>OZ023329.1:34315389-34352889 GCA_964007535.1 Brachyptera risi | reverse complement strand
TTTTTTTTTTTTTTTTGTAAGCACTCTACAGGTCGCAAGGGTTGACTGATCAACATGAAACTTTTTTTGTACACGCAAACTCATCCAACTTAGAACTGTATAGTTTTTGGGATGAATCGGGCAGACCGATTTTGAGAATCATCATCTCAAAGTTTCTAAAAACCCCATAAGATTTGGCTGGGCAGAAAATGTTGAAAAATAAAATCTCTCCAAATGGAATGAAATTCTCTCTAAATGTGTATACATGGATTTTACACATTGTTACGATGTTTTAAGCAATTCTGATCAGTCGTTTTGAAGAAAAAAAATAAAATGACTGATAATATTCATAAAATATATCATACAAATTGTGACAGAATTAAGTTGTCGAGATTCACTGCTTTCTAGATTCAAGAGTTAACCAACAATGAAGTATTTTTTATATGCGTCAAGGTGTGTAGAACACCAGAGTTAATGAAGTGGCAAGAGTAGAACTACTTTAACGACTTTAATAGCTTATTCAGATATCAAGGTGTGTAGAATACCAGAGTCGATAAAGTAGAAAGGGTAGAACTACTTTAAGGACTTCTATACTTTATTGAGATATCTCGCTCATCTTACAACGCATATTTCGCGTTTGACTAGTTTCTACAATAATATTTGATGAATAAAAACAGTTGATTTGTTTTCTTCAAAACGGCTGATACGAATTGCATACAAATTGGTGATAATGTGTATCATTCATGTATATACATTCAGAGAAAATTTCATTCTATTTTGAAAATTTTATTTCTCAAATTTTCTTGCCCAGCAATTTTTTTATAAACTTTGAGATGATTTTTCTCAAGATTGGTCCGCCGATTCAATCCAAAAACTATACAGTCTTAAGTTATATAAGTTTGCATGTACAAAAAAAGTTTCATGTTGATCAGTCAACCCCTGCGACCTGTGCAGTGCACACAAGAAAAAAAACATAGACAAAGCCCTATAAGAGTGGGATGGAATCTTAGTTTACGCTCATCTAATGAAAATGAAAAAATCATTTCTTCTCTGTACATGTCACAGTGATGCAATTCATGAACCATTTATACTCATCTTTCGCAAAATTCCTATTTTCTGCAAGGCTAAGCATGAAGTGTAGGATCGTTCGGTAGGTCTATTGGTGCACAACAAGTGCGATCTCACTACCTTACCAAGAATAATTCATTCTAAAATGAAGAAGCGCGAGAAGCGGATTCATTTATAAGCGGAAAATCAAAGGTACGGTATAACGGATAATGACCAATTCATATTTTCATTGTGAAGGAACTTTCAGCCAATTTATATTCGCTCATCATTCTTCTCAAACTCAAATTAGCATTATCTACTTTTTTCGAATCTTCTTTGTCTTCTTTTCAGAACTTCCGAACCAATCCAAATTACCAATAAATATGCCAATGTAGGCCTATTTTTAAATTAAATTTTCCGTGGGGATATGATAATTTATTTCTTGTAAGAAGATTGGTTTCTCGTTTGGGCCTGTGTATATAGCACACATCAACCGCCGAAGTCGTTAAATTTAACGCAATATATTTAAATTCAGATTCATATGTGTATTCCTTTTCCATCCAGGGTATCGATCATTAAAGTTTAATTGTAATTGACGATATTTATTATTTAATTTTCAAGTTCCAAACATATAGAATATAACATATGCTTGTGAAAAATCACCAGAACAATCTGAATACTTTGACAGACTCATGCTGTCATGATCTTATCACGGATTTATACTCATAGGGAAACAAAATGTGTGATTTATGTTGTTTAACAAGTTTGCACATTATTGTACGTGTATCCACGAAAGAATACTGTTACGATAAGACGGTATTTTTTATACTAATATCTTTTATTTATAATATTATAATATTTTTTATTTATATACAAATAATTCATTGAAAATATTTCATTTTAATTGTGTTTTGTAGTATTACTTATAATTTCATTATTTGCATAACAAGAATAAAATCATTTAGAAATGAATGAAATGATGAATGATCGACCGTCCTCACCATTCCACACAACTAGCGCACGAGTGTTTCATCTTATATTATATATTCAATGTGAAATATAATATACATTAAATAATAAAATGTAGGCCGGCTATATTTCGCAACAAAAAACAGTTGAATTTAAATTCTTAAATTCCCCCTCACCTCATTAGTTTTTTTTTCAATTGGGTTGATTCAGAATAAGGTCTATATACAAGTTTTAATACCACAAAAAACCTTGTGAAAAATCAACAAGCTTCTATTTTATCCTTCATTTTGATTATTATACCCACATGTGTCATTTGCATTTGATTTATAGTTATAGTCCTACCATTCTTTCATTTGATTTTACTATACGACTGCTATATATATATATATATATATATATATATATATATATATATATATATATATATATATATATATATATATATATATATATATATATATATATATATATGTATATATATATATATATATATATATATATATATATATATATATATATATATATATACGCCTTATTCAAGCTAGTTAATATAAAATGATGGGTGTTTGGGTTGAACGTCGTGCTTATAGAATCAAGCGGCGTCTCGACATTTCAAGCCCATTTCAGGCTGTTTATAAGCTTTATTATTCGCAGTGTTATATGCATTGTTTTTAATATAAAATTCAAGCTTATCATGATAGTCTCGATTCACTCTCCACGATAAACATCGTGTTTCGTGATAATCAAGGAAGGCAATGTCTATATAATACCGCCATGAACAAAATTGTCGCTCGCTTCACATAAGCAAAAACACACGTCAGTAAAGTTGGTTTCTCACATGGCAGTAATGAAATCATATTCTTATATGTGAGGGGCCAACTTCACGGACGTCAAAAACACTGACATAATGATCTTTGAAATTTTAATTAACGCTACGGTAGGGTATTTGGAATTCAATTTTGATTTAATTAAAATTTAGAAAGGATAATATTCACCTTCAGTAAAGATTTACATGAAGATTCTTATGAAACAGATTGTCATAGTTTCTGAACACTATGATGGAGAAAAGATGGTGGGGGGTGGGGGGGGGGGAGTAGAAATAGCCTCCTATGAAGAGATAGTTTCAATACAAATTATCCATAATTTGGCTATTCAAAAGATAAATAAAGAAGAGATGGAGAGATGGAGAAATATAAAAAAAATACCAATGGTTCATCAAGCTCTCAGAATGTACCCGTGATCTCTTCTGGTGGAGGTGCCAGTTACATCACAAATGGGATACCTCGGGCATAATCGGTCAAATTGAAATCTAGCTGTGTGAGTGTTCTGATTTGAATAAATAGCAGACTGAACTCATGAAGTGACTTTATTTTAATTGTTACATCCTTCGGTTCATCAATTAACCATTTTTTTTGTAGGCATACCATTGTTCGCGAAAATATATCAACGCTCGATAAAACAAATGTCGAAAAAATAATTAGAAGAACTCATAATCGATGTATCTCATGAATATGAGGCCTAAATTACATCGGTGAAAATTACGTATCCACGTGCATATAAACTTGGTGGTGGTGCCAGGTATTATTGTCATTGTTTTCATCATATTTACGTTCGTTACGTTCTTGTAGCTTTAAGGAATTGGATTAAGAATTGGTTCAAATTGATAATATAATTCAATGTTTCTAGTCCAGTTAGCAGAAAGCAATCAAGCTTTGCAATCAAGTTATAAGGTTAATGGAGGAATTGTTCCACACGGGTAAATATACCGTCATTGTCTTGGAGCGGCACAGACGCTGTGGACAATCGACTGAGAAAGATATAAAGTGATTGAAGGTCTGCGGGGTAAATTATTCATTTAATGGATAAAATAATGTATGCATTTTTTCGGAGATACAAGAGACTTGAACAGGTCACCAATTATTTTTAAATAAAAAAAACTGCCGTGATTGATCTGAAACTCTATGAAAAATGACTGATATTATCAATGCGAACATTGAATTTCGATACGAAATTACTGAAATTTGTTTAATTCAGGTTTGAAAAAAACATACAAAAGTCGAACTCAATTTTTCACAAATGCGGGAAATTTTTTTTCCTCGACTTTCAAAAACTATTTTCATTCAGGACCACCATGACTTAAATGAGATATTAAACAGAAAAAATACAATATATATGTTGGGGATGAAGGATTTTTGATTCAAGTTTTCGATGGTAATATACATTTTTTTTATTTTTTATAATATTAAAAGTCTCATTTTCCCCAATTTCATCACTTTTCTTCGAAAAAAATGATTGAATTGTTCATTATGTATGAAATTGTGAAATATATATATATATATATATTTTTTTTCTTTTTCATATACATATATATATATATATATATTTAATTGAAACTTTATTTTTATGCTTTGAATTTCATAATCCGGTGGCACATAGCACATTCATATATTTAAATAAGAAAGAGAAAAAAAAAAATACATATATAATAATAAATAGCAAACTAGAGTCTAAATAATTTCCAATATTCTTGTCCTAAATAAATTAATTGATGGAGAGTTGACGAACACGCTCTGAGGCAAACCTCTCCACCCATCGATTCCCTTATCCACCAATGTGTTTCCAACCTGCTTCCGCCTTCCAAATCCTACCGCCGTGATCTTGTGGCGGTGGTAATTCCTACCCTGAAAATGCGGTGTTCCGAATCTGGCTCTGATTTCCTTCCATGCCTTATCCCCTCTGTACGCTTTGAATATCGCAACCAATCTTGCCACTTTCCTCCTCTTACTCAGTGCATCCCATTTCAATTCCTTCACCATTGCCGTAGCACTCCTATACTCATAACTTGTCACTGTGACCCACGCTATCTCCTCTCCCTCTTCTGCAGCCATTCTCTCAATATTTTGAGCAAGCTGAGCTTTATTACCAGCTGTTATTTTCTTTCGCTTCTTCAGCTCTTCTCCAAGCTCTGCTTTTGTTAGCTCGCTGATTAATCTTCTCTTCTTTACTGCCTTCACCCATTTTCCTCCACCAACGAATTTGGCAGCTTTACTTTGAATATTCTCCATTTTTATGTCCGTTCTTCTGTTAACATCCCAGATTGCACTGGCGTATTCAAGTATTGGCCTAACTAGTGCCGTATAAGCTTTTCCCTTGGCTTCCTTACTACTATTCTTAAGAGTTCTCATCAAAAAGTATAGTCTTTTATTGGCTCTTCTGATGATAGTGTCTGTGTGCGTAGCCCATTTCAGACCTGAGTCAATGATTACTCCCAAATACTTCAATTCATTCTTTCTTTCTATCAACTCTCCTTGAATCTTATACTCGAAGATATCCACTTCACCCTTTCCTTTCCCCACCGTTATTGCAACACTTTTTTTGTTGTTTATTTTCAGACCTATTAGCGCTAATCTTTTGACATACATTATTACATCTTCTTGAAGTTCCACGCAGTCCTCCACTGTCTCGATGATCTTATAGATAATTGCATCATCTGCAAACAGTCTCACTACTGATCCAATTTCTACCGGTAGATTATTTGTCAGAATAATGAAAAGAAGCGGTCCAAGTACACTGCCTTG
The DNA here is from genome assembly GCA_964007535.1 of Brachyptera risi. Classification (NCBI taxonomy): domain Eukaryota; kingdom Metazoa; phylum Arthropoda; class Insecta; order Plecoptera; family Taeniopterygidae; genus Brachyptera; species Brachyptera risi. The sequence continues at coordinate 34,347,316 of OZ023329.1, read as the reverse complement.
TGGCACACCTGATGTAACGTCTGTAAGTGAGGACAAAAACTTTCCTATTTTGACTCTCTGCTTTCTGTTTGTGAGAAAGTTTCCAATCCATCGAACAACTCTTTTGTCGAGTGGCAGTGACTTGAGTGTTTCTACTATCATTTTGTGGCTGACAGTATCAAAAGCTTTTCTAACATCTAGGGATATAGCATCGATTCTTCCTCCTTTAGCCTTTACTTCCGAGAGGTCTTGAATGAGGGCTGCTAGCTGAGACTCACATGAATGCTTACTTCGGAATCCATGTTGTGTACTGGTAAACCATTCACTTGTTTCTAATATATCTCTCATATATTTCGCCAATAACTTTTCTAATATCTTACAAATCACGGAGGTAAGACTAATTGGCCTGTAATTACACGGAGACATCCTCTCCCCTCCTTTAAATATCCCTATCACCGTACCTTCCTTCCATTCGTGTGGTAGTTCACAATTATTGAGAGAGACATCAAATAATACACGAAGATACGGCACGATTGCCCGTCGAGCTAACTTGATGTAATCTATCGTTATACCATCAGCTCCTCCAGCTTTGTGTGGTTTCAGTTCCATAATTATTCTGTGAATATCTTCATCTGTGAAACTGAAAGCTTTATACTTTTCCCTATTCTCTCCCTGCACCACCTCAACCTCGTCTAGTACCACCTCTTCTCCCCTGGTGAACACACTACCATACGTCTTGTTCAGTATTTCAGCCTTCTCCTCATCTGTCTTATAGATCTTGCCACTCCCCTCTTCCACTAGATCTGGAATTTCGTTCTTGTTACCACCCTTTCTTCTTATGTAACCGTAGAATTTATTGATAACCTCTTCACTGGTCCTGCAATGGTCATCAGTTTCTAAAAGGTTAGCCAAGTATTGATCATGAGCACACTTTTTTCTCTTCTTCAACTCCCTACTCGCTTCTTTGAATCTTGCTTCCTCTATTGCACTGTCTTTTCTAGATTTATACAGATGCCTGCACTTTCTCTTTAGTTTTTTGATGGACTTATCATAATAAATGGGATCAGGGTTATTGCTCAATTCTTTCCTTGGAATAAACGCTCTACTTTCTTCTATTATTCTCCTGAATTCTTGCCAGATGTGTTCAACTGAGTCACCTCCTTTCTCTTCCCAGGCCATAAACCTACTGAATAGCATATTTTCCAGCCCAAGTTTGTCGGCTTTAGAATACTGCCATGTAATTTTACCCTTACAGCTCTTTCTCTGTATCTTTCTGTTGATCTCAAGTAGCACCATTTTGTGATCACTAATCCCCTCCACTATTTCTACCTGTTCCACCATTTCTTCTGGCCTTACTAGATACACATCTAATAGGGTGTCATCCCTTGTAGAACCTTTCACACACTGAGTTAAGCCAGCTTCACTCACTAGGGTCGAGACCAATGCCTGTGCTTGACCTCCATTTCTAACAATACCATCCCAACTCACTCTTGGTAGGTTAAGATCACCTCCTATTATGATTTCTCTATTTTCCAATCCAGGGGCAGTCGCTACATCTGTCAGTACGTGCAAGATGTTCAGATCTGTATTCGGAGCTCTATATGCCCCAATAATAAGTAATGGTTTTTCTAGTTTTGTTTTACTCACTTCTATTGCTAATATTTCTTCCCTATCTCCCCTCCAGTATTCATTAGAGATTAGAGTGTCTTTAACTCCAACCACCACGCCTCCTCCCCATGTCACTGTAGCTCTGTCTTTTCTATAAATGGTATATCCTCCAGGCATTACTTCGTTATCTCCGATATCCTCATTCAACCATGTTTCGGTGCCTATAAATATGTCTGGGTTGTATATATCTATTTGATCGCTAAATACTCTTGCTTTGACCTGGCTTCGCAAACTTCTGCAATTTACCTGTAGCAGCCTACACTTCCCATCATCAAAAGTTGATTGCTATTTCTTGTATTGGAGTATTGGAGTTTTTTTTATATCATTTATCTTATCATTAAAAACGGTACAAATCTTGTCAGTTACCTGGTGGCATGTGTTCCGTTGACGACCATCTGCTTGGTTGGCCCGTATGCAATTTATACACTCAGCTACGTCACTTACACATGTATTGAATGTATGATGTCCTGCACAGAAACCGCATGACAGTTTGTTCACGCACATCTTCCCTATGTGGCCAAATCCATTACACTTAAAACACCTAATCAATTTGTATGGCTCGTCAACTACTTTGCACACATAATATCCCATAAGTAATCCATTCTGTAAGATGAGTTCTTTCTCTGATGATGGCACTTCCAATATCATATTCACTGATTTTCTGTAATAGTTTTCTTTAACATACACTACTCTAATCTCCCCTATCATAAAACAATTTTGCCTGCATATCTCCTTTTCCCAGTCTTGCCAATTGGCTGACACTTCCTCGACATTGACACCAATTACCTTCAATTTGGTTGCTTTCTCTGTTGTCCGTTGCCTCATGGATGAATTAGTAGTATTGGTAATACTGGAAGTACATTTTTGTCGTTGTCTTTGGTGTTCATCTTTTTGCTGTCGCTGCATTTGATATTCTTGCTTTTGTTGTTGTCGTTGTCCATGGTATTCATCAATTTGCTGTCGCTGTATTCGGCATTCTTGTTGTTGTTGTTGTCGTTGTCCTTGGTTTTCATCATTTTGCTGTCGCTGTATTCGCATTTGGTATTCTTGTTGTTGCCGTTTTTTTTTGTGTTCATCATTTTGCTGTCGCTGCATTTGCATTTGGTATTCTTGTTGTTGTTGTCGTTGTATTTGATGTTCATCATTTTGATGTCGCTGCATTCGCATTTCATACTCCTGTTGTCGCCTGATGTTGTCTTTCTCCTGTCTTATTATATCATCTTCCAAATCTCTTACTTTGATTCTTAATCCAATCAAGTCTATTTCCATCTCGGATTCCCACATACTTCTGTCCGTGACTTCCTTGATATAATCCTTCTCCTGTTGTTCACATTTCTTTCTCAAATCTATTATTTCCAGCCTCAACTGACCCACCAACTTCACCAATTTCACTGCCCAGTTCTCCTGATTGCCATCTATATTATCCTCCCATATTTCGACTCTCATATCCTCTTCACTCACATCCAGCCTTTTCTCATTTTTGCAATCTGCACATACCCACTCAGTTTCCTTCTGCTTTTCCAGCTCTTTCTTTTTAAGACCCACACACTTGAAATGTGCCCATCTCAAACATATACTACACCATAATCCTTTCTTCAATCCTTTCTCACACATTATGCAGATACTTCTAGTTATTTCAATGTCTTTCTTACTTTTCACAATATTTTCGACTTCTGCCTTGTCAATTGGAAGCATCTTGTTTTTGTTTGATTTTATGTAATCATCAACACTACTTTTACTTCGTTCATTGCCAATTCTCACATTATTCCTGGATCTAGTTTTGAACACAGTTCTTTAAATAAATCACATTATGAATGATTATTCCCTATGGGATGTAAGATTACTCTATTCTGTCCGAACGATCCTACCTTCGTCAGTCTCATTGCGGGCACATGACTGTGAAAGTTAAAAAATGAAATATGAGAGATACTTTTTATGGTCAATATATTTCAAAAGTTTTCTCTGTCCTAGAGATGAAAGTAGTAATTGTGTTATTCTTCGTACTACAACATGCACACAACATGGGATTGGAGGAATCTACGGTCTTGAAGGGATTTACATAGAAATGTCATCGTTTTACAGATATCTTAACAGTTATGTTCATGTTCATTTTAATGACTCACTATTTAAATTGCTCTGAGCGTTTGTTTTGATAATTATAAGCCATTACAAGTTTACAACGTTATTACTTCCTTGAAATGTATACATTATAGTATAATGCTAATGAAGATTACAACGACACAAAGACGTTAAAGGATGAAGGAAACTCTGGTGAGTAAATAGTAAAGATACATGTTTGAAGCGTGTGCACAAAATGTTTCGCGCACTAAAATACAAGTTTCAGTTGACAGAGTGCTGAATCGTCATTCAAGAGACCGGGGTTCAATTTCCGCAACGGTCAAACACTATGATTGAGGTTTATGTGATTTATATCGCAGTCGTGAAATCGAATACCGATCTACTGGAATGGTTTCTTACTCGAACAAGCCACGACTGACTCCTTCCTGTCATCCCGAACACTCTGATTTTTTTGAGAGCCTTCGGTACAGATAATGAAAATTATATTCACTGCGTACTCGAAAGTTTCGTCAAAATCTGTATCAACAGCTCAATTGTTAAAACGTTTCTGAATATTCATTTGTTTTTCAGCAGTTGGCATTGAAATACCAATACCAATTTGATAATTTTTAAAGAATAAATATTCAAAAAATACCGAGACTTACATTTATAAGGTAGAATTAAAAAGTGTTGTTTCTTATGAGTGCATGGGAGTCAACTTGTTGAATATTAGCTATTTAGTGATTACTTCTGAAAGGTGTCAGATAACAAAATTCTGATTCAGGGTAAACACATATATTTACTATTAAAATCATGGGAGGGAGAATCTATGTGTTCGTAGCGTGCGTATGCGTACCTGCGTGCGTACGTTCACCATATGAAATGCCTGGTAGAGCGGAATCTTCGGGTACTGTGAACGGGCGGTAGTGTCGGATAGGGGTAAACGAGGAGGTGGGGAAACCGCCGAGCGGGGGCTGCGGTTTCGTCACGCGAGGGTTTCAGCTCGGGGTTTTCTGTGATGCGCAATTGTGCCTAGGGGGAAGGGGGGGATTAAGGCACATCATTTACTTCATAATCATGGCACGTCGTGTACGACGGGCACGACCTGCCAGTATTTTGAATACCTTCAAGACGGCATAAGTAGAAATTATTTAACTTGTATCCCCTAATTCTAAGATTATTCATCTAGCTAACACCACACATTTTTTTTAGCTGTATGCTTGTGAAAATGTTAGAATCCAAGGTATGTGTTTCTCTCGTATTGGATCTTTGATATCTCATACCGTTCAAATTCAAAAGTAATCTCCAAAACACTGATATTTCGCCAAATCGACACTTGAACACTCTTAAAAGTGAAAAATGGATTACTTATCCCTTTACGAGTATCGTAACGAAACTTTACACCAAGTCGGATCCCAATCCCTTTTGAACTCTTACAGTATAGACTCTTCTATACCCCAGTGGTGATCATAAATCGATACGCTGTTTTTATTCTGAATATTGTGGCTTTAAGAATTAAGCGTCAACGGCGGAGTTTATACATTGCTCCTGTATGTACGATTTATAGATCTGAAAATTTAACTTGATAATTTAGATTCCCCTCAGTGTAGGCCTCTTTCAGTAGGGTTATAACTCACAATCTAAAACATATTAACATCTACATTTTAAAATATCTTTCCGCATCTTTTGTAAGAGACAAACTGTTATCTTGAAGATATTTTACTCCGTTAGTAAAGAAATGAAAGCTGTGAGGACATTCCTCGTAACAATGACAAAATGGCCGCTACTCGGAGGTGTAGCGTTATTTACGATGTTAAGGTTGGTCACACTTTCACTATGCTAACTTTGATGTACGTTACATGAGGTTGGTGCAGTGCCAAGCTACTTTGGAAAGTTGCCGATGGTGTTATCGATAATTGCTATTCGATTATATCGAACACGATGGCACTCATGTAGTAAGTAAATTAGAACTATTGTCTGATTCTGAAATTTATCTGTTCCAGCTGTCATGTCGTTGCCGATTCTATAATTCAGTTTATCATACAGTTTATGTGATTTTGAGTTATAGTGCACGAAATCAAATTAATAGATAATAGTTGATATATAGATTAATAGATGAGCGTAAGGAAAGATACAATTTCCAATACTGGAAAAATTTCGTTTTCTGTGTAATTCTATTATTCATTGTGCTCCACGGGTTAATTCAAAAAGCAAGCAATTCCAGTAAAATACGTAACATCAGTCCAATATACCAGATATACAGATAAGATGTGTATGGTTCGGTTCTGCATCATCAGAGAAGATGAAGTCTTACCATTTGGAAATTGTCATAAGAATAAGTCAGCGAGGAAAAGAAAGTTGATGGAATTACATCTGGGTGAAAAATCAAATTATATACAATCATTAAATTTTCAGTGCACTCAAAACAAAACTGAAGAAAGAAAAATGTTGAATCGATAAAAAGGGAAAGTAATTTTTTTTACTTGCAACACACAATATAGGTTCGAAATGACATCGCCCATTACGCCATCCTTACTTTGTGCAACGCCCGAATCATTGTGATTTATTGCCTCTTGGTTTAAGTCCCAGCCAGAAACCACCCTCTTTTGATACGGTGAACGTTCCTTTCTCTAGTGTCACGTCTGTAACCGTCTTGCTAACAACTTGGAGGTCGAAACGAGATAACAGCGATGTTACAGCGACCTTTGCCTCCATCAAAGCAAAACGCATTCCTATATGAAAAAAAAACAATATTAATGAAACAAAGGGATTTCAGGTTTTTCCAATTTGAAAAACTCACTCATTCTGAATACTTGAGAATTAGAGTTCAGTATTAATCATTTACGGTGTTTATAATTTACATTACTAAAATTTGCACGAATGATTTTTGTATCATTTTCCAGATATTTTCCTTCCAAATATTATCAATAGATACCGTAGTAACATTGACCATTTCAAAAGTCTATTGTAGAATTGATCGAGTCACAGTATACAGTTCACAATACGAACACACGATGCGATTGAGATAAGTATCCCAAGAGACTGTTATCGTATAGATATCATAGCAGGAGGAAATGTGGGAGGCCCAGAAAGATTGGAAGGAAAGATAATGGGAACTCCATGTTCTCCACAGTGAACATTGAGATGAGAAAAGTTGTATTCTGAAGCCATTTCAGATATACGCTATAGTCATTGTTGAACTGTAGAACATGTGAGAAGTTGTAGAAAAAAGGTGCGTGAAAATGACAACAGTGATATTCATCACACATTTCCAATTGTTGGCAGTTTTGTTACTTTATTTCACCGGTCTCGTTGAAAACTGACTTTGGGCAGGATTGGACAACACTTACTTAACTTACACTATATATGGTAATTTCAATAATGGAAATGGTGGAAGTGGGAAAATGAAATGAAAACTAATTTCAATATCAGTTGCTGAAATGAAATGATTGTATCCCATAATTAATGGTCAAAATCCTTATCATAGTATTGAAAATAAAATGAGTGGCCGGGTGCAGGATATCCAACCCTGCACATTTTACTGGAGCCTTGACGGCTCATTCCTATAGGCCTACTATTGAATCGGGTTTCAGTGATATATGAAAGATAACACACACAAAAAAGCAGAAAAGCAGAATTATGCCAAAGTATAAAATGAACACAGTGACTTACTGTGATTGTGAAATAAGTCTTGACTATCCAAGGACTAATATATTCTCTGACAATAATGACATGAAGACACGACGATTGCTAAATCGACGACAGCGCTCTTGTAGCGGTGATGCTCCGTATTACGTTATTATCACCAATCAGCTAGAGAGCCTATATACACAATCTCCTATCAGGTGTCAGAAGTAACTCAGATGCGCGCGCAACTACATGTATTTCGATGCACGAACACCAGGAGCGTCTTGATATGCGCGGTCATATTCTTGCTGCAAAGACGGCTACCTACTACCTAAGAGACGCTTCTGACATTCACTACTTCATTAAATATACTGTAATTATACTATTTACTAACAGCTGGTACGATAAACACATTAACACAAATAATTACATAAATGCCACCCTAGAAGAACAAGATCCAAAATAGGATCGACTTACCAATACACGCGCGAGGTCCGTCACCAAACGGAAGATGCGTGAAAGGTACAATTTTATGCTTATTTTCGTCGTTAAACCGATCCGGGTTAAACTTCATCGGTTCCGGCCAATATTTAGCATTACGATGAATACCAAAAGTTGGATATATGATCTCGTCTCCTGGTTTCAACTTGATCTCAGGGTTGGTGGCCGTGGCTGGGATGATATAAGATTTAACGCAGAGTCGGTCGATAAAAATGGCTGGTGGAAAGATGCGAAGAGTTTCAGATATAACCGTGTCCATATACTTCATTCGTTGTATCTAAAAAATAATTCTCAATCAGCTGGTGAAGACACAATGAATGAGGTACGATGTTGTACGGATGAATAAGATGCCAATATTTATGGGGTTTCATTTGTATTAAAACTGACTGTTATATCAAATTAAAAAATATGTAATAAGTCAGATGATTACTGTCTCCAAGTTTTTACTTTCTAACACATCATTGCTGAAGTGTTTCAATTTACACGTTCTAATCATATTGACAATTTGTGATGATTATTGTTATGAATATGTATTTATTCATTCAATTGCCGGAGAAGTATGTAGAATATGTAGGTGTGTAGAATGTGGATGTGGTGTGAATTCAAGTCATTAACAGGTTCAAATTAAAAAAATCAAGCTCAAACTATAAGAATCAGTCTGGGCGACTTCTGATATTAAAATAATTTTGTTTATATATATATACACATTTGAATTTTGAACCATTGTGAACGAATGTCTAACATACCACGGTTTATGTCACAAAGAGTATGGTTGTTGTATTCATTTCAATCACAACGAGCTAGACCCGGCTGTCAATAAATAAAAAAACAATCACAAAGGTTCAAATATCTTATGGAGCTTGAAAAGTGATTAAATCCAAGTAAGCTAAGAAACCAAAGAAACATTGAACCTACTCCTTCGTACGTGATTTTGTTCTCATCTTCGTTTAATACGTCATCAATCTCAGTCTGAAGTTTTTTCTGTATGTCTGGGTGTAAAGCTAGTTGGTGAGTTAAGAAACACAGAAGCGTGGATACTGTGTCGAAACCACCGAAAAAGAACAATACCGCTTGCGCTACTAAATCATCATCGGTGAGTTCTGGAACAGAAAGTACCAACGAATAGTTCATAAGAATTGGACAGGAATCGTTTGGAGAGTAGAAGATGAGTATGCTGATGCACAATGCATGCAGTGCATGATATCAAGCCTGCAGGGAAGATATAAAATAAATTATGCTGGTGACAAGTAACTCATGAAGAACAGTTCGTGGTGCTGAAATACGACCGAGGTGGATAAGAAATGAAGTAATCACATTTGCGTTTACGTTTACGACTGAAATTTCATGAAGAAATCCCCCCCAATTCTCAAGAGAGACCATTTAAATTGCATGCAATATAATATACCTATATTCATCAATTTCTAATTTAGTGTTTTCATATAAAACAATTTACAAATTTTATTGTCATTATGAGTCGGTTGTCACATACTATGATAATACAAACTTCAAAAAATTGATACTGACCAACCAAATCAATAATAACTCATTTCCATTCTCATTACCATATTTATACATATTTGTCTAAACATGCTATAATCACTAAGTACGGTATGACCTGAGGGTTTTGCATCTGTGCATGTGAAAAAACATGAGAATTTGTCACTCAAAAATGTCATCATTCATTCATTCATTATCACTACTCATTATTGCATAATTGCATAATTTATTAATAATAATTAAATTATATTTATTGATTTATTTCACTCGAGTTCAGGCACTCTTCTATGGAACAAAATGAAAATTGTCATTTTAATTAATAAATAAATGAAAAATGTACCGAATCCCTGAAATGTTCACTAAAAATTTACCCCACCTGACATCTGCTCCTTGTTATTTTTGTGGCCAGATGTGACTTGATCCTTGACATCCACTTTGAGTGTTCCCTTCTGGGCCTGCATCAGCAGGTGTAGCATGTCATGTCTGACAATTCCCTCTCGCCTTCTCTTCTCGATATTACCCTCCAAGACAGTACGGAAAAATTTAGTGGTGAAAGATGACATGAAAGTAATTCGGAAGAGCTGGAAAGTAATGAGAAATGAATAGGGTGAAGAAAATGTATCAAATTGTATTGACATTATCTAACGGTTATTGTATGTCATCGTGTGAGTAATATTCATAATTATTATCAAACTCCTTCCGTGGGTTTTGAAATATTTTCGATTTCTTATCACTTGATTTGTTTTGTTTTTACTGTTCGTACTTTGACAGATGGTAGTGAAAACTCGCAATTCTCGATCATCCGTTGAACTACTTATTATTCGCGTTTCATTGCGCGATTAAAAAGACAGATAATGAATGTTTCACGTGAGTTTTCTCGATCATGAAAAAACCTGATGATACAAATTGGAAGTGAAATATCATGAGTGTATCGGAGGAATCGTTACCCATGGGTACTTTCATAGCATTCATTTTTGATTTAACCTGAACATCACTCAACTTTCTATGAGAATTAGTTTCAATAATAATATTAGGATACCAAGTTTTCACCAATTTTGTATTTGGTTTTTATACAATACAATACAGACAAAATTATTCATGTGGAAACTCAGAAAGAAAAAAAAACGGAATTATGAACCAGATAATTCACGAAATTACTTCCATGGAGTCCTACCAATTTTTGCTTCTTTCAAAACTCTCATAGTCTAGTTTGGAATATTTGGACACTGATACTTTTGTGCAACCTCATTGAAATTTCGCGCGCTCTACTTGACTCCATCCGTTGACAAGTTTTCGTTTTATTGATGATTATTGAGATTATTATTTGTGTAATGTATTGTACCTCTATTGGTTTACCTTCATAAGTCTGGCGGCGAACATGTATCCTAATATAACCATGCCGTTTCTGCCTCCCAAATTAGTCAAGAGTTTACCAGCCTTGATGAACTCATTGTTTGGCTCAGCTAGGGAATCACAATGCACCCCGAAGGCGCTTGTAGTTATCACATCATTGGCATATCTTGCGAATAACTCTTTCATTTCAAGATCCAGAAGGCCGTCATTGGATTCTACAGAATAAAGGTGAGGTACAAAATTTGTGGACGATAGTAATCATTGGGGATAATTCTGAAATTCAAAAATAATATCACTATGCTTTTAGAATGGAAGCTTATGAATGAAGCTAATCAATTTCATATTCAATAAAAGCTAGAGAGCCAATTCATTTCAGTAATATAAGAATATCAGTCCCTTTTTTGCTCAATAATAATTGATATGGATAGTTTAATATGTTGAGAGTAAAATTGCAATAGGTGAATTAACTCAAAGTGAGCTATTTCATCTTTTAAATGCCGTAATTATTTACACTGCTTAATTATTTGCTCAAGTACTTGAGATCAGAGTTGAGCTGATTGAAACATGTTTGAAATCTTGAATTCCCATTGAAAGTCCAATCAATTGACTATCACAGCAAATGGTATACTGGAAATGTCTTTAAGTTGATCAAAAAGACAATCCAGTATTAGGAATACTGTTTGGTTACTTTTCACGAACGCTTGCATGAGCGCTAATAGAGTATGTTACACACGAGTAAAACTTAATTTGAGATTGAGCTCAACCCTTTGGTTCAATCTTCTTGTTCCAAGTTTTTCATTTACACGACACAGTGCCTTGAGCTCAAGGTTGATATCAACTCTCAAGGAAACTTGAGCTGTCTCTACGCACCTTCAGTAACTCAAGAGAATAATATGGCTAGCCAAGACTTATTAGGTTAATACACGACATAGTTAGGCCTAATGTTAACTATATTTCTAGTTTTTAATGTAATTATAATTATGATCTTTGAACCTTTGCACTTATTTTCTAAATGGTCGGCCATTTGCTGTCCACATTCAGCAATCAATAGAAACATTGCTTTCATCTTGCTCGAGGTGAATGCAGGACTCAAAGTATGACGCACATCTCGCCATTTTTTGCCTGGAACAAAGACATGAACAAGGACATGATTCTTCGTTCTTCTGACAAAAGAACACAGAAATTGACCAAAAATTCACTCCCATCATTATTACAGTGCAAGACATACAGCATTATGGGAGGCCGCAAAGATTGAGAAAATCAGAAAATTGAATGAGCGAAGCGCGGTACGAAGTTTGCATTAGCATTTTGTTTTAGTGCATTTTTGTACGGGCTACGCTGTTCAGACGAATTGACTTATTGGCATAATAGTCTCTACCAACATTCCGTAAAATCCAAAATAAATCCAATAGAATGAATAGAATGATGAGCTCCACAATCACAGACAAATTATTGCATTTTTATTTCATTGGGTAGCTCGGAAATATCTAGATGGCACTGCACCATAAAGTTTGGTTGATTATGAGCTCTTTGACCATGAAGACCATCAGAAAACAACCATGAGCCATCTTACAGTATCAATTAAACTAAGCTTTGAAGAGAGCTGCAGCTCCCGAAAAGATAAAAAAATAAAGGTTATAGTAGTCATAAAGTAGAATTTGCTGCAAACTGCGAAATCAGAGATTTGCTGTTAATGCTTTCACACCGGTAGACCCAATATTCGTACCTTGATACGATGAGAAAAACGTGAGGGTCAAGATCGAAATGGCTGGCGGCTATCCGTATGCTTGGTCTTTCTTCTAACGCACTTGTGCAATCTTGTTCTAAGCTTCTTATTCTTTTAATTCAATAGATTTAATTGAAAAATTGAATCGAAAATAATGTTTGGTCAACAAGTTTGTTGGATTTTGGATAGGTTATTTTTCATTGACTGACCCAAAAAACCAAACATATCGCAAACGGATGATAATTAAAAGCACTTTTTATATTGAGTTAAGATATATGATTTAATGGAAAGATGCGATGGATAGGTAAGATATAATGGAGGTAGCTTGCTCTCGTCTCGTTTGAAAATCGTGACTCATAAAACTTGAAAGCTTTCATATTTCTTTCTATTCAAAAGTCAATTCTATACTTGCCGATATTTCGAGAAGAAAGTCGTCTCTAAACGAAAACTGCCACAATAATATGAAATGGAAGTGTCTCGCATCTCCCTTACCTTGCAATAGGAATAATGTCCTTCCAAAGAGAGGATCAGAATCTCTTTTGATGAAGTCCCGACGATCCGTGAAATAATCAAAGTCCTTCACACAAATCTTCTTGAATAATTCAGGATCCTGGATCAAGAACACCGGGCTCAAGAATTCAAAATATCCAGCTACATTAGAACTTTCGAAAGTATGGTAAATATCAGATTGCATTTCGCCGAGAGATCTCTTTCTGAGAAGAAACGGTCCTAAATTACCGAGAAATGGTAACGGTTTCTTGAACGGTAAATGTCGTTTCTTGAAAAAGTCATTGGAACGGGTTGCAATGTTATAGAGGAATATTATGAGGAGTGTCAAAATACTCAGAGTGACTGGAAGCCACATATTTGAGAGACATAGATCCATCCTGAAAAATAGAAAAATCAAATAATATACTCATTTTTTAGATATTCAAATGAGAAATGAATGTGGTGACTTCCATATTTTATTTTTAATCCAACCTGGGAAACAATGATCTTGAATATATAGTTTCGACATTACTACAAAGAAAATAAGGTACAAAGATGAAATATAATACATTCCTCACAGCTGGTTTTGCGAAGTCTTAAGGCCCATTTACAACCGAAATTAACAGTAAAATTAGCATTAGCAGTAATGTAATTATTTAGTGGCTGTTCACAATAATAATTTAGCATTAAGGATCAGCCAATGAGATGGCTTGTTCACATTAGCTGATGGCCGATGGGATTAACGATGCGCCTGCTCGACATCGTCCGAACGATAGAAGCCTGTGGCGCGCCAAACGTTTACTCAAATCTGATTGGTCAGTGCTTACTGACCAGCTGTAAAATTAACAGCAAGGTTTGGAGTTTGCAAACCTTGCGCTTATTGCTAATGCGTTACGGCTAATGCGTCGCATTGTGAACGGAGTGCATGGGGGCCATAAGACAAATATTGCTGCTAATGCTAATTTTACTGCTAATTTCGGTTGTGAATGGGCCTTTAGTTAAGTATAAATTACCAAACTATTAGCTAAGGTCCGGTTTTACCAATCTTAGTTAGGGTGCTAATCCACTAACTATTAATTAAAGGTACGAAAATAACATATGTAACCAATGGTGATAACAAGTTAATCCACTAACCATTGCTTAACCCAGTTTCGTAAAACCCGGCCTAAGGTACGCAAATAATATACGTAACCCAGGGTGCATAACAAGTCTCTAACTATTGCTTCGTGAAGCCTGATTCACAATTGAAATATGGAATAGTGATTATGAAATAGCAATAGTGTTCTAGTGCATGAGCGATGATCGAATCGCAATGATTTGAATGATGATGAATTGAAGAACGTAGGAGTAGTGATGGCGTTTCCATGTAACCGTTCACAATAAGAAACTGGTTAATGATTATTATAACCATTCAATTATAATTTGCCACTGCAGAGCTCAATAAATGAATTTTGGGAGCTGATTAAGAAGTCAAGTTTGGGTGGCACTGAAAATTGGCTATTGGTTGTTTCCGATGTTGTCATAGTCACTGAGCTAATTACTAACCAAATGATATGATTAACTGCAATCTAGATATGTATTGAGCTTCCCAATACAATTTTTACGATCACATGTCTGTGACTAGAATGATAGATTATTTGTAAAATTCGTCAAAGTTGAACATTTATTAAAGGTAAAACATTAATGAAATTTCAAATGTAATCATTCACACGACACATATCTATCAATTTATAAAGCCACATTGGTGTATGTTTCTATACAATTATACTACATATTATCATATATTATTCACATATTATTTTTTCATTTGATAATTACCAATAATGAATATATTATAGTTGCTATAGATGAAGCTGACAACGTACCTTGTATAATTATAATTTCCCCTTATTTATTGGTTCACTTTATATTGTAGCTGTATCTATCTGTACACGATGTTTCAGCATTAAGTTCACCAAGGTTATTAATGTTTATTGTATAGCAGCAGGACAATCGCAAGTGACCTTCAAACCTTCGGTGATAACAGCGTCACTATCTCATTGCATTACATTTCAAATAATCAAGTTATTGATACAATTATTTATTTTCATAGAATGCCTAATATTTCAACACAGTCTAAACCGCGAAATACAAAATAGAATGTTTGCAATAATTATATTAAAACTGGGAAAAAGCAACATCCGCGATATAAGATGAGAGATATATTTATGTACTCGAAAGATATATTATACACTTTGATTTTGAAACTAGTGAGTCTTGAAATGCGTTCAAAATTCAAAATTGTATTTTCTCCATGCAAACCCACAGACAAGCCATATCAGGCTATGTGGAAATTTTGTGAACGTGTCATGTATTTTGTATTGGGAAACAATGAAAGAAATTTCAACTTCTTCTTCTTCTTCAATCACTGCATATGTTACACAGCCGACTTGATGATCATCAAACTTGAAACCCTTATCTCCCATTTTAACAAAATCTTAAATTCCTTAAATCGACTTGACCAAATTTCTTCAAACACAATATAAACATGTATGAAAACAACGATGATATTCGCTGGAAATCTCATTCCAATAGGATTTAATGTTAAAATTGGAAATTTCTCTTTATTCTATTTTCATGGAAAGTTTTACATTTTGAAAGAGATCGATTTGTGTGGAAAACTATCCCAAATCCCACCAATGTCCAGAACATGTTCAAGATGATTGATCATTTATTTGGTCCGGCTGCATGCATGCGATTCACAATGAAATTAAACAAAAAATATATGTACACAAGCTTGATTTATTCCAATAAAAGAAATGTTACGCTCATTTGGAAACAAGACTATATTTTCGTATCATGTAATGAAAATATGAGCTGACAGTTGCTTATACTCAGCTATTTCCTCATCAAAACTATCTAACAGCATTGTCTCAGAAAATGTGGTAACACACAGTATCATATTTTAGAAATTGAATATGATATCAACTTCTAGAACACATAATGATTTTTTTCACATATAGCTGGAAAACCAAAATGCCAACATAATGCTTATACCATTAACTGAAAGACGCTCATTTACGTTGGTGGCAACGTTGCTGCCTTTCCAGTCAAAGTGGATACTCCTGTCCATGACTGGATAATTATTAAAACAATAAAACGTTCCGAACAACAATAAAATCAGAACGTAGAATAACCTACAGTGCTTAAGAGTCCACGGGAGTCGATTTAGAGAAATATCAGTTTCTTGGTGATAACTTTTGAACAATATGAGATTTCAAATTCCGATACGCGAGAAACACAGATAATTATAATAGCTTCAAGATAATATATGTTATAACTATTCGAGTCATGTCACATAGGCTTAACTGTCAAGCGTCGACAGCTAAAAAATGTGTTTTTTAGCTGTTGACGCTTCACAGTTATGAAAAGTGACTCAAATAGTCAAAAGTTTTGACATCTTGAAACTATTATAATTATCTGTGTGTCTCACATATTAGAATTTTGATATCTCATACCGTTCAAAAGTTATCAACAAGAAACTGATATTTCGATAAATCGACTCCCATGGACTCTTAAAGCAAATTACAGTACGGTATTTATTTCACTATGGAACATGTCCAATTAATTCTTCTACATCCCACAGTCTGACTTCAAACATATACACACTGGTTAGTAGGTAAAATACGAGCGATTTTCTCATCGTCTATGCTCCTAGCTTCAAAACTCATTTTTACAATAAGATACATTCATTTTTCAAAACCCAGCAAAATTGAATTACTCCAAACCTGGTCAATGAAAAAAAAACTAAACAACAGTATTAGAACAATATCAACATTATGATTAGTATTAATTGATCGGACTAAATTTAAAAATGTAAAATTACACGCAATGCTATTCTGAAGAGGACTTTCGAACCAAACTTTCAAACGTTTTTCCGAAAAAAGTGACTGACCGATTTTGCGCCAAAACAAATATTGCCAATGAAAAGTTCCAACTCGATTGCTCTCTTTGATTACTCACTCACCATCTTGTATGCCGAGTACAAAAATAAATAATTTTCACAGCATGAAGTGAAATGAACATCTTCAATATAGGTTAAAATAAAAACAAGATTATCTTTGAAAATGAATCAGGTGAGGAATCGACATTCCCCTCAAACAAGGTATTTCTTCATATGTATATAGTTATTCGATTTTTCTGTGTTTTTTTTCAATTTTTACCATTTTTTTCAAGTAAGTAACTTGTTAAACCAGCGATCACAGATTAATTTGATTGAATGAACGCAGTCAGTGTCTCTGTATGTGTTTTTTGTTTGAACTCTTATCTTTTGATTTTATTCATTTATTTTTGTATTCATTTGTTTATTCAATAATAATGCTTGGTTCAAAATAACTTGTTCAGACATACAATTAGATCAATATCATGAAAAATAATAATGATGATAATAATAATATAATAATAATGAATTGAAGCAAGACCCACATAAGCCGAAGCCTGTGCGTGGGAAAGCAGGAAAATGAATTGACCAGAATGAAAATATCAAAGAGGGGGAGAACTACAAAGATAAATGATCAAAATAATAGAAATGACGAGAATAGATGTAAACAACAATAATGATATATAAATATGATCCTGTTATTCAAACAGTTAATTCAAGATGACACAAGATAATGAAATATAATGATGATAATAACATATAATAACTATATATATAGATAATAACATTAATTTAGATTATAGCAATTATAATTTTTTTTTTTTTTTTAATAACATCGAAACTTGATACAAAATCATTGTTCCCCAATTAAGGCTATGGATGAAAGATAGGATCGTTTGGACGGGGCACCACAAGGGCGATCTTACCACCCCATTTTGATTATTTAAAACTAATGGTCTTCAACACCATAAAGTTAATTATAAAGTTATAAAGTTATATTATTATATTAAATTAATTATTTTTAATTAATTTTAATTATTTTTTTTATTTTCAATTTTTAATTATTAATTATATTTAAATTAATTATATTAATCAAATTAATTATAATATATATTATAATATTATTATATTAAATCAAAAAGTTAAATTTCATTCAATTCTTAATTCAATTGAATTTAAAATTCAATTGAATTGAAGAATGTAGAAGTAGGATGAAATTTAGGACTATTAAATAGAATTCAAAAAGTGATCAAATCAGTAATGTCCCCACATCACTATAACATCACTGATAACATCAGTGATGTTAAGCTCCCTTTTGAATAATTCAAAATCAGGATACATTGATTAATCACATAATGTTGATTAATTTTAGTCTACTACATTAACAGCTGGGTTGTACGAATGATATGACGATACATGAATTGCGTTTCACTCAAACACAATTTGTGTTTCACTGTTTCCCTCAATTCTTCAAAAGCTCTCAAATTCTCACCGAATATGAACAATACTATTATACACCTTTTCAGAGATTTTTGCAACAATCGGATGAGAAATAATAAAGTAAACGCAATAAAAGTGTACATTTGATTGAATATTTGGATCAATTTGTTTTGCAAAGTGTATAGGCCTATGCGTCAGGTTGCAGCACTATAAATATCAACAAGTTGCAGGTGAGGTTTTTGAACGTTTGAAGTAATCCAAGGTCCGTATATGTGGATTGATCTAACGAAATATTTTTCATTCTAGATTTCCATACTTCTAAGCTCATCTCACAACGCGCAACCTGCGTTTTCTTAGTGATATATAACTCCTATATGACTTTCCAAGATTAAATCTAATGATCTTCAAGGAAGGAAATAAAATTATTATTATAATTATTATACTATACATATAATGTGTTTCATAATTGTAGTAGAAAATAATTTTGATTGAGTCTCTTTCGTGAGAATTAATAATGCTCCCCTCACCACCACCCCCTTTCTAATATTTGTTTGTTCAAGAGATTTGATATGAGCGTATGTTGACGGCATAGAACAAGTCCATAGTTGAAGAAGCTGAATAATTCACATACATAATATAAAACACACAGCTAATCCAACATAACCAAATAACCTGACCCAATTTATCCCATCATAATAATTGAAATTGTTGCATTATCGTGTAGCATAATATCATTTCTAGTACCATAACAATCATCTCTGAAACTTATCCCATTCCCTCAAGGCGAGAGGCCAAAGGGCAAATGGCAGATAGCAGGACGGTTGGGGGGGGGGGGGGGGGCTGCGGGGATCTCTGTTCTGTACTAACGAAGATATCAATTTTGCGAACTATCTTCGACCTTTTATGATCTTTGAAAGTTTAACATAACATTGTGTTTCTGTATGGCAGTTTCAACAATATTATTACTAACAATACGCGATGATAGTTCTCTTGAAACTACATCCTTTCAACTGGATCTAAGATGAAAGCAATAAATCTACTATATTCACCATAGCCATTTCATCAGTTTCTATCTATGTCACATCACAGCCTCGTCGTTGACGCGCTGTATGGTCGTTAAACAAATATCAATAATCAGTAAAAGTTAGTTATTGCGATATAATGTTAACAGCAGCTGGATTTAGTTCTATCGCAAGAAACCATTATTATTGTACAGAAATAAAATAACATGGCTGTCTTTCATCGACGGTTGATCTATTTGATAGCTTATTTTATATAGTGGAGCCAAGAGAATATGGTGCGCTTCAAATTTATCAAAACATTCTACTCTATACCTGCCATACATTGAAATAAATAACATAATGATATCTGTGCACATTTTTGAGATACACGTTTAAAAAAAATGTCATTTATAAATAAAACGTCGCTAAGATTCCCAGACAATTGTGCATTCAACATTTTTGATTCAAGTTTGTTCCTTGGTAGACAACAGCTATACAAACGCTCTCATATTGAAGATTTTGTGTTGTTATGTTTCCATTATGTGCTGCGTTATTTATAGCCAGTGACATTATTAACTACATTGTAAACCCCAAATAGCTTTTTAAAGAATGCAAGTATCCTCCAAAACATACAAACACTTATTCACGAGGAAGATAGATAAAACTCAAGGGGTCGTAAAATTGTCAATAAATCGCAGATTTGGGACATTCCGGTTGAGAAACTGACATAGAACTGATTTTATTCTCTCTTTCTCATTTCATGTATGCATCTCATATAGTCAGATTGTGGACCAAACTTTATTGATCAAAATAATTTTGTGACGTCACAACCTAATATAATCACGTTTTCAAATAGTGTGCTCCAAAAGTGGTAGCTTTGTTAATCACATCAGAATCACATTTATTTAATTCAGAGTGAATTTCAATTTTAATCAGATCCTGGATTATCCATGATTTCATTTGTAGTTGTATTCATCATTCTGACTTGATAACATATTCAAAACGATTCAACCAATTTGAAATGGATAATTTTTGCTGCCCCCATCATCCTACACCCGTCAAGCTCATGATATATATATATATATATATATATATATATATATATATATATATATATATATATATATATATATATATATATATATATATATACATATATATATATATATATATATATATATATATATATTATATATATATATATATATATATATATATATATATATATATATATATATATATATATATATATATATAAATATATATATAATTAAACTTCTTGGATACGATCCAATATCGAGATATTCTGGAAGTTATAGTTATGTTATGAAGGGCACGCCTCGACCGGAACTCGAATCCGGGACCTTCTGATTGCCAGTCCCAGTCGAAGCGTATCTTTTATGACATAACATCAGTGTGTGTGTGTGTGTGTGTGATTGTGAGTACTGCGAGGCTTAATAATCACTCTGAAAAGCCAATCGATTCATGGCACCCAATAATTTGTAGAAATGATATGCAATTTTATTAAAGAATGGGCTTCTGGCAAGTGACGTCACCCATTGTTGAAAGAGAGAGACAACAATGTGCATCAATTGGAATTGACCAATCAGAATATTTGGTAGTCCACCAGTTCGCTGTATTGCTATAGTAACAATTGCTTGTCGTTTGTTACGTGCGAACACCCTATACATTTCTAATACAGAAGTAATAATTCAAAGTAAAAAAAAGCAACAGTGATTGACACCATTTTGGAGAAGGACTGGCTTCTCCATGCCCCTATCTAGAAAGCAGTGGCGTATCTTCTATTGTTGACCACAATGATTAAATTGTAGACTATAGGCTTCTGTCAAGTGACGTCACCTATTGTTGAAAGAGACAGACAACATGTCCACTAGTTGGAATTGACCAATCAGAATGTTCAGTAGTCCACCAGTTCGCTGTGTTGCTATGGTAACTATTGTTTGTCATTTGTTACTTGACAGAAGCCTATTGTTGTCAATAATTGGAGTCGTTTCACTTCAATGAATCTTCATGACTCTTTTCCTTCATGCTCAAGCACACTTGTGACAAATATCTGTTATGAAAGTGAAGAAAATGAAAGATAACATTTTTTAACCACATTAAACTGGCAATTCCTTATATCTGAGTAGAATAAAAACCATAGTTGAAAATAAGTATGCACCCCCCCTTTTTTATTATCAAACATATTCTGACCACGATTGTGGAGGACTTTATTATGTGGTTGATAGAAATAAGATTAACGAACCTAAAATGGAAATAATTGTTGAAGTATTCCACGTCACACGTCGTCTATCATAGCTATGATATGTCTGTACACTCGCGGTATTATAAAATGGGGTTTTCCAAAAATAACTTTCAGAATTGAACAACATCTGAACATATTGCACCGATAAATGTTCACAGAATGTACACAGACTGACAGTAGTGTTCATGCACATCAAGTGCCAGGATCCCATTTGTAGTTCGTTTGATGCCAATTATTGTTCAGGTTGCATTTTCATGTTGCTTGATCGACCACTTTACATGATCGCAAGTGTACCCTTTGTCTGCTGATGACAAGTTATGATATACCATACTCCGTGCCAGAATGTAAAATCTATTACAGATAAAAGTGAACCTTAATAAGAAAAACAAAGGTCGAAAAGTATAATGGAAGAAACAAAAGCAGACATGAAAAAAGTAATCTGCTTTTTGTCGTCGCTGAATACCTTTCATGCGATACCACGCTAAGCTCCATTGTTCCATCAGTTCTGAATTATTAAATGTTCTATACTGTGGCTTGCTTCTGTATATAATATATAATATTTTATCAGTTTGAATAATGTTGGAATTAAAGTTAAAGGACATCACAACCCTGAAATTAGATTTTAATTAATGATGACGTCATTCATATCCCTAATCTTGGAGAAAACTAGAAATCATTATCTCAATTTAGGAACTTATGAAAAATATTTTTGTCCTCCAGTGACCGAGTCATGACGTAGGCATAACCGATTCTGTGAAGAAACATGAACACAATTGAGTAATGTCTACGTCACGACTCAAACAGATTCTGTTCTGAAGGACATATAAATTTATCATAATTTCTAAAATTGAGATGATGATTTCTAGTTTTCACTAAAATTAGGGAAATGAATATCGTCATTATTCATTGGAATTTAGTTCCAGGGTTGTGATGTCCTTTAAATCACCATAAGAGGTGCAGGTGAAATTCCAAAATATGAATAATGTTTCAACAATTTTTTACTGGCTCACTTCATGTGGCTCATTCAAACGTCATGAATATGAGGCCAATTGAGAGGGGTGCATCAATAAATATAAAAAAAAAATCGATACAAATATTATTGAACAAATAATTAGTAAATTACCGGTAGTTGATCACTGAATAAGTTGATTATTTTCAATTTGAATAGTCTATTCATACTGGTGATGAAGACAGCTTCGAAGTCTTCAAACAACAACGAGGTATCGCTTTTAGTCTCATCAATGCATCCTTTACATTGTTGGCGAACCAATGACTTTTAATCAGGATTCGAATAGTAATTAAATTGAATGAAGAATAAATCGTTCAAATATGAGAACGTTCATATCAACATGGAAATCGGAAAAAAATATTGATTTTTCCTCTTTTTTGTTCCGTTTCTCAACTTTTAAATATCATGAAAGAATCAATGAAATATCTTTCCGAACACAAAATATATAACTTTCAGCTATTCATAGTTATCGACACGCACTTCCTATAGTATAAAAACTAGTGAACGAAGAACTAATTTTTTAATCACTCTGAAATTGAGGAACAATTATTGTGTATCAAGTTTCGATGTTATTAAAAAAAAGCAACACCAAGGTTATACAGGATGATGAGGAAATTGGGCCTATTACCGTATGTCTATATCCCTATATATCCCTATATTATAATATATGGATCCCTATATTTATTTCATTACAATATAATTCAGATATCTGCTGTGGATGTACAATTCCTAAACGTCACTCAATTAATTACTTCGTACTTCAAATGTAGCACATGACTCATCATTTTTGAAGTGGATCGTACATAACATTGATGAAATAAATCTACCGCCAATTCAGTACAAAATTGGGAAGAAGGAAAGTGAAACATATTTCCCTTCTAGATTTCGAAATGTAATGAATCATGGAAAATTCCACATCTCTAACAATATTGATATTCTCGAATTGAGGGTATTCTTTCATTTTAAAAATTGCAAAACGAATTTCAAGAAACAACATAAATATCACACGAATTCATATAAGCATATCTTGTTCAATTATACTCATTTTTAGAGTCTCAAAAACAGAACAAACCTACTTAATTTCACAGCAATCTACCTGATCTTGACTTTTATACTGTGAAATGCTGAATTGTCTCTCCCCAACATTAAAATTATGGTAATTACAAGGTTGTGGAATCAAATATTCTTCCGAGTTTCCATGTTTAGAAGCCAAACGTCGCTAGAGTCACTTGAACAGATTGCATTAACAATCTCTCGAGATCTCTGAAGCTCGTCTAATATTGGTTCAGCACATTATACCAATCTTCTGATAATTCAACAGAACCAATTACAAGATTGTGAATGAGCTTGATTATCTTGGGAATTATGATACCAGAACAACTTCCGCTGTTGAAACCAGATTCTACAGTTAATATTACACTTTGTATTCGTTGCGAATTAAGTCTATTTGTGGAGTAATTGCTGTGTAATTGTAGGATCATTAAACATATGCTTATTGAGCGTCTTTGTGATAAACATTGGAAGGGATCAGGTTTGTAAATGAATATAGTCATACTATTATGTGACATTTGGTCAAGAATTGAGAATCAGGAGACAAAATATGAAAATTGAAAATGTTTTCATTATTTTGTAAACTTTTCTTTCAATGACCTGTAAGCAGTCAATGAAACGTATTTTTTCGAATAAGAACGAAAGGAAAAATTGAAATGATGTTGAAAATAATGGAAATTTTTATAAATTGATTAGAAACAGTAGGATGTATTGCTCAAAGTGAGATAGTGCTCCGTATTTGATGAAAATTATTTCAATTATCGATTCTCTAGTGATATTTGTATTTGGAGAAGTAATTATGAGAAAGAAGGCACCTCCACCAATGAGCGAATAAAAAAATATAATACTGAGATGTGCATTTTCCGACGCTTATCAGACTTGATGCGATGTTCTTTTATATTTGGCATTTAGTGGATTTCACAAATTCTTGATTGTTGTATATCTACAACCAAATTTTGCTAGATGAGTCATGTTTTTAATGGTCACAATTGACGACTAATCAACCCACCCACAAACGACACAAAACAAAACATCCGATCAAATGGGCTGTTTTTTATGTGGGTAATTTGACATTTACTATCAGAGTATATCTAAATTCCCACATGAAGTATTGATCTAGGTGGCCTACCGATAAGCCACACCTGTCACTAGTGGTCAATTGGATTACAAAAAAACAATATCAACACAATAACAAAAGGAATCTACATGGGATTAAAAATATTCTATAATCATATTGGATCAATTATTCAATGATCAATTATGTTCCATTTCTATCTTCAGCCTCAAGTTTTTAAAAACGTGCAAATGTGCGAAAAAATGAATTTTGCTAGAATTTAGATTTTTGAAGCATAATTTATTCCTGCAGGAATCACGTTTCATGAAATATTATTTTAGTTGGAAGGTATGACCGACTTTTCCACATTATGTAGATGCATTCTGGCGTGAGTGTATAACTTTGATAAAAAGTTTCAACTTTATTGAATTCCCCATCCGACATGCAGTGAAGCATCGCACAAACGAATTCCATGGTTTTTATTCAGGATTAAAAATTGATTCTCCAGTTTTCACTCATCCACGCCATTCAATGGGATTTCACATATATGATGAGATTTATTCATTTCTCCAATATATTAATGAAAAAATGTTTGAATTACAATATCAATTTTGTATTTATAATTTCTTTGTTCACGTACTTTGCTCAATGGTGAGAGCTATTTCTATCTTATGAATATAAACACAGTTATTCGAAATGTTATATAATCCTGGATAATCGAATAGAAAACATCGTCTATTTCTCCAATACACTACCGGTAGTGAGAAAAATGTTTGAATTATAATATCAAATATTCATTTATTATTTCTTTACTCACGTACTTTGCAAATTGTGACAGCTATTCCTATCTTATGAATATAAACACAGTTATTCGAAATGTTATATAATCCTAGATAATAGAATAGAAAACATCTTCTATTTCTCCAATACACTACCGGTAGTGAGAAAAATGTTTGAATTATAATATCAAATATTCATTTATTATTTCTTTATTCACGTACTTTGCAAATTGTGACAGCTATTCCTATCTTATAAATATAGAAACAATTATAGAAATTTCATATAATTCTAGATAACCAAATAGCAAAATAATGGCCATTTATCCAATTCACTAATGAAAAAAAGGTTTGAAATACTGTATCAATTATTCATCTCTTATTTCTTCATTTACGTACTTTACTCAGTGGTACGACCTATTCTTATCTTATGAATATAGACACAATTATTACAGATATTATAAGATCCAAGATAATCGAATATCGAACGTTTTCTAGCTATGACGATTCAACAATAATAATATGCAAATACTTGCGACTTTTGGTCGCTGCTGGCAACTGGTTTTCTACCCCAAGAATTGTTGTCAACAAACCTTTCAACAGAAACGGAATGTATTGTCAAACGTTAAAATACTGACCCGGAAGCACCTAATCTTTCAGATCATATGAAAACCTAAAATTGAATCAAAAAAGACTATCGGTACCGGTAATTTAAAATTTGAATAGCAAAACTTAGTCAGAGGTTACGGAGAAATGCTAAAAGATACGAAAATACACATTTTAATTGAGTGCACTTGCTTTTTCTTCGCATTCCACCGCAAAAACTTTTCGCTACAAGATATCTAAAGGAGTATGAGAGAGAGAGAGAGAGAGAGAGAGAGAGAGAGAGAGAGAGAGAGAGAGAGAGAGAGAGAGAGAGAGAGAGAAGAGAGAGAGAGAGAGAGAGAGAGAGAGAGAAGAGAGAGAGAGAGAGAGAGAGAGAAAGAGAGAGAGAGAGAGTGGAAGAGAGAGAGAGGGAGATAGAGAGAGAGTGCAAGATGAGAAACGGAAAAATGCGGAGAGAGAGCGAGAGAAAGAAAGGAAGAGAGAAAGAGAGAGAAAAAGAGATAGAAAGAGAGGGGAATAGAGAGAGATAGATAGAGAGAGTGAAAGAGAGAGCGAGAGAGAGTACAGTATAATGTCACATGATGCAGAATCTATTTTAGTATAGGTATGTTTTTTTACCACAACAATTTCACTAGCCAAATCTTATTAATAAATACAGAAATACGCATGTAAATAAATTACTATTAGAGATGAAAGTCATGTTGGTATATGTTGATCATAGCGAGAGATATCAAATGAGATATGTTCTACATATTTGGTTCAGCAAACCAAATGGAATATTTTAAATACGGAATAATTTTGAGCTGTTTGTGATATCCCACGGTATCAACTTATAGTTGCCTTCCCGACTACAGGTCACGAAATAAGATGGTCGTCTACCAACACGATAGACACAAATATTTCCATTTTTTTGTATACCCGAGGTAATTTTATGGTATTATGATTCTCTAGGACGAAGTTTATGGTAGGAAACGAAATTGTGTCTTCAGTATAGTGGTAAATATGTCAAAGTGCAGCAAGATTGATCAATCACCGTGGTTCACATTTTTATTTTTTGGTAGACGACTTTCTTATCTCGTGGACACAACTATACCAATACTTACTTAGACTTGTATCCGCAAAAGACGAAGATAGTTTACAAACATAACAAAAACAAATGTGACCGTTGAATTTGTATATTTGTGATATTTTCAAGGTATTATGATTTTTCAAAACGAGATTTACGATAAAAAAAAACGCACCTGCATCTTTTATAAGTGTTAAATCCTTTATTTTTTAAAAGGATTCAATGATAGAAATTAATAGAATACAATTTATCTATTTATTTATTTATTTATTTATTTTATTTCCTCAATTCAAGTTTCAATACAATGTTATGGATATAGTTCATATTTTGTATAACAGTATACTACATATACAATTCTAATAATATACCAGTTGAAGGAAATACAATATTGAGTGCAAGAAAGAGACCTTGTGTTTGCACTCAGGATAATATAAAAATAGGATATGAATTAGAATTAGAAAGAAGACAAGTATTAAATAATTCATAGTTGATATGTCATGATAATGACATATCATAGTAACATAGTAACATAGTAACAACATAATATAATAAGTGAAAACATATTTATACTTTGATAATATTCATACTTTGATAATTATTCCCAAGTATTAATTTGTCACTATTAGGTGAAAAGATATTCAAAGATTACACGGAGTTGAAAAATTAACAAGACAAGTTGAATGATAATAATAATAATAGTAGCATTGATATTAAAATGAAGATGAAGATGATGATAATAATAGTAATTAACAATAATCAAGAAATTTTGTATTCAATAAAAAACGAAAACGATAATAATAGTTATAGGCCTATAACATTGTGTCATTTTCGGCTCTGTAAGTTGGGAATGCTTATCAAGTTATCAATATATACACGGCCCTTTCGTTTGATCCAATTGGTGATTTCTAGTTTAAATTTGTTAGAAGATGTGATTTTTCGAATTTCAATAGGTAGGTTGTTATAGAGTTTCGATCCAATATATTTTGCACTGTTTTGTCCAAATCTTTTCGTTTTTCTCAGTGTATGGGTGTGTCCAGCTACTTTCTGTCTAGTGTTTTGTGAATGGCTTATATTTTCTAGTAAATTGTTATTGACCATGTAGAGAATAGCTTCTTTAGCATATATCTGACGAACATCAAGGGTGTCGAACTCATCAAATAGCATGTTTGTTGGATAATCCTTCCATTTCTTCAAACAAACTTTCATAATATATCGTTGGGCCTTAATTATAGGATCTAGACTGGTAGGATAGACTCCACCCCAACCTATGATACCATACTGAATGATAGACTGAACAAGAGCATAATATACTTTTTTTAATGTGCTGAAATCCAATATATTTCTTAGTTGTACAAATTTAAAAATGGTTCTCCTGATTTTATTGGCACTGGTTCTGATTTGTTCATCCCATCGTAAGTTGTGGTCAATTATAACACCTAGATATTTGATTGATTCAACTGATTCGATTGAATTCAAGTGGTGTGAAAAATCTTCTAAGCTAGGGGAATTATTAATAGAGAAGGTTATATATTTAGTTTTTTTAACATTAAGAGTAAGAAGATTTTTATCCAACCAATTGCTTGCTTTTTCAAAACCTATATTTGCTAATTGAAAAACAGTTTTCCACGAGTGGCTTCTGAATATCAAAGCAGTATCATCTGCGAAGGAAATAACTCTACCATTCAGTTTAATATTACATAAATCATTAATATTTGTTAATTAATTAATAAAAATAATTAATAATTTGTTCGTAGATACTTTTTTCATTCTTGAATACAAGTATAGTTATACACCGAATGTATATGCTTTTATATCAGCTGTGCAAGCATACATTCACGAGTATGTTGACTGTTACGTGCGACAACGTAACGAAGAAATTAAAAGATACAGACTTTTGTCCGACCATAGAGTGATGAAGTTTATGTCTATGTTTCTCTATGGTCCATGTTTCTCCAAGCTTACTCTATGGTCCGACGTAGCATGATGGTTTCATTTGTACATTTCTCACTTTTCACCACTTTTTATCATTTGTCCCACTTCCTCTTCTCTCATACGTTCATCGTTACTCACTGGTCTTTCTCTCACCGCTTCTTATAACTAC
Organism: Brachyptera risi; assembly: GCA_964007535.1. Lineage (NCBI taxonomy): Eukaryota > Metazoa > Arthropoda > Insecta > Plecoptera > Taeniopterygidae > Brachyptera > Brachyptera risi. The sequence goes on along the minus strand of OZ023329.1, from coordinate 34,318,130 downwards.
ATACATAAATTCTTTATTCGTAAAAAATAAAGACTGCCTCTCAAAAGGTTTTCCATTAGACACAAAATAATATATCAATGAATATAACAAATCAGTAGAGAGAGCAAGACGGTACAATAGTGTTTGATATAAAGATTAATGATCATATTGAGCTATAGTCTGAAGAAGATAATATTTTAATTGACTACTTATTTAGAAAAAGAAGAGGAAAACATATTCAGAATAAGGATATGATATAAAAGCGAAACATCTATAGGCCTACACACTACAGTCATTTTAACTATATAAATGGTTTCTCAAACTTTAAATTGATGCCCTCAAGGCTAGGAGATCTATACAATAAATAAAACTATTACTATGGTTAAATCGTTTACAAAATTAAACGGAGTAGTGAGGAGACACAATGCCTCTGGCTCCAATTAAGAGTCCAATCACTTCTATGTCTACCAGATTGTATAACTAAAATAGAATAATGGTGAAAAAATTTAAAAAAATAATAAAAAAATGAAAGAATATGGTATGGTTGGTTCATGAATGGATTTCATGAAAAAATTGAAGGATTATCATGATTGGATAGTCTTTAAATACTATCGTTTCAAAACGCAGTCTTACACGGATCATTTTACTACTTTTCGAACTAATTGATTTGGTTCAAGTAACCTAGAACATTACCAATTATACCCAAAACAATCTGTTCATTGGGGAGAAATTTTCCATATAGTTTGTGACTCGTATCAAATCCTGAATATAATCAAACTATCAGAAGTATCAACTATCAAACTAGAATATAGATGGATGCATTTGTTATGCATGTATATTATAACAAACACAAAGTATGTCATGATGTAGTATATAATCAGTCTTTCGTTATCAAATATTTCAAATCAATTCGATATTTCAAATCTTCGACTAGATATTGAATTGGACCTATTGATATTTGATCAATTCGATAACAAAACGATGATCGACATCGAAATGAACAATCGGAAATGATTGGAATGAGTGATGAATCAAATATACAAATATATATAACAAATGTGAGTACCTAACCCAAAAGTGAATGAAATGAATAATTTAGGACCTTCGCCACAGTTTCTCTCTTGCTGTTAGTATAATGGTGTGTGCTGAGTGATGATATGTGTATGCATGGGAAAGAGCTCGACGTGCTCGTAATGTGTTTTGATGAATACCATGTAGTATAATATTGCTATGAGATAATTACCACATTTTAAAATGACTACACTTTGAAAAAGGTAATTGACCATCTTCAGAGTCGAATATAATTTCGAATATTATTTTAAACTAGAATGGAAAGTTTGTCTTTCGAAATTGAAAAAGAGATCTCAGGTGGAAAAATGGTGAAAACATATTTTTTCCAAATTAATTCATATTTATATGGAATTTTAAACACAGATGATAGGCTACACATTATTCCAAAGTTTTACATAAATCGATTGAGCCGATCTGAAAATGAAAACCATTATGTTTTTTTTTACATCAATTGACGACTCGCAGTCTCCGCCCCCATGAAGTCAGAAATCATACCGTCCAATCTACAGGGCTGTTAGAACTGTAGTCAAATTCAAATGTCCAATCAGGGTATCTTGAAATGACCACAAATGATATGATCCAACTGGCCGACTGGTAAAGCCACGCCTATTTCGAGTCGTCAATTATCAATAAGGGAATCAGGATCAATTGTAGGAAGTGAGTCAATAGATCGAAATCAAGCTGGTTTTACTATTTTTTCAGTACATTTCATATGAAATCTCGCTCATTTTACAACGCATTTATTGCATTTTCCTAATTGGTATATCTTCAAAAATCATGATATATTCATTCACTAATCATTGTCTGCACACGAGAGAAAGAGCTCTTAAGAAGGCTCCTCATTCCTTTTCATGCCAAACTGTTTCAATTTTCGTGTATTCTCATTCATTTTATTAGGGACTTATATGTATATGAACTCAATGTGATCAAACAATCTATTATCATTATTGTATCGAATTAACCAGTTCAATTAATTATCGCATCAATTATCGATCAATTATTTCAAGAAATTACACTGTATATGTGATATTATATAATTACCTTCCTTTTGCGAACCATTTATAAAACTTCTTATGAATCTCTAATATTTATGTTTATGACTATTAAACTGTTCCTAATATATATTGTATAGAAAATAATAATAATGAATTAGTGAATACAAAATCAAGGTGTTATTTATTTACAACCCGATTACATCGGATCTTAAACTTATATATCAATATCGTGAATGTGTTTTCGTTTGAATAACGAGCATGAGGTCTAGAATGGTGTATTATGTAGCTAATGGATTAGGTTACAAGAGAAACCAGCGACGAGATAGATTACCTGTAGTTTGTATGTGTTGCATGCACACGTATCTGAAGTCACGTAAAACCCACCGACTTGATTGATGATTTTTGGTTTAAAACGTATATTGCGGCTGAGGGAAGGAATAGTGAAACATGATAGTGCGACATAAAACAACTTAACAGATTATAAGATATTCGAATCAATTGAGTTTTGTCCATGTAGAAACTCATTCAATTGCACGTCTTAATACAACCAGAGCAATAGAGAGCATATCAAATGTCATACCAATGAAAGGTATTCTTGATAATGACTAGGGAAGTTCAACAGGTCACTTGCTTCTAGTGACTTTTATTTTATTTTTCTTCATTTGATGAGCGAAGTGACGGCTAAATTTGACCGAA
>OZ023329.1:34285389-34310389 GCA_964007535.1 Brachyptera risi | reverse complement strand
TACAGTTGGTTTTTAGTGCAGTTGGTCGGTTTGAAGAGCAACATAGTTTTGGGGCAGTTTGTTCTTGTACATTGGAACTATCTCCGTCTGAAAAGATAGCACATTAGCATATTTTCATCAGGCCTATTAACAATAGTGAATCTGTACCTAAACTTTACTAACTTTTCCATCATCTTTTACCACAAAAATCATCATTTTATAACCCAGTTTTTCAAAAAATCATTATATATATATCACATTTTTTAAAACATAAAATTGTGTTATGATGTAAGCACAACAAAAATCCCTATGAAAAATCAATATCGAAATCATCGATTGGGTTTTTGAAAATCTCAGTGATACTTATTACACACGAAACATATACTGTATATTTCTATGTACCGTAGCTAGGCATGCACAACGTCAGAATGAAACATCCAGACAATTTCAGAACTAAAAGTTATTCTAGGTAGTTTTTACTGTTCAAGGAATTCAAGGAACACTATAGACATTTTTTTCCTCCATAAGCCTGGCCCAATTAATGTAAATCTTCGTATTGATATAAATTGATATTCATATGAATTACATTTCAACGTAAAACATTGAAAATCCAGACAAACTGAATGAGATATTAATTTTAAAGTTGGAAAAAGAATCTCTTTTTCTGTTTTACACGTTGTAGTTTTCATTACGTCACTTCACAATAAAAACTGAGAAAAGAGGAAAGCGCCTCACTACACCACCATTTTCTAACCTTTTGCTCGAGACTTCCAAGTCCAAACAGTTTTACTACAGTTGTTTGTGGACAATCAAAGCACTCAAGAACAGGAGTGTGTGTAGCCACGGTCAAACTAATCGAAATACCGGTAAAGTGAAACATGTCACTTTACAGAACAAAGTTAATTAAATGGAATATTATGTAGTTTATTTCATCAAATATGGGAGATTTCGCTTCGTGAACATAATACGTCATTACTTGATAGTACAATCAAACTGTTTACTTTAAAGCACGAACATTTCCGGAACAGAAGAGTTATAGCGTGGATTTCGACACCATATATATATATATATATAAATATATATATATATATATATATATATATATATATATATATATATATATATATAAATATATATATATATATATATATATATATATATATATATATATATATATATATATATATATATAACAATTTGAAATATGAAGAAACTACTTGTTAATAAAATGAAACTTTGATAATTGATACTTCGGCACCTCGCTTCATGCGATATTCTCATAATCCTATATGAAAAATTATCAATTTGTGAATATATATATATATATATATATATATATATATATATATATATATATATATATATATATATAATATATATATTTATATATATATATATATATACATATATATATAAATATATATATATATATATATATATATATATATATAAATATATATATATATATATATTTATATATATATATATATATATATATATATATATATATATATATATATATATATATATATATAAATGAATATATATATATATATATTCACATATTGCTAATTTTTCAAATGGAAAAATATATTTATATATATATATATATATATATATATATATATATATATATATATATATATATATATATATATATATATATATACTATGTGCTAAACAGTCGTATACCTTGAAGAAGAACGTTTCTTTTAATTAATATCATCAGAACATGTATTACAACATAGATTTGGAAGTTGACACTTATAGTATAGAACGGACATAAGTACGTGACATAATTATCGCAATATAAATAACGCAAAGTCGATCCAATTGTTTTGTATTCACAGATAATATACCATCAGAATTTCGAAGTATCCCTCATCTAAAGAATACTGATAGAATTAATTCCAGAGCTCCATCGCACAACTGTTTGTTACTCTTATTGTAGGAGATGCGAGTAGCTCTAAACCGACGTTTGGCGTCGTCGACGTCGTTTTCGCTCAGTCGCTGTTCGCAGGTGGTCGTGAACAGTCGTGTTTCGATCTCGCCCCGATTGGACCAGAATCTCGTAACCCGCTCGTCATAAAGACATATTATAAAACGTGGCTTAATTGAATGCTGAAAGCTATTCCATGTTGGGATAGTTATTTGCAGGGTATGTATCTGAGAATTATTTTTACGATTATTGAACTTTTGGATTTATACTATAACGGTTTGCGAAAAAAAAAAGTTTGCGAACTGAAGTTGTACATTGCGCATAGCGAGCTTTATTTTTAACGAGCTGCAACGCTATATATAGTGTAGTATAGTGGTTTGAGAGACATTTTCAGTGCAAGTCGGGTTAGAATCTAAATCTTCATACAATATTTGTGTTGTTATTTATCCGATAACCATGAAAAAGCTGTCAAATTTATCTTCCATCATTCATTTGTAGTAAATAATCTATATAGAAAGACCTGTATGTGAACGATACGAGAGCTATATTAATAATAATACAAGAAGAACGTTAATCCCATTATATCTGCCAGTAGCAAATCGGAAATGGTATGAGTGAAAATAACTACAGTGAAACACAAGCAGTACCGCTGAGCAAGGTGGTATAAGATGAAGGTAAACAAATTATGGAAATTTCAAAAACATTCGAAGTATTTTAATATACTCTTTTCATGGTGCAGTATATTATTCAACTCGGTAAAAATTTAAAGTTCATCACATTTTCACTGTTGTATTTTTCATTTGGGAGTTTTCAAAATGTTACATTTATTTTTCTACGAGGATAAATCGAAATTTCTATGAAATTTGAAAGCTTTAACCCGGTATGGGACTAAAATATGTCGGTGGAAAATTTGAAGTTGATTGCTTTCTCTGTTGAATCTGCGGAAGACTGAAAAAAAATCACGCAAATGAACTTTTTCCAGTACAAAAGAAATAAAACTATATATATAGTGTTCTTCACCTGGGCATTTAATAAAAATTATGTTATGGTGCATATTAGTATTAAAACGTGAATATACAGCCGTTAGTTGTCAGGGTGACACACGATGAATTCTATTACTGCCGATACTTATCTATTACTCGAATGACTCATTTGATTTATTCAGGAATCATTTATTTAATCACTCATTATTACTTATTATATAAGCAATGACTATATTACTGTATCATTACCACATTGCTCACGACACATTTCAAAGATTATTTATGTTGTATTTCATGAGCTTATTATTATTTCATTAACAAAATGTCCGATTTATTTTATTGTTACAAGTCAAGTGAAGTATCAGCTTGCATCACTTGAGCTCAGTTGATACTGTTTTGAATCATAAACTATGAGTAAGAAATTATATTTTTCAGTCGCTATTCGTCTTTTGATAAACAAAAGACATGCCATTAAATGCTTTTTTCTGTAGAAATTAGATTGGATTTTTTTCGAATTGAATTATCAGAAGTAATTATTTGTTCTCCCTTGTTCTCCGGAATATTTGTTCAGAGCAAGAATGAGTATTTTCCTGCATACTCCCTATCTGTGTAACTCAAACCCAAGTGAGTCGACGTGTGTCGATCTCGTTTTGTCAGAACGGTTGCAGAATCATAAGGAGGTTAAGAGTTGAATGATATCATAGAAATACAATTACCGTAGTCTCACATCAGTTGCAAATGCACTAATTGTAAAATGACTCGACCGGTATATTTAAATGAATATCTTACTTCTTTAAATATCTTTAATGAATCAAATTAAGATTCGTTCTAGATCTAAGTTCAATTGAAATTTAACAGATATGTTTTGTTGAGTTTTGTTTATCTCACCGTCGAGTCTATCTCTGAAGAATCAATAGTTATATACAACATACGTATTTTTAAACTGATTTTTATAACAAGGAGGGTTGAGCACATAAAGAAACTTTCATGACATTTTGTAAACATTCCATGATAGAAAAGAGGAAAGCTCCTGTTTCTGATGGATACTGGTGGAAATACCTAACCGTTGAAATAAATAACCAACTCCAGATGAGAAATAATGTTTATTTAATATTCAATAACATGAACAATACCATTCTTCTTTCTTTCATTTTGTAATGTTAATCTACATAGATTTGATTCACTTTATCAATGTTTGTATCGTTTTCCTGTTCTCTTGTTCTGTAAATAAGAGGAAGAATAAAAAACTTGCACACATTGGAATTGAATTTAAATTGGTGTACCACATTACATATAGGTTGAAGAATATATATATTTATATATATATATATATATATATATATATATATATATATATATATATATTTTTTTTTTTCACCATTCATACATTTGAACACGTTATTGAAAACAAAAGGGTGAAATTGTTAAAAATAACGTTCAATTCTTCAATTCGAATGTCTTTTTGAAAAACGTAGGATAGAAATGAAAAACCAGAACTAACCAGAACTAACCAGACCTGAACAGAACTTTAAATAATAATAAAAAAGTAATTGAAATAATTGATTGTTGAAAAATGTATATATTATGTGAAACTATGCCATGACTTGATCAATAACCAATATTCCACTATTCATTTGATTCAATATTCTTTTATACAGAGTAAACAAGTAGAGAACAAAACATAAAGCAAGTGTTAGTTACACCTATTGATTTTAGAGGTATGCAGCTGGATAAAATAATTTGTATAGATATTTTATAATACAAGAAGAGAATATCGATATGTTCAACAAACCCAAAGCATGAATACATATGTAAATAAATAAACGTTCATATTCTGAAGATGCAAATATTCTATCGTTTCCATAGAAATTGGAAGGTATTCTAACAGTCTTATCATTATATTTCTTAACGTGAGTTTCGCTCAATATTCATTCACGAAGGATGGTTCCAAATCTGAAGTTATAAAGTGAACAAAATGAAATTAACAACGTGATTTGACATAAAACTAAAATTGAAAAATTGGAAAGGATACACTTTGAATTGAAAACAGGGATTTATTTTTCCAGCCTATCAACACAATCTTTCACAACTGGTAGAAGGAACAAAACACAAATGCGCATTATTGTATTGTAGTTTGTAGGAACCATCCAGGCATTAGCCTAGGGCCCTAGATCACAGAGGGAAACCATGAGAAACTCCTGTGAAGATGGACGGTGACGGGGATCAAACCGGGTCCGATATTCCCTGTACCTTCCTGATCACATGAATGAGGGTGTTAATCACAATTTTGTCCAAAATTTAATGAAGATGAATTAGTTTGTAGCGAACAATAATTATCATTTGTGAATACTCGTATTTCATCGACAATTTTATTACATGTTTATTCTTTTTGAAATTACTGAATAGTATCTTATATTCAAAGAAACATGAACTTTTCGTTTCAAGGTGAATCTAGGGTAACTATGATTTGTAGTACGTTTTTCAGCAGATTTAATTACCTGTGGTAAAAGCAGATTATTTTATATCAACTTCATAATTCATATTCAGGTGTTTGTGTGCGATTATTATAAATTTATCTGTGCATATTTCTATCATATCTCATACCAGTTTTGCTAACTTTTTGCAATTGACACGTTCGACAATGATCAATAAAATATAAAATATCACTATTTCATTCCACGGCTGTTAAATTTCACCATAAATTAAAAATATTATTAAAATCATAGATGTAGTCATTCATATATATATATATATATATATATATATATATATATATATATATATATATATATATATGATATTCAATATATATATATATATATATATATATATATATATATATATATATATATATATATATATATATATATATATGTATATTGGGTTTAAACGACGCACTATACTGATGGCTACGATCTATTGGCATCGGTGGATGATAAATGAGATGATGGGATGATGAGATGAAAGGTTATATATATATATATATATATATATATATATATATATATATATATATATATATATATGTATATAATATATATATATATATATATATATATATATATATATATATATATTATATGTGTGTGTGTTTGTCAGCCCACAACTACAACTGAATTTTCCATAAATCTGTCGACTTAGCCCAACATGGTCGAATAAACACTATCATTCACAATCATGTCATATAGCGACTTTCTTTCTCTTCCTTCTTATACTTACATCTCTTCTCTCTTTCATATACGATCGTGCCATAAAGACCTCTTCCTCCATTTTTCTTCCTCATATATCTATATCTTCTTCTCTCACTCATTCACAATAATGTCATCTAGCTTATATGTTCGTCGTTCTAGATATCTATACTCTTTGATATATTGTATCAAATATGATACAGAATGACCAACTGTGACATGAAGAAACTGAGATTAGGCTTATTGTTGTGAAAAACATTGTCAATAGCGAGCATTAAGGCCAGTGAATTCCAGCTTTGAGTTGATTTGATGTCAAAAATAAAATATAAAATGACACTGATGTTTGGACATTTGAAGACAAGTGATTTCAAATGAGAAGACTTCACAATCAAGAGAAAATGAGTGGATTAAAAAAGATACAATACAGAGAATAATGATGCAACTATAAAAAACAAAATATTGCAGTAGATGGATGACTCTGTTTTGAAGATGTTTGTTAGGTTTGTTTTCAGTACGTGAACAATATTGGTATAACATGTTTGTTCTTTTTTTTCATTCATTCATCCACTTATTACGTCAACAGTTACTATTCATGTAGGCCTTTCTCTTCTTCAATTGAACTCAACAATGACGTATGTCTTATTTCAATTGTGTCCATATCTTTTATCTAATATTATAAATGACCATAGTTGATTGAAGGAGTGATAACATTTACTAGGCAACGACTGCCCATTCAATTGCTTCACCTAAAAAAAAAAATCCGAAAACATTGTATAGGTTCTATGCTTTGGACGTGTTCATTATTTTTTATTGTGCTTGGAGACGATTCGGGAGTACAAATGAATGGGTTGAAATGAAAGAATGAGGTGAAAAAACCTGAAATTAAGTTTACTAAAACGCACGCCTTAGGTGAGATTCGAAAACGTCCGTCTCGATTCAATCCTCAAATGCGATGCCTTAGCTGAATGAACTACGGCGAGCGATCAGTATGCATTTAGCTGCTTGCAATGGTCTTAAAGATTTCTACTGTGATGTTTTGTGAGGTAAGTGGGTGTATAATTATATTGACACTGGTAAACATTTAATTATGTTTAATGAAATGCGTTACCTGTATCTGCTGGATTACAGACCAGTGTGGGGAAAGATCTGTACTTCCGTGGACATAACCACAGAAGATGTCAGGCAATGTATGTCGTGGGAGTTGAACTCACGTATACGTGCATATATACTCTTACGATCATGTTCAAGTATATGCCATGAAACACCAATAACAAGTTATTGTAAATCTGGCTATGAATGAGTAATGACTAATGATGTATAACTTGAACATTAACAGATATAAACGATATTCACGTATTTACGAAATAAATCTTAATTTATTGAATCTTATAAAACACTATAATACCCGAACGTGTAGAATGCAGAATAACATTTTATATTTTTGTCTTGTATATTATTCAATCGTGACGAATACTCTGATTCTGACATGACTATCAGCTATAAATAATCAAGGAAAATTATGTATTTTGTATTCAATATTGTATTCAGATCTAATATCAAACAAAATTATTTCAATATATGTTATTGAAACCATACGTTGGCCATGCCTATTGCATTTTTCAGAACTATTTCAAATGATAATTATTTTCAGAAACGGAACAAAATGTGTAAATTCAATATATGTGTTCTGTTGAAAAAAATTGGATGGCTAAAATTATGTGTAAAGGCATACGGTGATGATAATAACACGTGACAATACATATTATCATTCTGTTCAAGCCAACGGGTCAGAAACTGGAGTTGTGTTATTTAAAATGACGCGCAATTTTGTCTCTTGTTGGATATTAATCCCTGAAGAGTATTCTTGCGTATTAAGTCGACAGGGTGTTAGTAGATGTATGAACACCCCCACTAATTAAAAGAAATCCAATAAGACATGGTTAGCTGTATATCACACCGAACGTTAAACCAAGTAATTCGTGTAGAAAAGAGCAACGATATTTTATTCCATTATTTTATATACACCAGATCGACGCAATTCTTTAACGACGCATTTGTATGACGACGACGCAGCTGATTAGTTTAATTACAGGTTTAAATACTTGTTAGTTATAGTATACTGTTCTATTTGAAGAGATTAGCGGTTTAAGATGTCAAACTGTTTCTATTTGGAATAATTGTTCTTACGAATTGCATACTAATAATAATTATAACACACAATATAATATCGAACATTATGATAATGATGATTTTTTTTTATTTTTTTTTCATTTTCATCCAATAAATGTACATTATTACAAGATATTTTTCACTCTCAAGTGTCCACAAAACCCATTGAGGGTTTAACTGTGGAATAAACTAATAATACTCTATAGGATATGATACAATAACATTGAAAATGATGACCTCACTATCTACTTCCAACAATGATGCTAACTCATGCAGTTTTAAAATGTGAAACACCCATGTACAGAGTTGGAAACGTTTTTATTTTATTTTCGCATATATTCTGTGAATATTAGTTTCTTTCAATTATATTACCTTATTAGTGAATTTTTCCTATCATAAATGTACTCAAAATTCTTAATATTATAGATTCATCATTTAATTTGATCTTTGAAGGTTATACCTAGCTCGTGTAAGCTTTGAATATTGAGTCTCGCGAATAAGACATACACGATATTTTAATATCGTCTATTACGTATGTTATGTAGATTATACTTTGATATTATTAAGGGGCATAAAAAGGTAGAGGAAGGGATAGAAAGATGAATGGTATCAAAGGTTATCAAACTATAAGATTTCTAACTGATCGTATGTCTTGAAATAGATAAATACAACTGAATGAAAGGATATTATAAAAGTAGACTATATTGATAGGAATACACTATAGAATCTCCAGAGTCAAAAAATCTCTAATATTCTTCATTTTAGTGTACCTACTGATATTTAACTTAAGCGACGTTATTGAAGTACCAAAAACCATGTACTGTAAAAATTTGAAAATATGTTCATGTCGTCTAAATTTAATTGCTAACTCAAGAGTATCAAGAGTAATTGCATTTATTTTTATCCAATAACTTGAAAAAAAAATTCAAGCATATTTTACGTCAATCTAGCGAAGTCCATTTGCATAATTCACGGAATGAAATGAGGTTGAAACAAAGTAGCTACCACCGTTATGAAGATTATTCAACAATTTTAATTTTGGAATATTCAGATATTGAGGTTAATTATATCTTAATTAATTCTGATTTTTCTCAGAATCCGATCAGAAAAAGATAATTTAATCTCGATGACTATTATCATGATGTTGAAGGTTGAGCTATCTATTACAAGTTTGACCTATTTCTAGTCACTTTGGTTTCAATGGACGACTAATAACGAATATATAACGACCATACTTAACAAACTTACGAAATTTTCATGTTCAATTAATGAATGAGGTAGGTATATAAAGATATAACTGCTTCCTGATTCAATTATATTTGATTGAATTCCAATTTGGTTCTCGGACTCTTCTGTTCAATGATATTCAAGTAGATTTTCCACGATTTTCCCAGTATCTCTGATGTCTTACAAATTTGAAAAGCTTCAAAGTTTGGTTTTAACTCTGATGGAAAACTTGTTTAAATTAGATTCACCATCAATTTTGATAGTTTTGAAAAACTACAATTAATTACAACTACCGATACTCTTTAAGAATGAAGCTAGAAGCTTGGCGCATCCACCAGAAATCAAAATAAACCGGCACCTCCACCAATATACTGATTATATTCTAATTACATTGAAAAATGAAGATGTCATCATTTTTAAGACAATATTGATCATGATGAAGACAAATATGAATGAAAAAAATCATACAATTGGTAAAATCAAAGCTTAAAGGCTCAATATATTTCTGAAAAGATTGATTGTACAACTTCCTTCCCTCGATCCCTCTAGGATATTCATGTTGAGGTTATTCCCGAGGGGTTAACAACTCCTGAAATTCCCTTGAAGTATTCTTGAAATCCCTTGAAAATTTCTTCAAACCCCATGAAATTTTTATGAAATCCCATGAAATCTGAAATCGGGTGTGCACCAACTTCACTAGTTATCAACCTCTCGGTTATTCCAATCACTTATGTCTCGTTACTCAAGCCTGTATGTATTTCATACTGACTGTTTGGCATTTTGAAATAGAGTAACGCGTCGGTGTTATTACATTTCGATGATGTTTTAGATAATTTATCGAGGAAAACTAATGAGCCAGCGAAGCTTTCAACGTAAGTTATTCAATATAGATTGCCTGCGGTGTCAGACATGTCGTTACGGTATGTGTATACATGAGACTCAGCGTGAAATGATACTGCAAATATTCTCTTTAATAAAAACACAAAAACATTCTGCATTTATGATGAAGTTTTTCAAAACGAATAGCTGAATAACACCAGATAAAATGAGGAAACATTGGTAATATATTACTAATTGAGATGGGTTATTAAACTATGACGTGGATTATTATAAACATAGTAAATGATTAATTGTATATTGGAAAGACAATTGAGATGTTATATACGGTAATCATATAAAAAATTGGAACATCCATGTTTATTCATTCAGCACATTCAAGCCATATAAGTTTACTAAAAATGGATAGGCTCTTGTAGCACAACGATAACCGGAAGTCGAGGGTGTCGATCAAGTATGTTTGATATGATCACATTCCATCTTCACAGAAGTTTTTGTGGTTTCCATCTATACTCTTTGAAGGTTTATAAAATATAGGCCACGACCGCTTCCTTCCCACTAATACTTTCACACCTTCGTCGCATCATTCCAACATATCATCAATCATTCATTCGACGCTGATAAATATGATTTATTATTAAAGTGTGTTGTTGAACCCCAATATGAATGGAACGTAAAAAAAATCTGAATACAGATGTTGAAAATGTTAAAGCCATAGGAGTATTATAATGTGAGCACACTTTTATATAATATATGGTTGAATCGTTCACATGATTCTATAGATGAATGGGGATGGTGCTTCCAGCTCCAACTTGAAGTTAAATCACTTATCAGCTAGAATATATATTCTCGAATCATGATGTTATTGATGTGACAGGTTGCAATGAGGTCATTTTTCAACATCATTCGGGGAGGTTAGGGCCTACTTATGTTCAGGTTCAGGTATATATAGACCTATTGTGCATAAAATCATGCTACATCATGGTATACAACTACTAGCTGGACTACTTAATCGGAGAAAGTGATTTTTATGTGAAAATATGCCATATCTTTCACATGTCTTAACAATATACTGTCGGACAAACAATCTATAATTGAGCGAAATAGCCTTAATTCCGCTGGCACCTTCCGTCATCATGCAAAATTGAAACGTTGGACTGAAAATGAATCGTTCATCAATATTTTTGAAATTTTTCTGATATTCAGGGTTATAATTTTAAAAATCAATCTTCTATTATATCGAGGCTCGATCTACTTCACTCTCTCACTTTCCAATTATCTCAAAATGTGTATGACAGATTTTTTATTTCTAGATCTCATCCAACTAGTTCAACATTGAATCACAGATAATCGAACTAAATAGCTCGATTATCTATGATCGAATTTGAAGAGGATATTCAACCGAGAACGATGTTCATTAAATTTCAAATTCTTTGAACAGAAATGCATTGACGATTACGATGCCAGTTCAATTTATCTTTCGATACCGACATATTCCGTCTACATGTTCTATACTGATCAACTGAAACCAATGCATTTTATTCCTTTTAAAAATACGAGAAAAACGTCTAAAGCCACGGTTATACGCTGCTTAATTGAACTTGTTTCCGACGTATAATCAATAAACTCATGAATTGTTTGCTCTCTTTCATATCTGCTCTCTCCCAGACTTATTATTCCTCTCGCCTGTCTTCAGACCTTGCTTTGTATGAAGAAGAGAATGAAGCTGACGCTAAGTTACTCGATCATTATAATCTCTTCGGATTTTAATTACGCTATCACCAAGTTAAAATAGTAAAGCACAAACTTCATAGACGTTTTCAATTCATATAACTCCTTATTCTACGTCTTTATTTGTATGAATTCACTATTGGTTGTCTCGCCAATTTACAGGCAAGAACGGTCGGATGTCTTTATTCGGGAACACAGATGAGAACACAAAATGTAGGCTGACTATAGGATAAATTTGGGCTAGTATCTAAGACAATATGTCTGGCTCAGTCAGTCAAGGTATTGGATTGAAAAGTGAGATCAAGTCGAGCGTGTGATTGAGTTCCGAAGAGTAAAGAGCATTCGTAGCATTATCTTATTCGTAACCCCAAACGATGAGACTATTTCGTTGGTATTCACTTGAACAAAAATCATCATCATCATTAAAATATATACTTTCTTTCATTGATTATGAATAGTTTCTGATCTAAAGAGCTGACTTCTATTCGCCGTATCTCTTTTAAAGAGCATTATAATCAATTTAGAGGAATATATCAGTTTTATGGTGATACGTGTTTCTATAAGATATCAACATTCAAACACAGATAAATAGATATTATCAATATTTTCTGAATGGTATAAATTGAATATATTCAACTCATGATTGAATCAAATTTAACAACGATTTTCACAGATATATACCGTAGCTAAAACACACATATTTCAGCTGTATATTGTAAAAATGTCAAGTTTGGTCATCTCATTCCACATCAATTGAAGGAATAAAAGATATCTGTAATATCTGTGTTTTTTCCATATAAGAATTTCCTTATCTTTAACCTTTCAGAAAATATCAACAAAAATTGATATTTCACTAAATCGACCCCCATGAACCATTCACGTTAACGACTGACAAGAGCTACAAAAACTACATCGTTTCCCTTCTCAAGAGTCCGTATAGAGCAAGTTGAGCACTAACAGCAAGTTGAGACCGCCTCGAAGTGTTGAAACAGCCAAAAGATGCCGCTTCTAAACGGTCCCTCAGATTCATCCCGAGCCTTGAATCAAAATATTCAGTATTAAGTTAATAACTTGAGTCAGTATTGTCGACCGTGGCTAGAATCGAACCGATCTAACCGTTCAGTCCTATATTACATGATATGGAACTAGGGAAACTCCATTAGTACCAGTTGTGAAATGAATGTGGTGATGTCGTCCCTGTGGCTCATTCAGCTACAACGCTTTTCTATAAAATGATGTCAAGTCGGACGTGGGTTCAAGCCCGTATACGGCATACATTTTCGTAATCATCCTTTCACCTTTCATCAGCTCATCGTTGGTTTATCACCCGCTCCGCCATATGACCTATCCATTGGTGGGATCGTTAAGTAACATGAAGAAATATTAGGGAAATATATAACGGACATTTGTCTTTTCTATCTGGAGCAAGTTGAAGTTGATAGGACTGAAACTTTGAAACAATCAAAGTTATACTTAGATTCGAGTTATCAAATAATCCATTTATTGATTTTAAAATCTCGATCACATTTTCATTACTCGTTGAATCGTTTTTTTTTTTTGGAATAGATTCAATCGAAAACCCACATCCTGTAGACTACAATGTTATGTGTTTATATGTGGCTTGTGGCGGACGTACAAGCAAAATGATCACAAATAACAAGTCTTCGCTAGCGCTCGTGAAAAATCTCGATACGTTTGAATTCCTCTGGAAAATAAACTGGCACGGAGTTGAAATACAAATTACTCTAGCTCAATCGTCGCATATTTGTTGTTCCACGTATGGAAGTCCACAGTGACAACGATTCATAAAGCCTGCTTGATGCGGTGTTCGCCACACTGATTCAGTCGTTGAAATCATCCGATTACATGCAGCCACATAAAGTAGATACAATGTGAGGCTGCATGTACGTACTTGTTTTTTCAACAGAACTGAAAATAGATTCGAGCAATATGTTAAATTGTTTTGATTCAGTATCGTTTCCAATTCGTGAGTGCATTTCATATATTTTAATATATCATATCCTATATTATATCATATTATATATAGGTATTTTATTATATATATATATATATATATATATATATATATATATATATATATATATATATATATATATATATATATTTATATATATATATATATATATATATATATATATATATATATATATATATATATATATATATATATATATATATATATATATATACATATATATTCATATATATATATATATAAAATATAAATATAAAATCTATCCATATCATACTTTTAACTTTTTTTCTGATGTGACACTGAATAGTTTTGGTTGACCATTGGTAGGGTATTTTTTGAGAAATTAATGGTTGATATATGGAAAATACCCATAATAATAACATGGCGGAAGAGATGTGAGATATTTTCATTCGAAAACATCTATTGTTGAGATTTTATAAAAACAGCGATCACGGAAATTTTTGACACGTATCATGAAAACCATGTTTCGCTAACCGGTTACTAAGGTACAATCAAAAAATTATCTTGCTCATATTCCACAGCGTATGATGCATTTCCCTAGTTATTTTTAAACTCTAGATTGTAACATTGCTTCAAGATGGGTCATCGTGTCGCTAACTGTACTGATTTATTCATTCATTCTTTAAATAAAACAATATTTGAATACATCATTCGAAAATATGAAATTTAAAAATATATTATTCAATATATTACAAATTATATTAAATTATTTTTAGATAAAAATTAAATTAAACATTTAATAATAAATATATACGGTACTTCAATGTGAGTTATGCGGTGAGTATAAGTTGTGGAAAACATATCCCTCCAACACTCTGTACAGTCAAGGTGAAATGCTTCATACGATTTTAAATGAGTTATGGTTTTAAATGAGAAAGAAGCCCGCATAGTTCAATATGCTGTAATGTTTTCGTGGATAGCGCTCATATCTCAGAGCAGCACTACCCTATTCCCTACGTAACAGAAGTGTTCTATCGGTACACCGAGGGAAGCAGTTCCAGAAGTAATATTGAAGTTATTTACTTTTACAGTCGTATATAACTCATAAAATCAAGCTTTTGATTTGATTTTTTGTATAAGAATTTTCCCTGTAGACAAAATATGTATACGTTCTACAACCGTCTGTGAATTTAATAATATTGTTTTATCTTCCACCGTCTCATCCAGAACTGTCAAGATTATATTTAACCGGTAGTTAGGTTATTAAAAGCGTGCAGGCTTTCAAGACGAATCCAATCGCTTGTAGTTACTACGATGAGCTCAGTTTTCATCACAATTATGTATTGACGTCAACCTGGCCTGATTCTTTATAGTAACGAAATTGAAAAAAGTTGAAATTCAGATTAATTTTCAAAAACTTTACAGCCGTGATAGTTCGCGGAGTGGAAGCATTCCTGAACTATACTGATGATCAAACAAGCAGGCTAGCGAGTCACCATCAATTGTTTGGGAGGTCTTAACGCGTCGGGTGAATCCAATACGTACATTCACTAGAATTATGTTATTGTATAAACCTACTTTAATTCTCAGAAAAAAGTAGAAAACAAACTGATTAACCTTTCAAGAACTACGGTCGTGAAGTTTCACGCGGCGTGACAGTTTGCACATCAATAAGACGTCTGTGGTCTTTAGCTATTTTTATTATTGTGTTCATATTGATTGTATTTTATGTCTCTATATAGTATTCTTACTATTAACGACATTGTTATTTTACCATTCACTATTTTACCATAATTCATTTTACTATTTCGTTACTAGGCCTATGCAAGAAACCTCATCCAAATTGTGGCTGGCTGTCACTGTACTGACTGCCCCACGCTGTTTATAATCCTTTCTCTGGCTTTACCCTGCTGACAATTTAACCACTATACTTACATTCACGAGAGTTGTCTATCAACGTGACACACAATACAGTTACATCACCGTTAAATTTGTATATTCAGTATTTTTAGGGAAATACTATTTCTCTCGGGACGAGGTAATTCGGTCAGGAGGCAACTGAAATATTTATATTCGTTAAATATTTGAATTATTTAAACATTCACTTTTTTAATAACTGACATTTTCTATAATTTTATTTTTTTGGCATATCCGTAGTCCGTAAAACCGTGGTCTCTAGTGAAAACAAGTGGAACAAAATTAAGCCAATCCCTTTTATACTAATGATACAATTGAGATTGGCGTGGGTTCATGTAAAAACTATACGGAGTTTATTGTGAATTATTTCTGACAAAAGATATTGTTTGTTTAGCGACTCTACCAACAGCTAGATTATTTCGAGTGGGTATGAGCGAGTCATAGATAAATCACGCTTACAAAAAAAATTGCTTCATAAAAGTATTTCGAGAATCCGAGAAGGTATTATATACAAATTACGTAATTCTCACACACAGTGCGTTAATTAGTACAGAAACGCACCGAAACGGCGTTCCGCTTCCTCCCTTATTGCGTTCCCAAAGAATCCAGCGCGGTATTACAAATTACCATTTGAAATATATTTTTATTCGTTTCACATGCTGGAAGTTTTTTGTTTCAGATTGTTTTACGTGAAATGTTTTTTTATAACATTGAAACTTGATACAAAATCATTTTTACCCAATTAGGGCAATGTATGAAAGATATAATCGCTTGAAAGGGACACTTCAAGAGCGATCTTACCCTCCCTAATATTAATAAAAAAACGAGATAATTCATCAAACAAACAATAAATCTGGTCACACTGGAATGTATTTAAAATAGCATAATTTCACTTGTAGCCTAGGTATCGGGAAAAATGAAAATGAATGTGAAAAAAAGCTTTTTCATTTGATGCCGTATTTAGTTGTAGAGGGAAAGGACTGAGGTGGTTTCATATTTCAGAGTTTAGCTCGGTTCCTTTATTTTTTACAAATTAACCCCTGGATACCCAATTATATAAGCTGAGCCAAAACCATTCATGTATTAAAATAATTGGATAAGCGAAGCAAACTTTACCGTATGGTACCTGAAAAAACGAGAATGTTGTTTTCTTGTTTCTCTCTTCACAGGTCAAACGGAAGCTGCACACATTTTGTTGAAACTTGACACACATGTTTAATCTAACTCGGTATTGTATAGTTTTTAGGCGCAATCGGTTGCACAACTTTTGAGAAAAAAAATCGAATGAAAAAAACTCATAAGAACAACCCAGAGGAAAGAACACGATTTATTCGCCGAATAATTTCAAATTGTCACGGATCTGAACATAGCAATAATACTACTCATTATTCCAAAATTTCAGATAATTCGAATCAACAGTTTTGAGGAAAATGATTATAATGTTTGTTTCTTTAAAACAATTAAAAAGCTGTCATGAAATCAATTAGGTCAATAAACGATTTAAAAAATAAGCGATAAGTAGCACAGGAAGGCTGTGATTTAATTGTTTCAAAATCGAGTGTGTTTTCACTCCATTTCAAATAAATATGCATTCATTTATTTATTTATTTTAAAACTATTAAAATTGCACATAAATGCGCGATGGCAAGTCACCTAACTATCCCTATTTGTTGCGTTTTCCTAATACACTTGAATGTTGCACCGGTATCATGATTATTGCCAAATATCAAAGCATCGAAATGTATGGATCGTATGTACATTTTAATCTATTGGAGATAATTTTCAATCTGCAGATTTTTGAGTTTTCTGCATATGACTGATAATTATTGCACATTCATTTTTTTCTCGGTTGTGTGGTAAATTACGTAGATTATTCACATAATTATATTGCGTCAAACAAAAAAAATGTCCAGTTGATGCAAATCCGGCTTAAAAAGTACTCTATATAAAGCCCTGAAACCCGTTAAAAACTTAGTATACTTCACACAGTGCATGTATGAATTATTATTTAATGCACAACACGCACTAAAGTTATAAATCACTGCCATTAAATTATGACATAAATGTTTATTTAAGTGCTATGAGTTCACATATCCTATTAGCCAAGGTGTACGTATAAATATACAGTACATGCACTGCAATTGCGTTTCATACCACCCAAGTTTCAACTATTTTTATCACTTGTCTTAGTTTCAATTTATTACGCGCTTCGTTTACATACACGTGGAATCGCTTCATCGCGACGAGCGGATACGTTTGCATATTTCTATTTTTCATCGTAGTTTAACAACAGATGGCTGTGAAAGAGATGCCAAGCCGAAACAGTGGTTGCAGAAAAAATAATAATATACGAGTCTGTCATACCTTACTTCATGGAAGCCCATCATCTGAAGAAAATACAAGTGATAGGGTCAGTGGTGAATTTCTTTGTACAGCTTTGTGAAAAATTCAGTCTCAACAAAAAATGTATATACAACATTGTTTCAGTAGCCCTATGAGGATATTGACAAATCCTAAGACATCATCTTTACACAGTCTTCAGCATTGATATTCTCATTACATTTCGTTGTGTACTTTTCCCTTTTCTTCATTTTCTTATTCACATCATTGATTAACTTTTTTCAATGTAAAGATTATTATTTCACTCTGATCACAATTTACTCTCTGATCACCCCGTATTTAACCAACTCATATTTTGTTTCTCATTCTATTATCATTTGATTATCGTTTCAAATATCCTATTATTGTCAATTTTTATATTTCATTCATTTATTTCGCATTTTGTGTTCAGCAATCCTGAATGTGAATCAATTTCCTCATGGAAGATATATATATATATATATATATATATATATATATATATATATATATATATATATATATATATATATATATATATATATACATAATTATCTATACTGACGTTCGTGACTTAATGATCATGAGTTCCAAATTTCAGTCGTACTTCCTCCCTCTCCAACAGTTGGATTATGAGTGGATATACGAACAACTATTATACTGGACTCGAACCCAGACCCAACTTGACATCAGTTTCAGTTGCATTGGCTGACTTGAGCTAGAATGTTCGCACTTTCATTACTATATGAATAATACAAAGGTACAGCGAACTAGGCAGAAAGTTTATATCGTAGTTACTAATTAGTTACTAATGAAAACTATACTAGAACTAAATGAAACTGCAGTTTATAGCACTTGTACGTAAATGCTTAGGTAATCGCTATAACATTGTTTGCTAAACTACAGATACTTGGTTTATACATCGTTTAACCCAGTTGAGTCGTTACCAGATTGGCCTGAAGCTTTATCAACTAGAAACTGGATACTACTGTATACGCAAGTGTATTGTACGTAATTACGTATTGACAATAAACTAGGCAAATACGAGTATATACATACTAAACGCGTTGACGGATATGCATGAGCGGTAATGATGTCTATATACATACGTGTTTCCATGAATTTATGTGACAACACGTTGATTGTTCTGTGAAATAATGTGATGTGATAGTAATTATAATTTCTGTATTTATATAACCTAATTGTTTCTATCTCAATCATATCTACTTATTGAATTATCTCTAAAATTATTATTCATCATATTCATTAAATCAAATGTATAGGTATATAAAAAGGTATGTTAAAGTTATGTCAAAGTTCGAAAGGTAAATCGTATGAAAATGTATTAACAATTTTCACAAACATGTTACTTCATGAACAAAGTATTAATACATTGGATCATTGCTATCTTAGCGATCTGGGTACGATAGCTATATAATCCAAGAATACGCGTATACATAAACAAGTACCGTAACAGTAATTAGTTGAAATAACGATAATGAAGTTTTCTGTTCTATTGAATAGAGTAATACATATCTAGACAGTAAACAATATGGCTGCAAACCTGTAAATTATGGGGTTTGGGTGATCATGTGCGGCGCCCTATACGAGTCCATTGTGAACATCAGACAACAACAATTGGCCAACTTTCAGTATGAACTAAGCCTTTTAATTAGCTATCCAATTACTTATTCAGAAAGGAGTTTCCAATATGAATGAACATTATATGTAACATTACATAAGTTAATATATATTTATTAGAAGTAAAAGAAGATACAACCAATATTATAGAACATATAAGAAGGATGAATATATTACTAAACAGTTTGTGAGACGTATAATAAATTCTGTCAATTTATAAGGTTCTGTCGAACAGAATTCTATATTCTTATAAGATCATCGTATTGAATAAATCCATGTAATAGAGTTATCGTTTGTGGGGCAAATATTCTCCAATATTGAATCATTCATCATATGATGATGGGAACAATTTTACTTGTTCCTTATACTGATATATTATTTCGCTCGTCCAATAACTTATTATTATTAATATTATTCATCTATTTATTGTAGGTTTTATGTATTGGCGCGTATCTTCAAATTTTATGTTTGAATATAGAAACTATAAAATAATGTAATTCTTATGAGTATACTAGAATTTTTATTATTATGCCTACCTTTCATATACCATTAATAACTTCTTTTTTATTATGTTACTCAACTATTTTTACTATATCTTTATTGTCTTGCGATTATACATTTTGGGGTAAGACCACCCTTGTGGTGCCCTGTCCAACCGATCCCATTGTCAGACTTAATTGAAGAACCATTATTTCGTGTCACATTTTCGATATTGATGAAAAAATCATCAGATTATTTTTTAACTTATTCATTATTGTAGTAATGATGATAATAGTTATTATTATCAATATTCTTATTGCTACTAGAGGGACCCGTCATGCAAAACATGTCATTGAATAGAGAAAAGTATAAGTATCAATATCTGACGGCAAAGAGTTAATAAACACAATGAACGTACTATTACTTCAATACATAGTCCATTTGTCATCGAAAATGATTCATAAGGTACTCGGCAAAATCAGGCGACCCAATTGTAGTGTCTGAAATAACGTCTTCCGCTTTCGATGAGCTACCAACGGCGAGGTCATGCCATCCACTTGTGATTGCACTGACAGTTTGCGTGGGCCGGCGTTAGGTGACACATACATACATGAACACTCACACACGCGGAAACAGACACAGAACTGGGTAATTCCATGTCTGATAATAATTATTGTTATTATAATCTTGAAAGCTCATTTGAAACTTGGTCCTCAAAACTGATGAAACTTGGTAAAAATCGGGTTCCCACTGCAATTCAAATGTACTTTCTGTATACACTCATCTTAACACCGTTAATCTGTGAACGAATCATGCAAAATCATTTATAAATCCATATTTTGGATATATTGTGTCAGCATTCATTTGAATAAGGACGTTTGCCAGATAAAACCGAGTTCAAATAGTTTCACTTGTTCAAATAATACAGATATAAGAAGTATGGTGATAATATTTTCAATTAGATAAACTACACTTTAGGTTACAACGAGTGGTTGATCGAAACATTACAATGCATCTGGAAGAAAAAAAGTCTGACATTATGCAAACTAAAACTAGCAGACAAAGTACATATTATGTATGATAATTTTGACTAATGTATGAGTAGATTTTATTTGAATTTGACTACAAATTTAAATTTTGGATTAAACCATTTTATATTACCGAAAGTGTATACTTGCATACTAAACTTAGATCGAGTGCAAGATATGTCAATGTGTTACATGATCGTACTTGCTAGAAAAGTGAAAAGTTTTACCACTTGTTCATTCATTTTTTTTTTTATATTTTCGCTCGTTCAAAAGCTAAACACTTTAAATGTCAGGGTGAAGAGATTGAATGAAAATGTAATGTTTATATTTCACTCGATAAAGAGAGAAATTACTATTTCGAACTTCGATGGAACATTAATTCACTGATTACAAGCGTTTTCCAACTCGCTTCTCGTATTGTTTCAGATGCTGTGATCCTGTGTTGAGAAACAATTGATACAACATCAATGTAAGTAGATAGATATCTCGTTCTTAGACTTGTAGATTAATAAGGCCATTATAATTACTAGGAAAACGCGGGATGCGCGTTGTGAGATGAGCTTAGAAGATGAGATGAGCTTAGATATGGCGATCTAGAATGAAAAATAACTTGTCAGCTCAATTTACATCTACAAACCTTGACTTACTTCAAACGTTCAAAAACCTCACCTGCAACTTGTTGATATTTATAGTAACCTGCAACCTGTCGCATAAACACTTTGCAAAACCAATTGATCCAAATATTCAATAAAATGTACACGTTTATTGCGTTTTCTTCATTATTTCTCATTCGATTGTTGTAAAAATCTCTGAGAAGGTGTATAATAGTATTTTTCATATTCTGTGAGAATTTGAGAGCTTTTGGAAAATTCTGGTTTTTCAAGTATTTTTCCCCCGGGTTATTCTTATGAGGATTTTCCAAACTTTCCGATTATTTTCCGGAAAAACCTTCCGACCGATTCCTCTGAATAACAATCCCAACCTATTCTGGTATGACACCAACGTTCAGAAAAATTTTCAAGTTGATTGATTCATTTCTCTGACCTGTATGCCGCGTACATAATTACAAAAAAAAAAAAAAAAAACATAAAAACGAAGCCCATTATTTTTCAGGGTGTGAAATGGAAAGCTTCGCTACGCTCATCTAATTACTCATTCGACTCCATAGTAGTAGTATGAAGAATCCAGTATTTAGTATTTACACATATATTAACAATCGATTATGTTGAGAATGAATTTCAGATTTGTCAAAGTTACATATTTTTTTAGATAGCAATGAGCATATTCAAAAAATTTCATAAAACCATATAAATGTGGGGAGTCAAGTTGACGCACTCCGCTCAGAATTATAGTATCTGAGAACATTTAATATTGTAGAGAAGTGTGTGAAAGACGGAACGAAGATTTGTATTGAATACATAAGTCACCAACACAGATCATAAAATATGTAGAAAATATCAGAATAATATTGAAATACCAGAGAATGTTAATTTATGCACCATGGAAACGTAGTCAAATCAGGAAGTATCATTAATAAAGAGCTGTCAAAATCAGAAAATAATCAAAAACAAAAAACCACCAAGACCTGGAAAAGCTTATAAACCACTATAACTATTAGAAGCAGAAACAACGGAAAACCCTGAAATTATCAATTGCAATTTCTTTATTGCATCAATAATTACAATAATTATTCTCCCTAAAATGAAAGTGGAACTATTATCATCTAGCTGCAAGTTCTATATTTAAATACGAACACACTATTGAAACAAATTCATTCCACCTTCGAGCTGTTATACTATCCGAGTTGATCAAATAGAATTCAGCTATTCATTATTTTACCACCACCATGTAGACCTGCTCATTGTTGATGATTTGTATTGTTTGCTTAACGACCTCATCAATAGCATGTTATTTGAGAGTACGAATGATGAACAATATCAACAAAATCTCATATGCCTTATGCAGGAATCGAGCCCACTTCCGAAAATTACTTCATGTCCTGAAATAGTTCATTAGCAGAATTAGCCACGGGAGACGGCTGTTCATTGTTTATTGTTCATTTCAAGCACGGCGGTGAAAAATACAAATCTGGAACAAGACTGTTTCGAGCTTGGCAGTAAAAATGCATCTAATTGAAGAGAATTAAGTGTTTTACGATCTAAGGCGAGGCACGAAGATAGCCTCTCAGTAAAATGTAGGAAACTAGAACGCTTGTATTATCAGCTTTTTCTAAAGAATACAAATAATAGTAAATGCTAATTCTTAATGGTTTTCAGGAGTGGGTATCACTTGCATATTATTTGAATATACAGACACTAATAGAGTGCATATATGAAAATTACTCTATATGAAAAGTTATTCGAATATTTTTCATAGATTTACTAATTTGATATTTTCCACTCCAATTAGATCACTCTGTGTGAAAAATAATATCAATAATATCTAATGAAAACCTACAAATCATACCTAATAACTTCAAAAGCAATCGGCGCAAAATGACCTACATGTCGAAGCGCTGTAAAAAAAACCATTCATTCATTCATTCATTGAAGAGCAGACTGAACGACGTGAAAAAAAGACGATTACTTTTTTTCATTACAGCAACAATATTCATTTATTGTTAAAACCTGGGAGAATTTTAAAATCGTCGTTGCGAGGAGACGAGCGAAATTTCACATTTATTTTTTGTAGTCGAACTAATCTATTCTGCCCGTGGGGATGTCAGGAAACAGGCTGTCGTGACCAGACATTGGAAAACTATTTTGTGCATTCACATGACCGTTTGAATGAAAACACGTAAAAACTCGGAACAGAATGATCGGCCGTGTAAGGAATCGAGTTCCGGACTTTTGAGTGCGCTGGGTCGCGGTCGAGGAGATATGGATATCTGTCGACCGTAAACGGAGTGAGTTGATTCCTCTGAAATTTGATCAAAATATCCGTTAGTTTACTAAACTATATAACTTGAACAGTGTGTTTGAGTATTTGACGCTGATTATCAAATTCAAATGATAACATTTATTCATTTATAGTAGTTTTATGAATTGAAACATTTCAATTATATTGAATTTTTGCATGTATGAATGTGATTTGGACGACTCTGGAATTAGTGAATGTGTAAGAAAGTGTAACAAAGAGAGAGAGAGAGAGAGGGTGGTATGGGCAGGAAGAGAAGAAGAGAGAGAGAGAGAACGAAAGAGTAAATAATATTTAAAAATGGCTAGTCCAGAATACTGAAATTGTTCCTTATAACTTATAATATGGGGTTGTTGAAAGAATGGAAAATTGATTAAAACGTAAGTAATGTGTACTTTAACAAGGAAAAGTCAAATAAAAGTGTCTAACAATAAATATTGAATTTGTTGCTGGAGGAAATTAATATTTACTTTGGGAAAGTGGTGATGGTAGACGTACCGATCGACAATCCCCTGCTCAAATTGTAGGACCAATCAGACGTTTCGAACCACCAATATTTCTGTGGGCTGTAATTAAGATAAGGTTCAGGCCTACACATATATCAGTTGCGAAGAACGTTGGAGGTTTCATTCTCTATTTACTAGAGTTGG
>OZ023329.1:34252889-34282889 GCA_964007535.1 Brachyptera risi | reverse complement strand
ATATATATATATATATTCATATATACATTGGGCTTATTCTGCATATGCTTACATTTGAAGTATTAAAAAATCAGTCTACCGATTATCCTTACTGCAAGTTACCATCCACAATTATTATTCACTCTCATAATACGCGATATCACTAATTAATTATTCCCAAACACACGACCACTGCCCGAAGTACATCCTTATCAATTCTAGCACCAAAACTGTGGAATAGCTTATAGTCACCATCTGAAGGAGAACAATGAACAACTGCAATTCTTTTTCCCATGCAAATAATTATATTCTCAGTTTCTCAGAGGACAACCTCAATGTGCATGCAAGCTATCTTATAAGAACTTTCAATATTTGAAATTATATATGGCAATGATAATAGATGGGATTAGGAATGGTATCTTGTTTTTTCATTATCAACCTATAGAAACTATTTTTAATTATATATCATCTAATTTCATTATTTTCTCAATATCTAGTCAACTTTATCAACACGATTAGGATATATTATGTTATGTCTGAACTATTTCTAAAATTTTCCACAATATTATTTTTGTTACAACTTTTTTGTTATTATCAGAAGAATAATTCAATTACATGTAGTGTAGCAATAGTTATAACAGCAGTTAAAATTAATATAACTTGAAATAAGTTACAACAGGTGAAATCGTCAGTGCGCCTGAAGTATTGTAATTGCAGTAGCAATACGTATAGCTCAATTGTGAAGAGATTCATTGCAACTTCTTTGTATTCAAATTTTACTGGTTTTTCCAATCAATCAATTCAATTTATCACAGTATAATTGTATGAGTTACTTTTGTGTAATACCTATTTGCTAATATGCTTCATTCATTATAAATATCCGGTATTTTAAATTAAAAAAAAAAAAAATTAAATATCACAAAAATTAAAATACTGCTACTTTTAATCCATATGAATGATGCATGTCTCATACTTTCACTAGAATGAAGAAGATCTATTCCTAATCTTGAATAAGCACTCCTAATCCTTTATTCACAATAATTATATAAAATAATCCAATCAATCATAGTGAAACACTCTATTTAAGAATGAACCAAATTAATATTGTATCTATTAAAAATACTTGACATAAAATGAAAGAAAACAATATCTTCATGACCTGTAGAAAACATATCATGAGCAGAATCTATGAATGTGAAAAAAAAATTGGTGTTGGTGACACATGTGTCAAATTACACATTAAGGAAGTTAAAATTAGAACATCCCGTGCTGTAATTGTTAAAAATGACTGTACCGGTATATGAATATTTAGATGTGATAAAAATAGCTATACAGCTTCGTCTTTTCGTTATTTATTCCAATTATAATTTTATACCACTTGATTCTGAAAAAAGTCACCAAAACTCTTGTGTATAATAAATTGTTGGGTTTAATTTTCATGTTCAAACTTGCCACGTTAGTCTGACTAGCCGTGTGCGATGGAAGTAATTAGAAGTGGAGAAAAGGAATTACCTCATTATCGTAATGAAGAGACAAAAGGGGGTTTACTAATGCAATTTTAGCACACTTGCTCTTTTTGTTTCATCTTATCAAGTTCAAAGTACTTAGTTCTGTTTCATCTTATTATTTCGCGTATCGACGAAGTATTGTTTCTAGCGATAAGAAATATAATAGTATATATTATTATTGTACACATATTGGCACAACTCCATAAACTTTAGGTTAGGAAAAGTGTTATTATAATGACAAATCGAGAGCCCAGGGAAATTTGAACATTTGCTGTTTGTATATGGGAAGTGTTTATAGTCGAGCTTACTTCAGATTATTTGGTCATTATTATACTTCTGTTCTGGAAAAATGTGCTTATAAGTAAGTGTACGTATAAAGTATGGAGGCGTTTTTTTTTCTCGATATACTCTCGTCATTTGACTGAAGGTATATGATTTATATATATATATATATATATATATATATATATATATATATATATATATATATATTTATATATATATATATATATATATATATATATATATATATATATATATATATATATATATCAACATTGCTTCTTCCGTAATTTGTTGATGTTTGTATATGACATTTTTCTTGACGAGATATTTTCTCGTAATTTTACAGCAAATAACGCGATATTTACGTTCCATTTTTTTTTCAATAAGTGAAAATATAAATGCATACAAAATACAAATCGTTAGAAAAACCAATGAAAATGTTCTCTAGTCAACACTGCGTACTGATTCAAAGGCTTGAATAAACAAACATATTGCGCTCCGAGTACCCAATATAGGCTACACCATTATATCACAGAATAGAATTCCATGATTATACTATACCAACAACCAATCAATTACCTCATTCATTATTTCTCAATTATGAAATCACATGAAATCACATAATAACATCAATATTATCGGAAACGCAAATTGAAAAGTATTGTAATATATTAATATTATATTATAATACAATATAATAATATTAAATAATTAATTAATAGAAACAATTCAATATATTATATTAGGGCCCGTTTTACGAATAATAAATTTGTTGATTAAGCGATGATTAGTGGATTAGCTTGTTATTTCCATTGGTTACCAATGGTATTTTCGTAACTTAATTAATAAATTGGCTTAATCAACACATTTTTATTATTGTTAATATGGGGTATAAAATAAAATAAAATAAATTATTGATGAATAATTTGGATAAGGTGACGTCATTTCTAATGACGAAACGGTGACGTACAACATGCAACATTCAAGTGATGTAACATGCCATTCATAAATAGCACCTTGTATAGAACTGCATAAATTACGTGACTAATACAACTATGACGTCACAGCTCAGACGTGTCTCGAACAATCTAGAAACAGCTGATGGCGAACCAATCAGCGAGCAGCATCATGCAGTTGCTATGACAACGAAATGACGTCAACCGTCTTGACCAATCACAGCTGAGGTCTCGAATGTTCTCGACCGGCCGCGTGTTTTTAAGCTGTGTAGAACGAACGAGAATTTTCGAGAAGTTAGCCTGTATTGTATATAAACTGAAGGCGCGACCTCGGAGCATCAGTTCTAACACAAATACGACAGCAGACAGAGAGTGACAAAGAAGCCGAGACAAAGTGAAGAAGTGCAATCAGTAATATTATAAAACAGTGGTGAAAACAAAATCTTATCAAATAAATTGATTAAGAGAAGTATTTTCAGAGTTGAAGTTGAAGTATATTGGTTTTACAAAATTAGTGAATACATACAAACGTGAAATGTCAGTGAAAATGCCAGCTATCGGTATTGACTTGGGCACCACGTATTCTTGCGTGGGTGTCTACCAGCAAGGAAAAGTAGAGATTATCGCCAACGACCAAGGTAACCGAACAACACCTAGTTTCGTGGCGTTCAGTGACACAGAACGTCTCATCGGGGACGCCGCCAAGAACCAAGTCGCGATGAACCCCATTAACACCGTCTTCGACGCCAAACGATTAATTGGCCGTCGATTCGACGATGCTAAGATACAAGACGACATGAAACACTGGCCGTTTAGAGTTATAAACGACGGGGGAAAACCGAAGATACAAGCCGAGTTCAAAGGAGAATTGAAAACATTCTCTCCTGAAGAAATCAGTTCGATGGTTTTAGTGAAAATGAGAGAAACAGCTGAAGCTTTTCTTGGAGGACCAGTACGAGACGCTGTCATAACCGTTCCAGCTTATTTCAATGATTCTCAGCGTCAAGCAACTAAAGATGCTGGTGCCATCGCCGGCCTCAATGTTCTGCGTATTATTAACGAACCAACAGCCGCAGCACTCGCCTATGGACTTGACAAGAACCTTAAAGGT
Organism: Brachyptera risi; assembly: GCA_964007535.1. NCBI lineage: Eukaryota > Metazoa > Arthropoda > Insecta > Plecoptera > Taeniopterygidae > Brachyptera > Brachyptera risi. The sequence continues at coordinate 34,279,050 of OZ023329.1, read as the reverse complement.
GAACGAAATGTTCTGATCTTCGATCTTGGAGGTGGGACATTCGACGTGTCGATACTGACTATCGATGAGGGATCGTTGTTCGAGGTCCGAGCTACTGCCGGAGATACTCATCTTGGTGGGGAGGACTTTGACAACAGACTAGTGACGTTCTTGGCCGACGAGTTCCAGAGAAAGCATCGTAAAGATGTAAGAAGCAATCCAAGAGCATTGCGACGACTGAGAACAGCGGCTGAACGAGCTAAACGTACTTTATCATCAAGTACCGAGGCAAACATCGAGATCGACGCGCTTATGGAAGGTATTGACTTTTACTCTAAAATATCCCGAGCTCGATTCGAAGAACTGTGTTCGGACTTATTCCGCGGGACATTGGCCCCTGTGGAGAAAGCCCTTGCTGATGCTAAAATGGACAAGGGCACAATACACGATGTGGTACTCGTCGGAGGATCTACACGTATCCCTAAAGTTCAAGCACTCCTTCAGAACTATTTCTGTGGTAAGGCGTTGAACTTGTCAATCAACCCTGACGAGGCAGTGGCGTACGGCGCCGCGGTTCAAGCGGCTATCCTCAGTGGTGATACCAGTTCCCAGATCAAAGATGTGCTACTCGTTGACGTCACGCCACTGTCTCTTGGCATCGAGACGGCCGGGGGCGTGATGTCGAAGATCATTGAAAGGAATACACGCATTCCATGCAAGCAAACTCAAACATTCACAACGTACAGCGATAATCAACCGGCAGTTACGATCAAAGTAGCAGAAGGTGAACGAGCTATGACAAAAGATAACAATCATCTCGGGAATTTCGATTTGACAGGAATTCCACCAGCCCCTCGAGGAGTACCTAAAATAGAAGTGACATTCGATCTTGACTCCAACGGCATCCTGAACGTGTCGGCTAAAGACAGTAGCTCCGGAAATAGCAAGAACATCACGATTCGTAACGATAAGGGTAGATTATCTCAAGCGGAGATTGAGAAGATGCTATCCGACGCTGAACTATATCGCGCGGAGGATGAGCGTCAGCGTGAGAGGATAACGTCAAGGAATAACTTGGAGAGTTACGTGTTCAACGTGAAGACTGCCCTAGGGGAGGCCGGTGACAAGCTTGGCGATGAGGATAGGAAGCTGGTCCAGGAGGGATGTGACGCGACAATACAGTGGCTGGACGGAAACACGCTGGCGGAGAAAGAAGAGTACGACCAGAAGCTGAAGGACTTGGAGAAGCAGTTTAACCCGATAATGACGAAGATGCATCAGCAGGGGGCAGCGGGTCAAGGAGGCGGGGCTAGTTGTGGACAGCAGGCAGGAAGCGCTCATAAGCCACCCACGGTAGAAGAAGTGGATTAATGCCAAACATAACTCGATGAGAGTCAAGTCTGAAAATAAACTTATGTATAACTGTATTTCAATTGTAAAACATAATTAATTGTCCTGATGGAGAAGGAGCGAAATCTCTTTGAAATTCACCGTATTTGCGTTTTCTGACTACCTTTATAAATGTCGAATGTAATAATAGTAAATCGAAAAATATAACGTAGGTTGTACAGTGAATATAACCATCCAACGATTTTACTGTCTTCGATGTTAACTTGATTGTGAATGAATCGCGTAAATAATTATATAATAAATTATTCATCGATATTAATTTCCGTATAGATTAACAATGTATGAACATATAATTTATTTTTCCATAATAAAATGATTGTACATAATCACAATGTTGTATACATCGATAATTTCCTTGATCCATCACATTCCTGTATGCCTATTTCCATTGAATGTTCTCTATTATTTATTTATATTAAAGAAACTCAAGATATCCGGATGCGATCAACACCTTGCTTTTTTGAGTCCGAGTATCCTTCCAAAGAGGAATTAAATTCAGACCGAGACGCGTGGCCGAGTGGTCACACACTGAAACGTCATTCAGGAGACCGGGGTTCAATTCCCGCCATGGCCGACCAACCTAACAGGGGTTTTTCGTGGTTTCCCTGTCGTTCAGGTTAATACTGGGATGGTTCCTAAACAACAACAGACCACGACCGACTCCTTCCCACCATCCAAAACACCCGGTAAAATAACCTTTCATCTCATCATCCCATCATTTCATTCATCATCCAACAACGCCAATAGATCGTAGCCATCAGTCTAGTGCGTCGTCAAAACCCAATATAAAAAAATACAAAATTAAATCAAATGTAGGCCTATATATCACGCTTATAAATTAGCAGTTCACATTTTTAGAATCATATAAGCTTGTAAGTAACTACAACGATCTATTTCTTGGCTGAGGCTATTCTATTCCTCTTATGCGTTGTTTAGTTCTGAGTTGAAAACTCTTATTCTGTGTTGCGATATTTCAGTTATTCTTTTAAAAACAATATGGCGATATATATATGGGTTCAAAATATTTGAAGATCGTTAAAATGAAAAAAAAAACTTATGACAAAATGAATGATAAAATATCCACGATTTCGAACAATGCAAAGTGCAGACTACAAATTTCAAATATCGAACGATATAGTACCATAATTCAGAAATTGATGTTCTTTCCGTTGATGATACTGTATTATTAAAAGCTGTAAATAATTTTGAGTATTAGCCAGTAGTAACAGTATGATCAGTTGGAGTGCACCATTGTTCCACAGCCTTGTAAAATACAGTAATAAAACTCAACGTCATCAACAGAATAAAACTTAGTTACAGGAAAATGTAGAGTGAATGATTGGTTGATGGTCACAATTGATACATTATTATCTTGACTTCATGACCAACTGAATAATACAAATATTTAATTACAAATTGAAATAAAATATCACAATTGAAATATTACATGTTTGATTCAGTTTAAAATAACATGGTCAGATGTAGCTATTGATTTTACTAGGCAAAAGCAATATAAGCGTTGTAAAATGAGCGAGATATCTGAATAAGGTATAATAGTCGTTAAAGTATTCTATTCGTGCTACTTTATCGACTCTGGGTATTCCACACACCTTGACGTATAAATAAAATCCTTCATTGTTGGGCAAATATCGAATCTAGAAAGCAGGGAATCTCGGCAAGCTGAATCCTTATCTATTTCCATAATATATTTGATGAATAAAAACAGTTGGTTTAATTTTTTTCTTCAAAACGGCTGGTTCGAATTGCATACAAAATCGTGATAATGTGTAGGCCTATCATCATATGTACACAATTACAGGATATTTTATTCTATGTGGATAGATTTTATTTTTCAAATGTTCGTGCCCAGCCTCATCTTATGGGGTTTTTAGAAACTTTGAGATGATATTTCTCAAAATCGGTACAACCGATTCATTCCAAAACCTATACAGTTTTAAGTTGGATAAGTACGCGTGTACAAAAAAAGTTTTATGTTGATCAGTCAATCAGTGCAGTGCCCACAAAAAAAAAACACAGACAAAGCCCTATAAGAGTGGGATGGAGTCTTCGCTTACGCTCATCTAATGAACTGCTTTAAAATGAATGAATGTACGGATTTAATTTTCACTCAACTCGCATTTAATTTTCTTACACTGCATTGTGTTTATAAGACTTATACCTAGAGTTCGATATTTTTTTACTAATCTTCTTGCGCAATAACTTTCCATTTGTAGATTGTTTGAATCAGCTTCAACTGCATATATGCCAATTTTCGAAATGTCATCATCTCATAAGCAGATGTGATTAAAAAGTTTCCGCGATATTATTAAAACGTTGCCAATTATAGAAAATGTTTCAGATGAATAGAGATTTGTTATAAAAATAATCGTAACCATCATTGATCATACATTTTATAACATCTAAATAGGCCATCTTCAAGCCCTTAGTTATAAAAAGTAACACACATTGATAAGAAATACAATGTCTTTCATAAAATGACCTTATTGAATTTCATAATATATCGTATATTGATTATTTTACATTACTAACGATTCAACTATTTTGTGTGAAAATCTTTCTATCGCGATACCTGCAGTTTGTAATAGTTTTATCATCACACTCATGTGCAGCAAATATTAATCCCCCTCCGTTATAAAATGCAATGTGTATTCTTTCCCGCTTATTTCTCCATCTCTCTACCCCCCCCCCCCTCTCTCTCTCTCTCTTTCTCTCTATCTCTCTCTCTCTATTTCTGTCTATCGTACGTTACCTGAGGGCATATAGCAATGCTATTCTCGTTGTTTATTACATTCCCACGTGGACAATAAAGTAAATAAAAAATAATAGAAGGTCACATTTTCATCGTACTATCAACTGGGGGATAAAACCAACAATTTCACAATTTTGCAGATCAAATCTTCCGATATTCTGAATCTTCGTAGGTAGATATTATATGGCATAACGGAGTTCATCTTGTGCATTTCATTTGATGGTATTTATATCGGTGCGCATCTGTGATGAATTGAAGATAATTTATATTCATCCGGTAGCTGAAGTTCATCAATGTCGCTAAGCAAAATACTACCATTCGAAAACGTAAAGAGAATTTAAACAATTCTGAATACTTAGGCTATCAAATAAGGGAATAAAATTAAATCCCAGTCTTCTGAATCTCTATATGCCATCTCTCTGTCATCTCAGTTGATTGCTCACAAAAATTAACATTTTTCTAATCAAAAATGGAGACACCTTGAAAACACAACCAATTCAACCCATCCATGCAACATCATGTAAAACTGAGAACCAAGATGCATTGAGGTTGGTTTGCGTTGGTTTGCGTTGGTTTTCGTTGGTTTGCGTTGGTTGGGTACTTCTCTGAGAAATATTGATCGCTGCTCTATCTATTGTGGTGTTTTGTAGATTTGATGTAGATGATGTAGATTTCACATCTGCTTATGAGATGATGACATTTCGAAAATTGGCATATATGCAGTTGAAGCTGATATACTTGAGCTGACAAACTTGATGACAGCTGTTATTAGCTGAGCCGATTTACACGTAAAGTTAGTTCCTTTTATCACCACTTATCTACGAACGATCGGTAATTCTTAAAATGTGGCTCATTAATTGGAACATATCTTCAACATGGGAAGAATAGAGAGTGAGGACACCATCTCCCGACGGCGAACCAACGCAACCCTCAATGCATCTTGCTGAGAACTATATAGGCCTACTACTCATACTTTATAATATACTTGAGCTACCGAATGCCATTGCCACTCATATTTATGAGCGCCTGAATTGAGTTTGGTTGAATTTGAATCGAGTGAAAGAAAATTGGTTCACATAATGCAGTTACCAACTGACTAAATCTACCAGACTAGATTCATTCAAATTCCGAATATAAAATAATGTTAGTTCTGTTCCAAATTTACTCAAATAAATTTCATATACTCTCATGAGACGGTTAATGCTTAGAGGTACGTCGACAGCTTGGTCATTTTGTGTGAAGATATACAGATACGGTATAAAGATGTACGTTTATTCCTCGTGGAACTAATGTCAATGGTGGGAGAACGCTAAAAATTGATGGAAAAGTGTTATGACAAAAAAAAACTTTTTCAAGAATAATGCGCTCACTTCAAATTCAGAGGAAACTGAATTCAGAATTTCAAAATCATATACATTTTACTCACTTGATGTTGATGGATTTTGAATTTGCTCATTGCAACCGCGCAATAAGTACAGACCTAGAATGAAGAAGGGTATAAAACGTAGGCCCACATTTTTATATGGTACAAATTCGAATCTGCGAGGAAAAACGTTATTTGCACCTTGTTGGTGGTGGTGAGTGTTTAGACAGTCTTACATAGGCTTGAATTGAGCCAAATTGTGGGACACAAAAAGAAATGAAATATCATTTATAGGTTTACATGCGTGAAAATATATACCGAACTGTTTTGGATTGCTTTATAGACTAATCAAACATTTCAAAATTTAGTCAAATTATTTGTAAGAATAATAATTGTTAAAGAATAGTAGGCCTAGTACGGTATCAGTTTTGCTCAGTATTCAATATTATTATTTTGTTTGTTCATCACATAATCAATAATCCAAATAATTGTTACGTTTGATCAAATAAGTAACATAAGATGAATAAATAGATGAATAATACATACTGATGAAAATAAATAAATACTAGAGCATTGCGTACTTGTATTCTTAGTTTGAAGCCCTTATTTCATCCTCAAGAAGACGTTATTAGTATTAGTTATTAGTGATGACATATAATCAACACTTGAAATTCATCCACGACATAAATTAGAACCAAGCTATGTCGTATTACAATAATTAATAACACGTATTATGAATAATTAACATCGTATACAAGCACACAGCATATAGTATGATACCAATATGAGATATGCTTTAAGACGGTTTACGCCGTTAATCTTCGCAGAATTCTCATGAGTAAATTAAGGTCAGGCACAGAAGTGTAAATTATTAGTCAGTTGTATGAGATATTACGTTACGGTTTTGTATATAATCCAGCTATAGGAGTTGAGCCGCTTTAATCTACATAAAATATGCCGAATCACAGGACGATCTGTCCCCTTCCTGCTGAATTAATGGTGGAGAAAATTAATTTTAAAATATTCATCGTTACCGAGATTTATGTGCTCTTGAAACATATCTTAAGATTAAATCAGATTCCGCTTTGACCTAGTTTAGTTAAACTGGGAAGTAGAAATATTTTGAAACGTTTCGTAAAAATTGCAGAGCTAGGAACTCGTAATATATATGTATAAGTGAAGATTTTAAAGTTCTGAACGAGTTCGGTCGGAAAGAAAACTAAGATAAACAAAGTCCAATGATGAATTGTTTTATTTTCTGAAAACTACACAATACAACTTGGAACTGAATATTTTCGGATGTGAGATGGTTTTCTTTTATATTATGAATGAATACATCGAATGGAACAAAATGTTTGGTGGAGGTGCCGGGTATAATTATTTATGAACAAGTGTAACAATTGACGACTCGTATTCTCCGTGCCTCATTGACAAGTCCGTGAGCCTGTCCCTCCCACTTGAGCACTAAATCTCGACCAAATTTCATAATCAGTGTTCAAGGGGGGGGGGGGGGGACAGGTTCCACAAATTATTTAGATCCAATTGGCCGATTGGTGAAGCGAGTCGTCAATTGTTAAGTTAATTTATATATTTATGTATTTATTGAAAGCATTCAATTCTTCACTGATGTTCTGAAATCTTAATATTTATTCAAATTGGATGAATCTCGTGAAAAATATGTGAAAAAATGATGAAAACTTTTTAAAACCCAAACGTTATACATTTTTATAATAAAAAAATAGCTTCAAATTGGGCTTTATTCTTTTAGATTAATTTGTAGACAATACGTTTCGTAAGATAAGAATAATAATACTTGATTTATTGTGGAGAAGATCTGTGGAACAAACTTTTTCGGGTGTCTCAGCTGTTGATAATATATATCATAGAAATATGTTCCATTCATTTTTTATAATTGATCAAATATTTCTGTATGAAAGTGAATTTGGAGTTGTCTCTCGATATAAATAATATGAATTTGGTAGCTGTAATCTCTTTGCCGCTCTTACTTCCATCAGTCGTAAAAAACAATTGCTCTCTCGCAAGTTAAGACAGAAGTAAAATAAAGCAAAGGTATAGTTTATAAGCGGATAATAAACCGCTTTACTATGGGTCATTACGCTTTCAAGTCGTAACCTCTTCTCATTCTACCAGCTTCACAGGAAGTCACTGACGCAAGAAATTTTACTTCCCGAAACAACTTGTTATTTCACAGGCGATTGGTATGAGAACTTTTCAGCATGAACTAAAATCTGTTATTTACATTGAGTTTTTGTGATAAGGGTATAATTGGAAAAGCCTTCTTCGAATAAATTGTATTCAATTGAATAATTTGAATTTTACAGTAATGATTGCTATAGGTGGTGAAAATGACTCAGTTACTGGAAATGAGTTGAATAACAAGAGTTCAGGTTATAAGAATGTATTCCACGCTCATTCGAATTTCTATTCGGAGAATCGATTATTCTGAACTTGGGTACAACAAGCAACGCCACTAGATTAGAATATCCAATATGGAAAATTGACGAAGAATTTCTTAGAAATGATATTTTTCATCAAATTAATTGAATGAGTGGAACAAAAATTAAATTCCACTGTACTCGAAAAAAAAACGAACATGCTTTTCTCCCATTCCACAGATCAAACGAAGTACAGATTCAGTTGAAACTTGGTAAACAAATGTGTCATCATCTGATTCGATACTGGATAGTTTTGAGGCGCAATCGGTTGCAACCACTATTGAGAAAACCTATTACGAAGGTTTAAAAACTCAATGAGAAGTAAATATAGGCTACAGAGGAGGAAATTTGAAAAAAAATCATTCAAATGAATCAAAATTTTCGCGGAATTTTGATGGAATAATAATACACATTATCCCGAGGTTTCACATGAATCGGTTTAGCTGGTTTGATGGAAAAAAATCAGAATATAATTTTGTTACATCATCAGAACTATTGATAAACACACTAGGCAAACTAAACATATGCGTGGTAAGATAAGCGAGATATCTGAAAAAGGTTATAATCAGAGTAGTTTTAGTAGTTCTACCTTAGCTACTTTATCGACTCTGGTATTCTATACACCTTGACGCATATACAATATACTACATTGTTGGGCAAATCTTGAATCTAGAAAGCAGTAAATCTAGGCAACACAATTTGCTATTATTTTTCCATATTTGATGAATACAAACAGTTGATTGATTTTTTTTCATCAAAATTGCTGGTTCGAATTGCATACTAAATGATGATAATGTGTATCATTCATGTTTAACTGTATCCTTGAAGTTTATATAGCTGAATATGAATTCACATTTTTTTTCAGAGAGAGATGTTATTTTTGAAATTTTTTCATCCAGTCTATAATCTTACGGGAATTTTAGAAACTTTGAGATGATATTTCTCGAAATCAGTCGAACCGATTCATTACAAAAACTATACAGTTCAAGTTGGATAAATTTGCGTATAAAAAACGTATCATGTCAATCATGTCAACCGTCCGACCTGTGTAGTGCTCACAAAAAAAAAAAAAAACGAACTGAAAAACATACAGACACAGCTCTATAAGAGTGGGATTGAGTCTTTGCTACGCTCATCTAATCACGAATTTGAGCTAAAGAGATAATCAATTAAATTGTAGAAACGATTGAAATGAGTAATGGAAAAAACAAGAAGGCAGTCACAGAATTATTTAAAAGTCAAGGTCCACATAAAGCTTCCGATAACATTTCATATTATTACGCTTTGTGTTTTCCTGGTTATAAAACATATTATATAAAAATTCTGAATTCTCTATCCATTTGAATCAGGTTTCAGCCGCTACAGGCTAAATAAATTTCGATAATGTTTTGTATTACGGCACACAATTATTTCTTTCAGTCTTACTAATAATAATACCTGTGTTTTTGAATCAACTGAGCAAATAATACAGAAGATAAGGATTCTAATACTGAATATATTCACGGTCAATTGATTCAATGCAAAGGAAATAATATACAAAAACCATGCAAAAGCGAATGCCGTCATTTGAGCATGCTTGATTCCATCTGATATTTTTCTGAACAGTATTTTAATCTGCATATTGAACTGAATATTAGGTTGGATACACTGAAGTTTATATAACTGAGTATGAAGTCTCGATACGAAAGTGTTTTTGTCGATGTTTTGAAAACACGTTCCATAGCACGAAGGGACGATAAATGTGCGACTAGGGAAAATGAAGTATGGTGCAGAATTCAACCAAGTGAAATATCATTTCAGAACGGAAAAATGTGAATTATGTCAGATATACGCTTTTAATCAACACTCAGTTCACTTTTTCTGACTTTAATTATATATATATATATATATATATATATATATATATGTATATATATATATATATATATATATATATATATATATATATATATATATATATATATATATAGTTATATATATATATATATATATATATATTTATATATATATATATATTATATATATATATATATATATATATATATATATTCAGACTGTTATATCATGTCATAAAAGATACGCCTCAACCGGGACTCGATGTATCAGAATCAGAAGGTTCCGGATTAGAGTTTCGGTCGATGCGTGTCCTATATGACATGGCCATAACATCCTGAATATTTCAATATTGGATCTTTTTTAATAAAATTAAAAAAAGATATATATATATATATATATATTCATATATATATATATATATATATATATATATATATATATATATATATATATATATATATATATATATATATATATATACATATATATATATATATATATATATATATATATATATACATATATATATATATATATATATATATATATATATATATATATATATATATATATATATAAATATATATATATACATATATATATATATATATATATATATATATATATATATATATTATATATATACAGAACAGATATAATATATCTGGCTATAGGATAGTAAGAAAAAAAATCATTTCGTAATCATCTTCACATCACTGATAATTTGTTATTGTCCAAATGTGTAATAAACGAACTATTACATTCTGTTCTATTCTATGATCAAGTTATTGAAAGTATCATGTTCAAAATTCAAAGTGCTAAAAAGCAAAATATATAAAAAGGAATAAATAGTGGAACCACAAATAAAACTGAACAATATTACCTGTTGTTACCATTTGCCTCTAGTGTAACATCAATACGTCCACCCTCCGATTAGCTTGATTAAAATGACTAGGACTATATTCTTCATCTAACTAATACACACATTTTTGAATTACATGTACAAATGAATAATGTATTAATATCGTTCTTGAGGGTACTTGTTCCATTTTATATCCAATTGACAATGTATCATCTACATCGTCTATAATGTAAACGGAGTTATTAAATCACCCAAGTGCCTCGATGCCTCTCGGACATCGTACAATGGAACTAATTAATACTCGAGCAATTCAAGAAACTAATCAAGTAACATAGTTTCGCCAGCCAATCACGGAATACCGTACTATTCATTCCTACGATATTCCATGCCATGGTGTGTAATGAACCAGCAGACATTATATACACTTACAAACAAGCCACCAAGGTTTCTCATTACCAGTCCCGACGAGGTGATTCAAAGTTTCATTAAGAAACTGTGTGACAATTATAAAGTCAGTTAAGTGTTTCATTAGGTGAAGCCTGACTTTGCATCTCTAAGAGTGCATAGGAGGTGATTTTAGAAGTATCACTTTTGAACCATGGAGAGGGATGAGATGTCATAATTATTAATTTAATAGAAACACATATTTCATGTTTTGAGGCTCCACACGATTATCACACGATTATCATGCAAGTGAAAAGAATACATATTTGGCTATGATTATGAGCTTGTGATAGAGATTATCTTTTCATTTAATCATACTAGGAAAACGCGTAATGTGTTCCGCGTTGATGGATGAGCTAGAACGTGTCAACATATCTTTAGATTGGTTATATGTATATCAACCTTGAAATCCAAACAATTACGTCACTTCCCTCCTATTTCCGAATCAGTTTCTATTATAATAAAGAAGGCCTTGTTTTAATCGTTTCCAATTAATTGGTGACAAGTCTTTTTGCTTGGATTCAATTGGTATCTTATAGCTTTGAGTGATTTAAAAACAATACATTATATATTTTTCACCTCAGAACGGCTGATCCCATTCGACTGAAAGTTCGGGATAATGCGTATCATTATTGTATTAAAATTACCTGAGAATTTGAATTCTCGTGAAGGAAGTATTTTTTAAAAATTTTCACTTCTGGGTAATTCTTATGGGATTTTTGAAAACTTTAAAACGAGTTTTCTCAGAATTGATTTAACTGATGCGCGCCTCAAAACTATTCAATATCAAATGAGATGAGGACACTTGTGTGTGCCAAGTTTCAACTTATTTTTCATTTCCGTTCGACCAGTGGAGCGCGAAATATAGAACATGTATTTTTTCGAGTATGTTGAAATTGAGTCTTCCCTTCGCTCATCTGATAATAAAAAAGCATGTGCGAATTAATAGGTTACACTACGGAAAACAATAATTAACAATCAATCATATTGTAGGCCCTTCTATACATCTGAACATATGTCAGTACAAGAAAATTGGTATCTTAGAGGATCCACTTAAAATAATTTCAGATCTATCTAAAAAGCATAAAACTGTGAAAACGCACCATATGCGTTGTAAGATGGTCGAGAGATTTCACATGAAAATTAATAGAAACCTATACACACATTGCCCTCCTGATTTACCTATTGATTATTCTAATCGTTTCGCCAACTGATTGGTTTACTTGTTGATCTTTCTGATAGTTGTCTCAATAGCTTCAATTATTTGATCTAAAATATATATCTATTTATATATATATATATATATATATATATATATATATATATATATATATATATATATATATATTTATATATATATATATATATATATATATATATTTATATATATATATATATATATTTATATATATATATATATATATATATATATATATATATATATATATATATTTATATATATATATATATATAATGATGGTGATATAGTGATATAGTGATTTTCATCTTCAATGAGGCACTTACGATTTATGTGAAATTTGGAACTACGTTGATATCTAATATACTCAAATTCCGTAGGAATGTAAATTTATTGGGAATGCCATATATCCACCTTTAGTTCGAAACAATTGTTAATGCTTTCCTATTTCATTAACAACTCATTTCAATCGTTCAACAATTTGATTGGTTAGACCGGCTACTTAAATTCCTGAAGAGTTTCTGTAATAGCTTTGATCGATGTGGAAAAAACAAAATCTTTTCATGAAAACGACTGATCCGGTTTCTATGAAACCTTCACAGCTTCGAATTTTTTGTGTATTATCATCATATCTGAATTTTTTCTGAAGGAAACATTTTTGTTCGTGTTCATTCTGAGGAAAATTTTTTCGAAAACAACACTTTCGTTTTTTTTCGAGTAATGGTGAAATTATTGCTCCGCTCATTCAATCACTATAATTCGCATCCAATTTCTCTTTATTCAATTCTGTCAAATTTGAAGAATTTGAAAAAAAAATCTATTCATCACGTCTAAAGTCTTTTGAAATCTTTTGTGATATCTTGGGAAGGAGTGTATTCACTGTTTTCACTCATGTATAAATACATGGAAAGTTGTCAATGAAATGGAATTCTCTCTCTCTCTCTCTCTCTCCTTCTCTCTCTCTCTCTCTCTCTCTCTCTCTCTCTCTCTTTTTCTCATTTTTTTTTGTATCTCACACGTTGCTTAACTGTCGGCTTCAACATATCGAGAAATTTGTTTCTCGGTTAAGATATCGAACCTCATATGAATTTTTATCGATACTCAATTCCGTCAAATTGTCACCATTTCTACAGTCATGCCAGTCATAAAAAGATGTGGCAAATAATTGCATTAAAAAATAAGATTTGAATGAAAGTTTCGCTCTGAAAGTTTCAAAGTTCCAATTCTATCATATATATATATATATATATATATATATATATATATATATATATATATATATATATATATATATATATATATATATATATATACATATATATATATATATATATATATATATAGGTTTCATTCTATAAGTGAATAAATATCTCTGAGAGATTGATCAGAATGCAGTATTTCACTGCTGCCTCTAGATGCAATGGTCAATTCCGAGCGGACTTGATTTTAACGTTCATCATTCATTCTAAGTTACAATATTTCAGATTTTTTTAGCAATTCGTAGATTGTATACGTTGGTCTATTCCTTAACACGAGAAATAACATCATGACATGATCTATACTTGTGGTCACATAAAGGGGGTAGCCATAGCATGACAATTATTTTTGTCAAAAATTTTTTTTCATTATTATTTTTTTTCTGAAGTTTTGTTAACGATTATTTGAAGAATTAGTGACCGCAACTCATGTTTTTTTTTTTTCATATATTTCAAGATTTGAATGCAACACAGACGGTAATGCGTGATTGAAACTTCAGTTACGTTTTCCCAATAACTACGTTTTCTCTGACTTGTCACATCATAACTCAAAAACTACTGGTCCGATTTGAAAAGATTTGGTTTCAGAATGCGTAGTTTAATTGTCATCATCTTGCAAAGCAAAACTATGAAAATAATCAGTACATATGAATATCCAGGTGTGAATGTGTGGCCTCAAAATCATATATAATCTGAATTAGATTTGAAATGATCGATTATATAACTAAAATTTGCAATAGATTTTTTCTGGAGGTTCACAAGATAACGGTGTGTATGACGAACAATATACACTAAAATTCAACAAGATGAATGAATTTTTGAATTTTAAACCTTGTTGGCTTCATGTTTTGTTTTTTTGAAAAAACTTAGCAATACTCAAATTATATTAAAATTATTTTTTTAATATTCTTCTCAATTTTCCTTTCAGATTACGTGTGAGCAATAGAATGATGGATATAGTTTGAAAGTTTCAATGATTCAAGGTGTTTGGTTGAGCGGGAAATAATTTTTGCATTTAGTCATAATTATCCTATTCCATGCTATGGCTACCCCCTGAAGTGGTATTTTCCAAACCATAATTAAAATCGGATCAAATTTACTCATATTTCATCGCTGGTTTTATCACATACCGTACTTGGAGTGCGTATGAATATTGTCTACTAGTTTTATTGCATATGATGTCAGTAAAAATTCCCTTGGGTGTATTTCAACGCGACTTTTCTGACCGACTACTTTATATGACAGCAAGTTTAATTAAAATATCCTCAGTTTAATCAAGAAAACATGAACAACGGCTTATATGAACTATTACAGAATGGATAATTAGATTATTATAAATATATAAATTGAATGTGGTAATAATATCCCTAAGGAATGTAAGTCAAACCATGTAGTATTAAGACCACATATTTCAGTGGGTTAGGAAGTGTATTTAGTATTATTCCCAGTGGGCACAATAAGGGTACAAGGCAGAATAAACGCAGCTGAACATGAATAGGTCTGAATGTTCGAGCTTATCTCCACTGGCAGAACCCTTAATTTACTGTTCGACCATCCCATACGACCGTTCTATTTTCATACATCAAGGTTTCACTCGCGCAATTTCATTTTGAAACATCCTCCCCTTTTGTCACCCCTTCACCATCATTGACTTCACATACCTTCACAGACGATTCGTTAGCAATAAACCAGCAACGACGTTTCAAAAATACGAAATACAGTTCAAGAGTGTTTGCAGGAAATGTTAAATGAGTTCATTTAATTTGAATTCAAAATTGTTTTGAATACAGAAACAAATGCTGCTCGAATAGCCTAATCTATTTTATTAACGTTGGCAAAGATCGTGTTTAAATCTGGTAATTCAAACGAATTTCTATCCATATATTATTGTACATGAAACTTTTAACAGAAAGAATCTGAAAGAATAGAAAAAGGCAAAACGTTAGCTTCGTAACATCCATGTTCTACTGGCTTTTATTATCCAGTTCCGAATCAATGTTTCATGATTTCAGTGTTGCCATAGAAATCAATTACGCATGCATCGCAACTAACCAATAAAACTCGACATTTTACTGCTTTTATTATGTGAATTTTATTGTATTTTACGCAATTTGTGGTATCCCCTGCTGCCCAATAGTATCAACAAAATAAAACCCCAATAGAGATCGAAATAGGAAATGACGGCGGATGTAATTTAGAACATTTCGGAACTATGTGTATTTGCTTCGGACCTCAACAAAAAGTTGTTCATCACAGCGGTTCAGTTGGCATACATGGCTCAAACTATAACTCAAACGACTCGCAGAGAACAATGTGCAATACTGTCAGTATATTTCAGTCATTGTGTTTTTAATAAACACACTTTTTGTATAAAATTATATGAAGACTCCACGTTCATGTTCCACAATGAAATTAGCAAGACTGTTTCCAGTATCTTTTCTCTCAGTCATTTCCACTCTTCTGTTTCCTCCTTAATAATGCCTAGAAAGTTTCACACACACATTCTCTAATATCATTCAGTTTCAAGTTTTCGAACTCGTTGTATGCATCTCTCTAACTTCTCGAACATTCGACATTCAAAATGTCCTAAGTAACAGCTTTGAAAACACGGCCTAGTTGAACTATTCTACTATTTACAGATTCGAACTTCTGGCATTGATTTTCATCCCCTCTAGTTCGGCGACCACCGTCGATAAGGTAGTTTGCGCTAGAGGTTTTCAGCAACTACACATATTATAACCATTAGCCAGAGTGATGTATCATTGTTAAGGAAGGAGAACTTACACGTTTTACTTGAGGGTTAATTAGAGAACACTGTTGGGACTAATCCGTTTGACCTTTCCCCATAACGTTTTCTGGCGATATTATAGATCACAGTTATTTAACCGTGTAGACTTCGGAACGAGTATAGGAATCGAGTTATTAGATAATTCCAATAAAAAAATTTGTATAATTCAAAATTTCATGGAATTCAGATCCAATCACCTATATTGTAATTTATTCATAATTCAATTAAATAATACACCAATTAATTAATTTAGTCAATTTATCACTCATTCTTCATCTCCTCGGCTCATTGAATGTGAATAAGTGAATATTTAACCTGACTCTTATAGATTTGAGCAATTTGTGTGTGATTTTTGTTTTTTTCATTTATGTATTCGTGCTACGTTATAATCCATATTAATTCACTGATGAGCATGAGAGTTTGTATCAATGCTTAGACTTACATGCCGCTTCAAAATAACAAATTAATATCATTTTGTATTTTGATACTACACCGTATTGGGTAATTGAGACATTGTAGGTCTAATCGGTTAATTTCAAATTGAGACAATATTGTCTAACCAGACTAGAACTATTCAATGTTCATTTTTTTGTAAATCAGAAATTCGTTTTTTGAGAAATTAATGGTGCACTCAGTGTGAAGTAGCTGATAAGAATCACGACATTTTCCTAGTTTTCCACATCTTGTCTCTCAGTGGTTTTAATCAAATCCTGAGCGTAACTTATAGAGTATATCGAGTTGGCATGGAATTGTAGCACCACAACGAAGAAAAAAATCAAAGTCGTTTTTCCATACATTTGGCTCGAAATGTTGTTTGCGAATAGAATGGGTATTATCTATCAACTTTTGATTTCCATTCAGAGCGGTTTTGTTTTGAATTGAAACTATACTTCATATTGTCTGAGCTAAAAAAGTTTTGCTGCATAAACTTTTTAGAAAATGGTTTCTGAAAATCACGGTTTCAAAACTACCACGAATCGTTGGTAATAATTAATGTATCAGGCCTGTCAGAATTTCATACTTCGATTCAGACCTCATACTAGTGAATAATATAGGAAGATGAAAAATGAAGTGGCTCGAGATATTTTCAAAAGTATGTGTAGCTAAAAGTAATGATAATCATACAAATCAATAGAAAAATAGTCGTATATTAATATCCAATATATAAAGTTACTGATAAAAACCATTCGACATTGTTTTTGAATAGTTTAAATTTTTATTCTTCGATTACACAGTCTCACAACGGATTTAATAGATTCCAAACGTGATTTAATTATTATCCTCCGTGTAACCAACAAGCAGATAGAAAAGCATACCGTTGTCAAATTGCCTTGCTTATGCGAAGTGACGGTAAACAATTTTAAGAAGTGCAAATCTCTGAATTGAACAAAAATCAAGATATGCGATTTTAGTTGTAAGCACCATTATGAAGACACTTGAATCACTATGGAATGGCTCAATATATCCATTCATTTTTCCGATATTTCCGATTTAATATCTTCATCAATTTTGTGATTTATAAAGATAAAACTTGACTGTATATTGATGAAATTTATAATAATCATCAAATGTTTTGTTTGAGTTTATTATGTTAAGATAGAAAGCAATTCCCAGACACGTGACTTGAATGATGGATCATCATCACGTAATGGAGTTCTGTAACTCACCGGGGAAATTGAATAAACTCGACACCATAATAATTCATTCTTAAGGTATTTTTTGTTGATAAAATTCAAATCGACTAAAGTGCATTTTCCAAAGCAATAAAGTTTGAATTTTCAATATTAGATTTATTGATACTTGAGTATAAAGTTCAAAGTCGTTAAGAAAGAAAGATATTTGTACATCGAAGATCAGATCGGATTGATTGCGATGAAATTATCCAATCAAAAATATACTTTTATTATCACATTGGAAGTGATAAGGCAAATGAAATCATGTTCACATAAAACTCTAAATCAGCGTCATGGATCATGTATACAAATCAACAAACTTGACATTTTAATCTGCTTATCTCCCTAAATCTGAGTCTTGATTTATTTATTCGTACCAAACAAGCTGATCCATTCGGTTCATCTCCAGTGCTGTCCAATTATCGAAGAGCAGAAGCAAACATACGATTGAAAGGAAAGTTAAAATAGTTCCTCCCAGTTGAAGTGTAAGATATATTCACAACTCCCATCCTAGTAACTCATCGTAGGTATCATGATATCTTCATTATTTTATAATGGTTATGAACTAGAAATCAAAGGATCCATTTCTTTTTTATTTCCACTGAAAAGTAAGAGCTCAGGAAATCATCAAAGATATACTCCATTTACTAACGAGATGTAGAGTGATATAGAATGGTAGATATAACCATAGAGTGGGAATTGCCCTGAGATGCGCGCTGCCAAACGGTGTGAGCGGGAACTAACGTCGGCCATGACAAAGGAGGGCCAGAAGACATTGTTACCATTCCATCAAAAGTGAATATTTGATATTTTGTTCCGATGTTGGATCATATTCTGACACTTTTGATTGCATTTTTTCACCAGATTTATGTAATTGTTACTGTTAAGAGTTGTAATATTGTGATAAGTGCTGATCTATGCACGTATTGTGATAGACTGATATTTTGATATTCTGAATATTCTGATTGGTCAATTCCAACTGGTGCACATTGTTGTCTCTCTCTTTCAACAATGGGTGACGTCACTTGCCAGAAGCCTTTAATATAGAAGGCCTTGCACCAAAGTCTCTTCTGTCATCGGCGCCCCCCCGCCCCCCAAAAAATATCGGGTACTTTGCCACTCTATAGTTTACTCACAAAACGCATTAGTTGCGTTGTAAGATGCAAGCGAGAAATCTAAATGAGGTATAAGAGTCTTCAAAGTAGTACTACCATTGCTACTGTATCGACTCTGGTATTCTACACACCTTGACGCATAAAATATACTTCATTGCTAGGCGAATATCGAATCTAGAAAGCAGTGAATCTTGGCAACATAATTCTGTTATTATTTATAGTTATTCTTTGATAGTCATAGATTAATTTGATCTACGATTCGATGAATCAAAAACATTGGTGTAATAATTTTCTCCAAAACGAGTGGTCTGAATTGCATACAAATTTGTGATAATGTGTATCATTCATGTGCTTACATTTGATGATAATCTGAATGTTTTTGTAGATAATTTATTTTTCAAATTTTCCTGCTTAGCCTAATGTTATGGGGTTTTCTGGTTGAAAATAAAATCCCATTTTTAAATATCAGCATATCAACACATGCGATATACGGATAATACAGTCCTTTCATGTCATTATATTTCATGTCAAACCCTAATAGTGCGGACTAGTACCAAAATCCATGGGAATGGATACCACTTCAGATAAAATATTGTCAGGTGACTCTAAACGGATAAACTACTAAAATTTCTCAATTTAACCGATTTACTGGATAAAATATGGTTCAAATTTTATAAATGATTTTATGTCTTGAAAATTGAAATTAGAAAACTGATCGAATAGAGGAAAGGGTGATAAAATGACCACGCTGTCGGGGTCACCAATAGACAGGAGGGGTTTTAGTCGGCCAAAAAAATTCATCTGAGAATATAATTCACTTACGTTTATACTGTTAGTTCGTTTTGATGACGGTTGAATGCAACAAAATCACGCAGACGCGTAGACTTGAAGCGCTTATTTATCAGTGATCATTAGGGGTCAAAGGTATCAATACAGGGTAAGATATCAGTGGGTAATGGAGGTAAAACCATCTATTTCCAGTTGAATATCAGCTATTTGAATCAAGAAGGAGTTTCATCTCACGTTAGGTTGGTACCTTGGACCAGTAAAGAGGAAACTGAGTGTCAAAAGAGTTACCAACTCTAAAGTGCTAACACTTGTATTTAGCTTAGCACCATTGCCACCTGAATCCGCGCTTGCAGTTCAAGAGAATCTCTGTACTATCGTTTACATGTAACGAGATATGAGGGAGAGAGAAAAATAGAAAGAGATCGATACAAAGGGAGAGGAGAGAGAGCATACTACTTGTGAAATCCATTACACTGTAAAAACACTGGAATATATAATGAAAAAACTTCATACTCACACTTTTACATTATAGCTTTTATAGAAAGGCCAGTTACATGATTCAATTGTCTACGTGTTATGGAATAGCAGGTGGATAGATTAGAATAAGTTCTTTCTTGATAAACTTATTTCGAATCGATATACTTTGAAACGTAGTCAGTATTCATAAAACAAGACATTCTCTATCAGTGAATTCTGAGTGGTTTATAATGATCATATGATTATGCTGAATAAATTGAATCATTGATATATAATTCAATTCTGAATAGTAAACCCTGAACTCTTTAATCTGATCATTAAATTATTTTCAATTATTAGAACTACACTACACTATTGGAAATGAAACTTTCTCAAGATTTTAAAATAGGCATACGTCGTAAAAATGAACTATTATATCACTTGATAGAAAATTTAATTGGAAATTATTTCATAATAACACTGTTGCTAATCATTTGTTCAAGCTTTCTAGTGGTTGCTCTACCAATATTCATCTCAATTTATTGTTCACCACTAGTCGTTTGTGTTTGTTTAATTAGGTGTATTATTTTATTATCTTATAGACAAGCCTTTAAAAGGCTTTGTAGATATTTTTGAGAATGTTTATGTATTTGTTATTCTTTTCTTGAGACAATAATAAGAAAAAATGATAAAAAAAATATATATACATGACGAAATTTTTTTTTGAGTATGTGAACTCGACGGTAGAACATTCCTCGGACATTTCGCGATGTCTAATGAGATCGAATAACGGGCCGACCACCATTTGCATTGATGTTTCTGAAAAATATCTTGATTTTTTTTTTTTTCTTAATAACATCTAAACTTGATGCAAAATCATTGTTCTCCAATTAAGGCTATATTAATACATGAAAAATATCTAATGAAATTTAGAATAATAATTAATTCTTCTTTGAATAATCATTGTTTTCTCTTAACCGAGACGCGTGGCCGAGTAGTAACACACTAAACCGTCATACGGGAGACCGAGGTTCGATTCCCGCAGTGGTCGACCATCCTGACAGGGGTTTTTCGTGGTTTCCCTCTGTCGTTCAGGTTGATACTGGGATGGTTCCTTGACAACAGGCCACGACCGACTCCTTCCCACCATCCAAAACACATAATAAAAAATAACCTTTTATTTCATCATCCCATCATCTCATTCATCATCCACCGACGCCAATAGATCGTAGCCATCAGTATAGTGCGTCGTTAGAACCCAATATGATATGTATTATTTCTCTCAAAATATTAATATAATGATAATGGTTGTACGAGTCCCATCAAGATCTATTCAAAACACTGCTGACTAAAGTCAACACTGCCTCCATTCTTTGTGAAAATACTGTTCCAGACTTCGGTGAAAATATTGACATAATACCTTTTTATCCACGATATTATCAAAAGCGGATTTTAGAAATGCGGTTTTTAGTCCTTCATACACGTAAAACATGCATTTCACACGGAAAAAGAATCTGGTATGAAAATAAGCGTAGCAAAGTGAAAAGTTTTATAGTCTATAAATAAGTCAATAGATAATCTAAAAAGCATCTCAGTAAATGTTGAAACTTGTAAACTTTTTAGTGTTATAAAAATTTTTTACAGGTGCGACGTAGAGCCTGGTTTATTTACATAAAAATCGATTCAGAAAAACAAGCCGTAAAAATTACATAACCAATGGAAAATAGGATGATGATAATGAGTTCAATATATATATATATATATATATATATATATATATATATATATATATATATATATATATATATATATATATATATATATATATTTATATATTAAACAACAACATCGCTTAGGTGCTTGTTTAGTTCGGTGGGTAGAGTACTCGTATCAATTCAAGAGTTCCTGAGTTCAAGTCTCAGAGTAGGCATATTTTTATGATTTAACAAAAATTGTATATAAATAAATGTATATATATATATATATATGGATATATATATTTATATATATATATATATATATATATATATATATATATATATATATATATATATATATGTATATATATGTATATATGTATATATATGTATATATATATATATACATATATATATATATATATATATATATATATATATATATATATTGAAAATAATATACAAAATAACATTGGTTAGTTACTCAATTCATCAATGAAGACACATTTTTATCCCATGTGATAATTTTTTAATCACTAAAAACATATCCCTGAAGAAAATTTCATTCATTTCTTGGTGGAAAAATGATATGTACGAAAAATTCGCTTGCAAATAACTTTTGGACGAATGAGGTGAGACTTTGGGTCTACCGTGATTTCAAATTGACCTTACCTCAACATAATCTAAGCTAACGAAAGTTCAAACTACTATCTGAGTTAGTTCTACATGTTTTCATAAATGACGTGTATTTTGTCATATACTGTTACCAAGTGATACATTATGTTTCATCTCAAATTCAACCTAAGTTTCCAACACAAATGTAGCCTACATACAAGCTATACTGATTCGAATTCCAACAAATCTCTTCACTCGAGTTCCCAGAAGATCTTTTTTCAGAATATTTTTCTCATATGTTTTCAGCTTTCGGTACGGTACCTGATTTCCATTTTGAATAATTGTTCCATATTTACATGACGAATTGATAACGAAAATAATTACACAGATCAAAAACAGAATATATAAAGAGATCGACATGTAACTATGAAATATCGATTGATGAGAGACAAAGACCCAACGATGATATGATTTGAATATATCGAGATACAATAAATACGTAAACTATATTTAATCAAGTCTAAAATAACCTCGTTAGATCTATCAAATGATCCAATTGTCAACTGCTGCATCTCTTTATATGTATCGTGAAGATGAATGATTCACACATGTTTGAATTGTTTGAATTCGTCGTGAAGTATTCACTCTTCCAACCAACGTTAACCTCGCAAACTCAATTAAATGCAGCTGTCGACCACGGCGGGAATCAAACTCCGGTCAGCTGAGTGCAGATTATGATTGATTACATATGGTATAGGAATTGAGTGAATCATAATAGTTGTCTATCTTCATTTTATTTTTTTCATCTTTATTAATAATCTTTATTTAATGGCATTTCCATTTTATTCTGTTTCATCCATGTATTTGTACGACATATGAATTATTGATGGAGGTGCCGTGTTTCTCATGATAGAGAAATACCCTTCCATGAACTGCCGTTGAAAAGGTTTCTGAAACTATAGTTAATTATATAATATCCGTTGTTTCATCCCGTTTTATTCATTATAGACTTCTCTGAATATTGTAGAATCAATTGTGAAGAGGTAATTGAATCATTTTTCTAATTTTTTTTTAATTGTCTCAATAAAAATGATCAAACTCATAATCTAAATATATTCTGACAGAGTTGAGCAGTGGTAGCGTGATGTAATCTAGGACACACATTGGCTTTGACCTGCTGAGTAGTATGGGATAGCCGACGTGGTTTTAATGCGTCCATTTGAATTTACGGAAAATATGTGATACAATTATTTGAATCAGGAAGCTAAATGTATTTTAAAAGATTCACAAAAGGTCGTAACTTTGATCCGTCTCAAGGTTACGACAATTTCTACAGATAATACCATATTTGATCCATTATTTTTGATTTTTCAATGTTAATTTTTTAATGAATACATCATTATTATTAATCCGTTATTTATAATAATAGAAAAATTAAAAATAATGAATCAAATGTGCTATTGCATCTGTAACTTGTCGTAACTTTGAGCCGGATCAAAGTTATGACCATTTGTGAATGTGGGCCCAGAAGATTTCAACATCATAGAACAAAGATCTTCATTCAATGATCATGATAATATTTACGGATGATTGATAATAAAACCCTCATTCGAAAGCCAGGTTTATTTGTCATTAAATTTCTCCATAATTCATCTTGTGAAGCCTGACGATTGGCTGAATCATGGATGGCTGGCGTAGTTCAAAATAAAGTTCTGGGTCAACAACACTTTTTTGACACAATTTATAGAATGACGAAGCTAACAATAATATAATCAAATGACATACCGTATGTTACTCAGTGCGTTTCATCAGCTGAGCAGAGACAATGGTTTTAAAGTCTGGGTTTGCTTGTGAAGGATAATAATCAAAGAAACACGAGGAAACATGATCCAAGTAAAACTATCAAGTTCTTGTCATTCCAAAAGCCGAAGATCTGTACCGTAGATGAGTCACTTTGTGTGAACGGGATGGTAATATAATTATCAAATAAGCAAGAATTTGCTCTGATCATTTTGAAGAAATTGATTTTAATTGATATTTTAAGAATAGGAGATAATAGACAAGAAGAACGATCAATATCTCCATGTGCTATCTGATTTAACTGAGTTGGTAGAAGTGCATTTAATTTCAATATATATATATATATATATATATATATATATATATATATATATATATATATATATATATATATATATATATATATATATATATATATATATATATATATATATATACATATATATATATATATATATATATATATATATATATATATATATATATATATACACACACACGCACACATGTATGTTCCTCTATGTAACTCCATATGTAACTCCATATGTAACTCAGTATACCTCCATCTTCATTCAACTGCACTCACTAAGATACAAAAAAAAAATTATACTCAATATTGCGCATTTCAATTTTTAGTTCAGAATATGGAATATATCAATATTATATAGAAGGTTCCTAACATTGCCCTTCCAATATATATATATATACATATATACATATATATATATATATATATATATATATATATATATATATATATATATATATATATAACTTTATATATATATATATATATATTTATATATATATATATATATATATATATATATATATATATATATATATATATATATATATATATTGAATTTAGCAAGTTATTTAACCTAATAACTTATGATTCTTCAATTGTTGTTTGGTTACACAATTCGACGCTGGAAAAAAATGTAATCCTCTACGTATTGATAAAATGTTTGACTGTATGTAGTGTCTGTACCATTACGCCGAGGATACGCTCTCGTCTAGTCATTACTCCAGTCTGCTACGTGTTAATATCGACCGGCTTATCGTATTATGCTTTATGCAGTTGCAACCTACAAGTATGTAATGCAGAGAGCTCACCTTTTATATCCCTGACAATGCAAGTGTGGAGTTGAATCGTTTACCAATATACTGTACGTGCAGTGTGCCAACTTTTCAGTCGACGATTTTACTTAAACATAAACAACAATCATTTACGATCATATTAGTTATGTCAGGCAATTAGAAATTTATTATGATAATCGGCCATTTCGTTTCATATTCATTTTAGAATCGAGAGTAGAGAAGTACCAGAAAACGGTTTATGTATTCAGTTGCTCTGATTCGTTCTTAAAACGCGTTGTGGTAGAAACATTACGCGATTGAAACAATCCTTCACTCGAATTTGTAATAATAAACACC
The DNA here is from genome assembly GCA_964007535.1 of Brachyptera risi. Taxonomy (NCBI): domain Eukaryota; kingdom Metazoa; phylum Arthropoda; class Insecta; order Plecoptera; family Taeniopterygidae; genus Brachyptera; species Brachyptera risi. The sequence goes on along the minus strand of OZ023329.1, from coordinate 34,253,103 downwards.
ACTGTCCCCCGATGGGTATGATGTGTGTCACATGGAATCACGAGGAAGATTGATTAACCATTTCTTACATATGTGTATTCAGTCACGGAAATGCAAGTGTGCAACAATTGTGCACGTCACATGTCTTACACACAATTAAAACGGACATACTTCCAATATTTATCAACATAATTTGCTCAAAATTCACACACATATTTCAACGAATATGTTCATC
>OZ023329.1:34205389-34247889 GCA_964007535.1 Brachyptera risi | reverse complement strand
ATTATTGCACTAATTGAAACCATGCTATTTCTCTCGGTCTCTTCCTCTCTCTATCTGTTTATCTCTCTCTTTTCTCAGTCTCTCTCACACACCATGCTCACACAAACTCACACTCTCTCTCACCCGTCTCTCTCACCCGCGTGTAAGTTATTTTAATCAATACGTTACAACTGACATGATAGCAGTATAAGTCATGTTGATTGTTGCGTAACATTAGAATATGTGTATGTAAATTGCTTCAATGACATATGGAATTCAATTGCTATATTTAACACAAACAATCTTATTGTAATTGTAGTTGTCATATAACCGTAACTATAAATGACCACAATGTACTGCATAGTTTTGAAATTACCTATATGTCTTGTTCTTGCTCAGACAATGTTATCTCTATTTCATTTGCATCATACAAAGAATTGAAAAAAATAAAAATGAAGAAAAAATGAAGGATGAAGGATAAAAAGGATCTAAAAACGGGTAGAATTATTTCGCTACTTGTGACACCGAAAGTGTGACTGACAAATACTTTCAATTTTCATGAGGAAAAAATATTCTAGTTTTTTTTGTATGAGCGGTATGTAGGTCCAATTATCAAATTGATGTATATAGAAGGATGTATAATGTATTATGAAAGTTATTTGATAATGAGAAATCAGAATTAACAATTTAACATTTCGAAATTAACGTTGAACTAATTACAATACATTATTGATGTACTTGGATACATTCAAATTTTGAAAGAATTAAATCAACAATTGGACATAACGATTCTCATAATAATTGATACATTGAGTTTTCAGTTTCTCCATTTCATGCCATTAGTATATTTACATTCATTTTCATATCTCGTTGAAATTTACATTTTGTATAATGATTCCCACCCTTCGTTAAAACCACACATTAAAACAATATGCATGCATGAGAAACATGTGATCAGTTACCTCGGTTATTAATTTCACGTATTATTATACCAGCAACATTGGTTAATAATTAATTGAATACTACCAACCACTTCAAATCAATCCCCCCGTGCATTGAGCTTATGACGTCAGTCAGTGGTTTACATGTGGCCGTGCATTGGTGGAAAGCAGACAAGTCGGCGGTGGAAAGATGGGGATGAGAAGTTCGAGAATGGAGAGGTAGAGTGAGAGAGACTTGAGTAGGAAGTGAGAGATTTCACTAGGATTATAGTCATAACGTCACTCTTGAATCTTTCACAGTCACTCTTGAGTCTCTCAAAGTCACTTTTGAGTCTGACAGATTCACAAATGTCATCAGTCGCAATAGAGGAGTATGCAATGCAGATCCGCACGAATGACTCCTGGCATCGTAGGCAAATGTTGACAACTATAGTTGAATTGATGAACTCGATTACATTTAGCACTTTCTTTTGTAATCATTACCCGAGTACACTATGAAGTGCCTATTCAAAATGTTGGTGGTCTACCAACAAACAGAAGTAAAACTGTACAGAAACTCGTTGCAACTTTGAACACATGAAGCTTTTCTAGAGATCTGAAGAATCTAAACAATCTGAAGATGAAGTTTAGTTTCTCATCTTATAATCTCGTGCTGAAAAGTGCATCCCTCAAGATACTACAGACTGATATATAACTACAACGGAGAAAATATTTGTTGTTATTTTAGTATGCAATCGGTATTTCTCTCAAATGTTATGTAAACTTGATTAATACATGAGGGAAATCGATTAATACTCGGCAAGCTGATTATGGATAAATTATATGGAATATTTTGCTCACGTATTTTGTGTCCAACAATATTTTACCCTTCGCCTATGTATTACTACGTATCATCTTTGATTATAGCTACATTCGGTACAAAAGCTGTAAACAAGAATATTACATGAAGTTTTTCTAGCTGAATATATGATAGTCGCACCATAAAGCTTCATCATGGAAAGTCAATTCTAAATGATAAAATGTATACAACTTACATGCACGGTTCTCAATTTCCTTTTTAGTATCACAAAGCAGAGCTCAAAACGTGATACGAGAAAGCTTGTGTTTGAAATTTCTCTGCTCTTGAGGGGTTGTGAACATATAGAAGTTTCTTGTATCCTTATTCACATGGACACATTTCCCCCAAGCATCATAATTGCAGCGAGTGTGACATGTCGGTAATGCTATATTTACTTGTTGAACAAAATGCAGCTCTACGTGCATATAACAATGGAAACAACTTTCACCACACAATGGAGGAATGAGGAATTGAAAATAATTGTCGTCAAAGTACTATATTCACCAACATCTTGAGGCTATTCATCCACACAAAAAATGAGAGAAACTACTTCTTGAAAATTACTTTATTTCGAATCAACTAATGCAGAACCATCGAAGTGAATTGATATTGAAGTGATAACAAAATAATTCACAATAATTTGACTCGTTTTTCCGGTGTCCTGGCAAAATTAATAAGAATGTTCGTTTAGTAAGGGAATTCCACAGCAATGATTGTGAGCACTTGACTTTCCAAAGTTGATGTACAAATTAATGAGCATCAAATCAGGTAGTTGTATTTCCATGAGTCTTGCCGTTTGATTATTATCAACGTTAGAGTTGCCATTTTTTTATGGAATTCTGAATGAATCTATTGATAGAACGGCAGAAATTGTGAAAATTCTGATTATCTGATGACATACCTATTGGTGTGAACAAAACCGTTGACAAGTTTCAAAACTTCACATTTATTTATGTGTAATTCCTGCAGCAAACGAGCGTTTTCAGTTATTTTGCCGGTACACGGGTAAAAACGGAACAAAATATTTCGAATTATTCTTCATCAGTACAATAGCAATTCACGTCAATGGTTCTGCATCAGTTGACTCAAAATCTATTTATTTGTCAGAAGTATATTGTCTCATTTTTAGATGGATGAATATAGCATTGATTCAACAACTCAGATCTTTTCTTCACACTTGACTGAACGCAGAAGCCAGAAATACTTCGATTGTGACTGCAAGTAACAAACACCAGTAGGCCTTACTTTATGTGTTAACAATACAATTCAATAGAGCAGTAAACTGAGACAAGTAACCAGATGGGTATTGCTGATACGTCCACACTACCAATGTACCAACCAATATCACATTTAATACGTGGCGTAATTAGTTATCAACCATCACTAAGTGGATACATTTTGTGTACGTTATTCTAGTGGAAGCTTATATTCTGTGAGATACAATTTATACAAATAAATATATATATATATATATATATGTATATATATATATATATATATATATATATATATATATATAGATATATATATTCATATATATTCATTTATATACCGGTATATATATATATATATATATATATATATATATATATATATATATATATATATATATATAAATATATATAGATAGATAGATAGATATACATATATATATATATATATATATATATATATATATATATATATACCGGTAAATATATATATATATAGATATATATATTTATATATATATTTTCATTCATATACCGGTATATATATATATATATATATATATATATATATATATATATATATATATATATATATATATATATATATAACTCATCCTTTGCAGCGAGGAAAACACGTTGCGTTTCCACAGTGCAAACAAATATAATACAATTCTTCTACAGAATGGTACCGTATGTTGATTTCACATGGCTTTAATTATTAAAGATTTCGTATAACTAGAGATTAGGTCAGTCTTGAAAAATCGCTCGTCGTTCCATGAAAGTGGTACTGGTGTTAGTGCTGTGAAAGTTGGAAACCCTTTTAGCAGTTCAGATAATTATTTATCACGTAGATAACGACGTTTGAAAAAGTTGACTGTCGACAAATTGAAATTACAAAACAAACTGTATGCTTTGCTTTGGTCGGTATTCCTGACATTCGGGCAAACTAACTATGAAGTATAAAATAACGCGCAAAACATTCGTTTTTTCCTAATAAATTATGACTTCACAGGAAAAAAGAGGCAAATCCTCGAAACATTTTCAAGTTGGTTTCGGGCTGAAACTAAGTGGTTTTTCAAATCATTCTCATTGAAAATACAACATCGTTTTTCTTTTTCATAATTTTGAACGTGTCAAATATTCTGTGAGAGATGCAATGATAAATTATACTTTTGATGTACGATCATTTATCAATTCACCTTCATCAATTGAGTTCCTTTGAAAAGTGAGAAACTAGTTGATATTTTCAACTTTTTTATGTTAGTGTAGGATACAATTTACATTTCACACATATATGTACGGAAAGTTGGCTTTTCAGTTCTAACTTTACTTCAACTTAATATTCAAAATATGCGTTATTTTCATGAGTGACATAAATCATGAGTGAAAAATGTAAGCCTCTCACCTGAATAATTTTCGCTCGAGTCGACATAAAACAATTTGTATGTTCGAGAAAATATCCTCAGCATCTTTCAATCAATTATCACGTAGAAAATAATTCAACTTTATGAATCATCACTTGATATTCGGGTGACCTCATTTTGATCAAATTATTCTCCATATTTGCATTGAATTGAATTTTGCATTAATATGTATCCATGACTTTTCTATTATTTTCTTCAGTTGACTACATTCGGTAGTTCGACAATGTATATGAAGAGAGATAGAGAGAAATAGAGAGAGAGAGGCTCTGTGTTCTATAACGACAATGACAATAATGAATTAAAACAAATTGATGACTAAACAATTCTTATCCAATTCAGCGTCCATATATTGATTGTAGCTCGATCGAAAAGAAAGAGAGAGAATATGTGGAAGAAGAAATTTAATGAGATCGTCTCTACACATTTCTCAGATCGTTCTCTCTTTTAAATAAAGGAAACAGATTGGTTATCGATTATTGATTCAATATGAAGCTATAGCCGTTGAGCTATTATCCAACAGTAATCGGGCGAGAGGAACTGAGACTTCACCCGACTCTTACAGTACTTGCTTATGTATCGGTGTGTTTGTTCGATTTTTTTTTCGAGGCATTATGTTTTGTGTACGCGCTTCCCATGCAGGTCATACGACTTTTTTCTTGTCTCAAACCTTTTTTCTAAGAAATCGTAGATACAATTCGTTCTCTGATTGACTGGAAATCTCTGTATTCATGGCTCTATGGAACTTATATTTTCTCGTATTATTCAACATTGAATGACACAAAGTTTGTGTACAACAATTGACGCTTAGAATGGTAAGACGATCATACCACTCGAATAAAAGCTATGTACATAAGACACTCACACCAAATATGAATTTTGAAAAAAAGAATGTTAAGAATGTTTGAAAATATCCAGATTGGATATTTTTTTAAATCATATCAAAATAAGTGTGCAGTGACAAACTCTTGAGAGTATATATATTACTTGATTTTTGTTGTTTATGTTCTTACTATTCATAGCTCATATGCATAGCTTACTTTTTCTTCAATTGATTAACTTTGCACATGTCTCGTTTTCTCTCGTAATTTTAGGTTGCACTTTTTTTCTGCTTCTCAACTTATTTTGTGTGTGTTTTATAGAGTTATTTTATTTATGTTATCGCCACAGTCAAGCCCTTATAAGGCTTTGTGGAAAAGCGATGTGAATTTTGTTTAATTTTAATGTTTCTAATTTTTGTTTTCCCAATAAAAAAATGAATGAATAAAAAATATGATTAGGTATCCTGAATCCTCTGTATCGATCAAATGCCTTAGCTATTCGTACTCAATCAAAACCTGTCATTTTCCCCTATGAAATCAATATAACATATTACATGGTTTATGTGTCATCACGTTCATCCATCATCGTGACAATTTGAGTTTTGTCGCAGTTTGTACAAAATTTCAAGGTTCATCCATTTTTTAGGGATTTTACATTTGTATACATTTTTATCCTTAGCCTTGATTGGAGAACAATGGTTTTGTATCAAGTTTCGATGTTATTAAAAAAAAGTATACCTCGATATACAACGGTATTTGTTCCTTTTTCCTTCCAGTTTTAAAGATTGTCTAGCGTTGTGTTGCTATAATACAACGGCAACAGTAGCATCAGCAGCAATGACGTCACACCTATTTCACCTCATATGAACGTGATTGGTTTTAGAAACGTGTAGACAAAAACGTTTTCGCTGTTACACAATTCAACGCAGGTTTCCACCAAATTGCATCTAATCCAAGGGGTTTCTTATTTAAGCCTCCAACCCCTTCGTCCTGAGTCAATGCGAACTGTGATGGGCCATTTTGTTTCTAAAAGACTAATTCAAGTGAAGAGAAGAACGAGAATGGCGTAAGTCAGAAAGCGTTTCATCCGATGACTATAAGGTCTTATTTGAAAACTGAGGTAACCAAGGCTGTGGTTTTCAAGGCAAAACTGCGATTTTCGAAAGTCATTATTTCGCACCGCAGCAATATCATACAGTACTTCGAAGGTTTTGTATTTCAGCTAATTCATAGCACGTAAAATATACATACTTAAAAGAAAAACATCGGACCACTTTGTAATATTTGAATAATAAAACAAAACTTGGCACCTCCACCAAAAAGTATATTCCCAATAATATAGTTGGAACAATCATGAGTTGATCTTTCGTATGATACATTCTGTGTGGTAGTTGATCATGTACAATTATATCAGTCATTGTTACAAAATATGATCAACAGTGTCCACCAAAACTGAAATCAACGAATCACAAACATTATTAGTTTTTCCAATTCTCTCTAGTGCTGCACATTAACATTGTTCATCATTTGTTACTTAGTATAACAGGAGCCTGGAGGTCTCTATTAATATTGTACTAGTATGTTTCTTTCATTTTCGATTTTACTCTGCTTAGTAATCATTGATGAACTTACAAATTATTATTAAAAGCAACCAACAATTTTTTGTGTATGAATTCTGATTGTTAAAATGATAACCCTTACTAACTCCATCAGAGTTGATATAGCAAGTTTGTCTGCATCCATACAATGGTGAGTATAATCAACAAAACTGTGTGTATATCAACAATGAATAATGTATAAGGGTATTGTTTACATTGTTATGTTAAATTGAGCTCTAATTATCTAGCCTCATGACATTGTTGATCTAATGTAATGTAAACCAGCAATCTACGGTTGTGTTAGTTTATAGCATTCTAAATTACGTTTACCAATATAACAATGTCAACTGAACGGTGCCTCAATAAACTCATATTGATGAAAAAATAGTTTATAAATAGTCAATGAATACAATTATTAATTCAGTTATCTCGTGAACAGTCATTATTTATATGGAGTCGTATGTTATATTATAAGATCTTTTATTTAGAGATAGACGATACAAATCTACTCAGTGCTGAGTGATTCATAGGGAAGGCACTTTGAGAATCAATCAATAAAGTGATGGTGTGCATTTTTAAGTTATTTATAGCATGAGACCGTGGAGATCTTTGTTCAACATTCTCGCGATGTTTTGTGTTCGAGCATTTTTCCACGATGTAGTGATACCAACATACTTTATCATAATATAAAAATGGTGTAAAGACTCCCATACTAATAACATGGACGCTATTTGTAGTTTCTTGCGGTCAATTCAGAGACTAAGGTCCCGATTTCCTGACGCGACTCAGCTGATTCCCTTGTGAACTGAATGTAGATCAGAGTAGCTACGGTACAGGTGGCATCTTTGCACTGCCAAAATCTATAATTTTCGTGCAAAACAAATCCAACTGCTAATATAATAATTCCACTGAGCCGTGAATATCATTGATGAGCCTTTTTGTTTTTATATATTTCGATATGAAAGCGACTGTCGCACCACGAGCAATCGGGACCCTGGGCTCAGATTCTGACCCGGAAATATTTTACTTTGAAGAAGCGAGTCAGTACACCTTCTTTATATTATGATGAAGAATGTTGGTATCACTAAATCATGATTTTCCAGTTGTATATAAGAGAAGGCCGTGAGCTCATTGTTGAACGGTAACGTATTGCTTATTGTTATTCAAGGCACTGATCTTGGTACCGGTAATCATATTTGTATAACTGTGTTGAGAGAAACAAAAATATGGCCTCAAAGAGGTGTTTGAGGCACTAATAGAGAGCACAAGCAAAGAGATGCTAAAAGCCACATAGGCCTATGTTATGCAACTCTATATGAACCACTGGTAATTGTTTGTGATTGTAGGAAGAATTATCAATGGTATTAGGTATACTCACTCTACTAGTTTACTCCATTAGCCAACTTACTGATAGCTATGATAAATAATCATGGGTTGAGAAATATAAATGAGTGTATACAAATATATCATTTGATAATATATATATATATATATATATATATATATATATATATATATATATATATATATACATATATATTGTAATAACATCGAAACTTGATACATAATCATTGTTGATGAGAAAGAACATCACCGGTGATCACCGATACTTTTCAATTCATGATTCGAGAGCAGAATAATTACAAAAAAAATATGAAACTACATGCGAATTTAATTCTATAGATAGACATAATTATATCAATTTCGTCTTTTAATTCTGGCTTATAATGTTAATGTAAAATAACTGATTCCAATGAACACTTATATCCACGAATAGTAAGTTTTACAAACTCAAACAAACCCAAATATCTCAGTAGTAAGTTCGTCTACCAGCATAATAAACTCAAATATCAGTCATATTTGTACGCGGTTGTGGTAATTCCGGGGTATTATGATTTTCCAAAATGAGATTCACAACATGAGGCATCCCATTTCATTTCATTCATATATAATTTTATTCTTGCTCACGCAATCAAATAGGAACATATAAACAAGTTATGCGTGAATTATACACACATTGTTTTATAATAATTGTATTAAATGTATTTTCCGTGGTTAATTTACAAAATTATTGTGTAGGCCTAAACCACATCAGATGATTGAATGAAATGAAACATCATACATAGATATACATGAAAGTAAAATTATCAGTATTTCAATTGTATACAAAATATTCGTCTAGGCCACAAAATAAATTATTCAATAAGAAATTCTTTAATTCAGATTTGAATCTAGTTCTGTTGTTGCTCTCTTTTATCTCAGTGGGAAGATAATTATACATTCTTCTACCGGCTTGAAGAGTTGATCTCGAGTTGGTTGTCAATCTAAAATAATTCTGAACAAGATCATTTGAGCCTCTTGTGTTGTGCTGGTGATTACCATTCAATTCAAAAAGATCTCAATATGATAATAATAAATTAATAATGCAGTATGGTTTCATCTGAATTCTATAAATATATGCATCAATTAGAAGCGTTTCTAAGTAAAAATGAGGAATTGATAGAATGGATTCATTTTCAAGAAAGAGATTTAATTTGAATATAATCTTAATTTTGAAACAAGAACAAACACAACCAAATCTTTCAAAAGAATTTTATAATCACTCAAATTTTAGCAATCAGGCAGGCCTATTTAGTTGGTAGACGAACTTATACTTCCGTGGGTACAAATGTATACGCGAACATATTTGAAAACTTGACTGAGTTTTTTCATCATTTCATTTTCAATTTGAGGTAGTATTTTTTAATTAAAATTGAAAACAAGACGCAAACTGAATTCTCTATGTTTGGAATTCAATTCCGCTCTGAATCCTCAGAGAATTTACGAAATTGCTTAACTATTGCGGTATTGTTAACAGTGATGCTACAGGCTGTCTAACACGAGCCTTCCGTATTATATTATCATGCGGAATCTTTTTTATAGCACCTGCAATCTGAAATATTCAGTCAAGTTACAAGATCGCCCTTGTGGTGCCCCGTCCAAACGATCCTACTTTTCATCCTTAGCCTTAATTGGGGAACAATGATTTTGTATCAAGTTTCGATGTTATTAAAAAAAAAAAAAAGTTACAAGCTATTCTCTCAATCTGACCACATAGTGATAACCTTCTATATTTGGTTTATTATTGTTTTAGTTTCTGTTTTTTGATATTTGGATGGTGTCACGACGGTTATTTCAAGTTAGATAAGAAAGCAATACATTGACTATAAACAAAAATACCTTCATTTTGATTCGCTTCTTTCTTTATTTTTTGATATATTCAAGTAAAAGGTATGAATAATCATTTTCAATCGAACATTACTTGCTCATTTTCAAGTATTATTTTAGTTTCACATTAATTCAAATTCACGCTGAGAATTTTGATTCATGGACTTGAGATAAAGAGTATTTGGAATGATTTTAATAACAATCAATTGAATTTGAAAATGAATGAATGTTGAATTGTAAAAATCATAAAAGTTTCACCTTCCGTTGCAGTCAAATGCTTGAAAGAGTGAAATACAAATGAAGAATATTCCAGATTTTTAGCAGAGCTTATCTTTCTTACTTTTACTGACCAATTGGTAGAATTAGTTTCTTGAAAACAACACTTTTAAAATGTTAAAGTCAAAATTCTAACTGCGAAAACAGAAATAACATCGTGCGTCGTGTATCATTTACACCAGTTCCATAATATCAAACATTCTCCACCTTTTTCAAATATTCTTTACACCCCTACAGTCTACATCAAAACATGTGGTGTGACGTCACTGGAAAGTCGACACTCACGCAAGTTATTGAAACTTATCAAGCGAGACGGTCGATCGAATGGAAGCCTACTATGTCAAAACACTACAAGAGTGAATATGAGAGAAAATAATATTGTTAGAAACAAGGAAGAAAAGAGGATAAAAGAGGGAAAACAAGGGGAGGGAAAGAAAAGATATCAAACGACAGTCGACTCCGACACTTATGCGTCGTCGTCGCCTTTATTATGGATCAGCAATGTCGAACTGGAAGGTGGAAAATGGTGAGCATGAGTCATATATGAGAACGGTAGCAACGAAAGAGAGAGAAAGAATAGATGGTTGAAGAGAGAGATCTATGAATAAACATAGAAAAATAGAGATCTAGAAAAATGGATGATAGTTAAACATACAAAATGTTTTGAAACGCATAAGTTTATTGATATAGAAGACTCAAGAAAATAATTGCGCTCTATATTTAGAGACATATTGCAAATATATCCAACGTTGTAAATGCATAATAGTGGATATGTGAAATATTTACTTTCTATTCAAGAACTCAATTCAGAATCACGTCAAAAACAACACAGATCTGACAACATCTTCGACAATGCTAATACCATTATTATCTGTAAGAATATATATATATATATATATATATATATATATATATATATATATATATATATATATATATATATATATTTATATATATATATATATATACATAGCCCTATATATATATATATATATATATATATATATATATATATATATATATATATATATATATATATATACATTCGTACATATATTGAATCACCATTTGTATAATTCTGAACATTGATTATTAGAAATGAAAGTGGCAAGGCAAGAGAGATGAAGAGTGAGAGAAGAGCGAAAGAATATTAGGCCTATACTTAGTTAAAATTGCCGATCTCTAGGGAAAATCTGAATATGAAAGGTAAAAGTATGTTAATAATCTCTAATGAAACCAGGATTCATTCAGTAAGTCCAGATAATAAATGAATATGAATTCATGCATTGAATATACGAATACTGTTCAACTGAATAGACAATGTAATCCGTTTCTGGTGTTGCACACAATGCAGATACAATTTTCTCTCTACGCGTATGGGATTTACTCCACACATATTTAGAGAACATTTCTGAATGTTTTTCCTCAAGAACTTAACTAGCACACGGCTTTATATTTGAGAAGAAGTTTTAGTCCCATGAGAAAAATAAGCCGTTCGTGAAACCAAATCAGAACTTTCTTCAGACTTCAGTGAAGCTTTCGGGCAAGCATATATGGAACAAAATATGCAAATTGTTCTATCAATTTCGAAAACTAAACACATTGTGCAGAATTCGTCCATTTGGAAAAAGAGTATATGAGAAAAGAAGATTTGCTTCTTGTGAATTTAATAAAGAATACAACAGATTCCGTATGCATTCAATTTATCTCAGAATGCATATCTTCATGGATGAAAAATGAATTGAAAGACTAATATATATTTACGTCATATGCATGACTTATTGGTTATAGTTATACTGAATATACTTTACCACTCTCCAGTTAAAGACATTCACATTATTAGGGCAACTCCATCATAGGCAAATTAGGGCCAATCCATCTTCTTTGCTCAACAATTTATTAGAAAGAAATAATCTTTCATAATTTCTAGAGTTTATTAAGAAGAAATAAGAAGAATATTGTGCTGCTACACAATTTTATCTATTATTATTATTCCTGGAGCTTCAAAATTATCTCATCATTAACCAATATTAAACAATATCGGCAATCGACTTCAAAATTCTTCATCAAGTGAATGTGAAACAAAGTTTGTACACATCCTAGTCAGCCATCTTGTAATGTGTCTAATCTGAATCAACACGTAACGGTAACTTATCCAAGCGTTGTACAGAGACAAAACAAGTTATGGACAGTTCATTATTTCATCAGTCCTAGTCGGCTGCGCGCGCAACCAACCAATCAGATGAGCTGATTGGATAATTATTATTATCATCTACTGCAATCAGCTTAAATGCATGAATCACAGCTAACGAGATCATATAGCTTTTGCACGTATAGTATATAATTATGCATATGTTGTGTGTGTGTGTGTGTGTGTGTGTGTGTGTGTGTGTGTGTGTGTGTGTGTGTGATTGAGAGGAGTGAAAGAGTGATAAAGAAATATGCATAGCAGAAGAGACGAAGAACGAGCAATAGTCGAGTAAAGCGTCAAATGAACGGAATAATTGAATAAAACAATTATTCGAATGGGAAAACGCCACAAATGTCGTGAAATGAGCATAAGGATATGAAACGTCAGTAACATGTTAATTTCTCAAAAACTACTGAAATGATTCAACTGTAACCTTACATAAATACGTATACATATATTTATATCTAGACAGTATAATTGATTGGATAGTGGGAATTGTCGTTTTCAAATCAAACACTGCAATTACCTCGAGTGTATATATATATATATATATATATATATATATATATATATATATATATATATATATATATATATATATATATATATAATATATATATATATATATATATATATATATATATATATATATATATATATATATACATATATATATATATGCAAATGACCGTTTTCTGTTTTTCCAACACCTGTCAAATAATATGCAATATCAAAGGTAGGCTGGTTCATCCAGGTAGAATAAGGACTTCCACATTTAATCAAACTGTGAATTACGTACATCAAAGATGTATAGAGCTGAAATCTGCAAGCTGATATCAAAAACATAGAGCATGCATACAGCTGGTAATGACGCAAGTCTCTTTCTTTGTCTGGCTCGCTCAAGTGTTTACATCTCTATCTGCCTCACGCGAATCCTTGATGAAGCTATCTCATGTCGGTCTTACATAAGTATGATGAAAGGAATCAGGTCACTCATTAATACCATGGGATGTTTGAGAGTTGCTGTCTCGCTGACATATATACAACACCCTTAATACTAGCCCTGGAGGAATCACGCCCTGCGTGATAACAGATATGACTGGACACGTTCAAAGTCGTACTGAGCACGAAATAGAAAGATATTACCGAGACGAGTGACCGAGTGGTAACATACTGAACCGTCATACGGGAGACCGGGATTCGATTCCCGCCATGGTCGACCATCCTGACAGGGGTTTTTCGTAGTTTTCCTCTGTCGTTCAGGTTAATACTGGGATGGTTCCTTAACAACAGGCCACGACCGACTCCTTCTCAACCTCCAAAAATAGTTAATACAAATATTCTTTCATCTCATCATCCCATTATCTCATTCATCATCCATCGACGCCAATAGATCGTAGCCATCAGTAAAACCCGTTAAAACCAGCATCGTTAAAACCCAATATAAAGAAAGACAGATATTCTGTTGAACAGTGATTTCATTTGGTTTGATGAATGTGTTCAAGGCCTGTATGAATTGTATTATTTATTCGTGATTTGTGAGTTGCTTAAGTAGGTCTACTAGCCTACTAGTGGACTACTACTAGTGGGCTAGTCTACTAGTGGCCTTAATAGCCTTAATAGTGAGTCTAAAATGTGTTGGTGGTTGTATAATTTTTATTTTCATCATAGGAGAAGTGGAGTAAAGTGGTAGTGAGTGAGAGCATGACAAACTAAAAGCAAGTACGGACTAGGCACTTGAGAACTGAAAAGTCTGCAATAAAAAAATATATACAATACAAGTCCCAATAAAGTGCTCAATGGCTCTGGGACTCTGCCGAAATTCGAAAATTTCCATAGTGCTCAACGGCTCGGGACATAGCCGAAATCGTGGATTTCCATAGTGCTCAAGCCTTTTGAGACGAATTCAGGCTGAGTCCCAATACAGTGCTCAACGGCTATCTGAACATAGCCGAATTTCGAAAATTTCCATATTGCTCAACGGCTTCGGTCTTGTCAAATTCAGATCGTGTTTTGGTCTTATGGGAATTTTAACATTGAAAACTCTCATAGTGCTCAACGGCTTTGGGACTTGGCTGACTTCACAATTTTTTCCAACTTCTGATTATTTGGATTTTAGAATTTTTTTGACTTTTCACAAAGTTCACATCGCAAGTTTCAGCCAGGAGCATGTACCACGACATTAAAGTGATGTTTTTCGAACGTGGGAAATCAATATCTGAAATCTCACCCTGCCAAACTCTGCTCAGTCATCTGCAACCAGAGTTATGGGTGCGAGATCAAACCCCGAAAAAAAGCAAATCTGACAAAAATTGTCGAAATTTTCGCAAAGTTCACATCGCAAGTTTCAGACAGGGACATGTAGCACAACGTTGAAGTGATGTTTTTCGATCATGAGGAAGCAATATCTAGTATCGCATCACGCCAAACTCTGCTCAGTCATCTGCAACCAGAGATATGGGTGCGAGTTCGAACCTCGAAAAATGTTGAAATCGGACAAAATAGTGCAGTCGCGGTGACTTGACGCGCGAGAGTGGCGACTCGGCCGGGAACGAAAATCTCGATCGCCGCAAAAAAGTTTGTAAAAATCTTGATTTGAAGAATTTTTTTTTTTATTTCTTCAAAAGTGAAATCGAAAAATGTTGAAATCGGACAAAATAGTGCAGTCGCGGTGACTTGACGCGCGAGAGTGGCGACTCGGCCGCGAACGAAAATCTCGATCGCCGCAAAAAAAGTTTGTAAAAATCTTGATTTGAAGAATTTTTTTTTCATTTCTTTAAAAGTGAAATCGTTAGTTGCAGACCAAGGCATATGCCACAACGTTTAAGTGATGTTTTTCTAGTATGGGAGAGCAATATCTAAAATCTCATCGAACAAAATGAAGATCGGTCCTCTGGAACTCGAATTAGAGGGATGCGAGATCAAATCTCGAAAAATGTTGAAATCGGACAATAATAGTACGGTCGCGGGGACTTGGCCGATGCGAGTGGCGACTCGGACGGGAACGAAAATCTCGATTGGCGCAGAAAAGTTTGTAAAAATCTTGAACTGAAATTTTTTTTTCCATTTCGTCAAAAGTGAAATTGATAGTTGCAGACCGAGGTATGTGCCACAACGTTGAAATGATGTTTTTCGATCATGGAAGAGCAATATCTAAAATCTCATCGAGCCAAATGAAGATCGGTCCACTGGTACTTGAATTAGATGGATGCGAGATCAAATCTCGAAAAATGTTGAAAACGGACAAAAATAGTGCGGTCGCGTGGACTTGGCGCGCGCAAGTGGTGACTCGGCCGGTAACGAAAATCTTGATTGCTGCAAAAAAAGATTGTGAAAATCTCGATTTGGGAAAAAAAGTTGCATTGCGTTTCTGGCTTGCCGGGTGATGAGTGGTGTTTGGAGGGGTGAGTTTTCGATGACCGGACTTTTTCGATTCTAAAATATTTTTTTTCGATTTCGTCAAAAGTGAAATCGATAGTTGCAGACCGGGGCATGTGCCAAAACGTTGAAATGATGTTTTTCGAGTATGGGAGATCAATATCTAG
Source organism: Brachyptera risi (assembly GCA_964007535.1). Taxonomy (NCBI): domain Eukaryota; kingdom Metazoa; phylum Arthropoda; class Insecta; order Plecoptera; family Taeniopterygidae; genus Brachyptera; species Brachyptera risi. The sequence goes on along the minus strand of OZ023329.1, from coordinate 34,231,861 downwards.
AATCTCATCGAGCCAAATGATGATCGGTCCACTGGAACTCGAATTAGAGGGATGCGAGATCGAATCTCGAAAAATGTAAAAATCGGACAAAAATAGTGCGGTCGCCGTGACTTGCCGGACACGAGTGGCGACTCAGCCGGTAGCTAAAACTCGATTGCCGCAAAGAAGTTTGTACAAATCTTGATCTGAATTTTATTTTTTTTTCGATTTCTTCAAAAGTGAAACGATAGTTGCAGACCGAGGCATCTGCCACAACGTTGAAGTGATGTTTTTCGCTGTATTAGGTTTTGTGTGTACAGATCAAGGTATATATAATAGAATTATATATAGGCCTACCTTGTGTACAAATTAGAAAGTTTAGTTGAACATTTATCATGTATTTTTTGGCCGGTACGAGGACGTATGCAATTTAGAGCTGCATCGTTGTGGGGCGGAATCGGTTGAACCATTTACCGAAAAAAATTGAACCCCACAATGATATAAAATCTTTTTTTTTTTTTTTATTGAATCGACAAAATGTTAATTTTAACTCAATTCGAGAATGATACACATTATTATAATGTTCGTGTGAATCAAAACTTCTTTTCGAAGAATTGAATCAAACATATATTTTCTCGAGGCCTATATCAAATATACATTGAAATGATCAATGAGGTTCAATTAATTGGAGCTGCATATTAAATGCAGAGAGTAAATATAAAAGCATGTATATGCTTATAAATGCTGAGTTTTTCTTGGAGTTTTCCCTCTATACATGAGATGTGTGCTACCGCGTTCATCGACATTTCAAACTCGGAAAAATCGCACGCTATCCTGTATCTTTAAGGTTTTAACAGGTTTCTCATTTTCATCAACACAAATGTTGATACTTGAGAGTTTTCAAATTTTTCAACGTAGCACACCATTGTCTATTTCATCGAACACGTATCACTCACATATATGATCACATTTGAGAATGTATTGTTTGTTGTATTTATTCGAAATTATCGAATAAAATAATCATCAAATCAAATTTTCGTCGTTGCTGATACATTTCTATGGTATGTTGTGAATAGAATCGATATTTATATATGAAATCCTAATATCTGACCGTGAAATTGATTATCATATGCATAACGACCCCACCAACAGTCACGTTGTTCGGGGGTGAAGATTGTACACTCATCTACATGAGATGCACGAATGCATGTAACTGAGAGATTGTTGAAAGTTTTCTCACTTTAAATCAAGAAAGTCAGCAGAGCAAGACTAGTAGTAGGCCTACATTTATATGACTGGTGGTTCGGTACATGTGCGCTAGCAATATGAAGTGTTTTTTTCAACACGTTGCTAGCAACGTGTTACTGTTCTCATCAACACAAACGTTCATAGTTAGGGGTTTCCAAGGGATATATTTTTAATTGGCACTTTTTTGAGATGCACAAATTATGTTGCATGTCATTACCCTCTTGATTCAACCTAATTATATCGCATATTATTATTTTGAATAATGAAAAAGAATCCATGCATAACATCGTCCTGAATTTCTCCTTATAGTAGACCAAATCAAGTAAAAACACAATTTGATATTGAAATAAAATCACATAGGGTACTAATAATTGACACATTGATCATTTGACTTTCAGGTCGAAAAACTCTCCTGAACTTTTTTTTCTACTTCTCCAGTTTTAAAAAATTGAATGATAATTATGTTTCACTATCAAAATTCCAAATTTTGTATTTATTGAATTGAATAAAATATTTCAAAATATGTCTAAGCTTGAGTCAAGTTCACATAATGATACTCTTTTTTACTAAACAACTAGTAGTTTCTATTGAAGTGAGGTTGTGGTTATAGATAATGCCCTCAAAGATATGGTAATCGTTGCTCCACAGATGGATTGTGTGAAGAAGATATCATTATATATATATATATATATATATATATATATATATATATATATATATATATATATATATATATATATATTATATATATATATATATATATATATATATATATATATATATATATATATATATATATATATATACACGTAATTGAATATATTAAATCCATTCTGATTCCATGAAATGACTTTTTTTCTTATCACCCTACTTATACTTCACTTATTATATTTCCAAGTGAACTGATAAATCTTAATATATACAAATCACAATGACAATATAGTCGAGAGTAATGTATATTTTGAATTCCAATACGATATTCGAAATGAGATTGGATTCAGTGATCCATTCACATTTATACCAGATTCATTCGGCTTGTATGTAAAATTCGACGAGTATTTTTTATACAAACTTTCCTTCGAACATTTTTCATTTCTGCATCTAGGTAAGAACGCTCAAGAAAATACCATCGTATGTTTATATATACATATGTCTTTATATGTATGTCCAACACACAAAACACGTTTTTCAAGTTCAGTTGAGAATGTCGGTGAATACATTTTGTTTATATACTTGTATACATGAAAGAAGGTTTTGAGCGAGCGTTCCCCCATCCCATACATACCACTAGCGCACAAATGGTTCGCCTGATCCACTTCCGTGGGTTTGAACATGCCTATAATCTCAAGCTTGAAGTTTAATTTGAATCAGAAGAATAATGGAGAAAGTTAATTGGAAATTATCATAATATCAACATGAATTGAAATAAATCGAACTGTAATCTGCGCAAACGAACATTATATCATTCATTGTTTTTTTATTTTCTTATTGTGTATTACTATTCTGTAATTTGACATTGTGTAATATTTGAATATGGGCTGATCAATATAGGCCTATATGTATTCTTTTAATGCTCTCTAAACGTATGCCCTCTGTAAATATAGAAAGTACAGTAATAATTTCGCCACCAAGTTCTAATATATATCTTATCAATCATTAAGATTTCTGGAAAATAAATTTGGATTATAACGGGTTTCAAACAGAATCAAATATAAAAATATAAAAATTTTCTTTCAAGATGATATTTGATCCGTGCTAGTTTGATATTTTGAAGAGAAAAATAAATTAAAATTGAAATTACATTGATTATGCATATCAAATGTTTTACTGTTAAAACAAATGTTTTACACATATCAAACAATCTCATAACTGTATTCGACGTAACTATAGGAAATCGTTGTTTCAATTGTTATATGATGGTATTTAATTTCAATCATCGACACCCGGCAGTGTAGCTAGGCTACTCAACAAGTCATTTTTTCAAATATAGTGCCTATATGGCCCATTCCTGCATATCAATGACCTCGCTGTCGGTGTCACCCAAAAACGAGGAGGGGTTTTAGTCGGTAAGAATCCGACACTTCCTGCAATTCAAACGGTGAGGGTCTTATGCAAGATTTCCCCTCCTCACAAAACAAACACAATTTTTTTTTTATGAAATCAATATATTTCAGATCACACAAGAAGTAACTTGCACATCACCCGAAAAAACACTCTGGACCCGAGTTCTGTACGTCATATCTGAGATTAGTAAGATGATCTCTCTGCGAAATGAAGTCATCTTGAGAAAAGAGCAAACACTCTTACAGATTATACAACACAGTCTACACGAAATAACCTAGCTGTTGCTGAGGTGTTCAGTCATACATTCTAACATGATTGTTTCAGCAGATCTTATCATTCAGATGTGAATGTGTGCCCCTATATTCCTTACTCTAATTGTCACCTGTATTATGTTCCAGACAGATCATCAGCTAGACTTGCCCGCATTACAACTGCTATCATAATAACAGTCTGCCGACGGTGAGCTCAATAGAACATATATTAGTACAATTAATTAATTATAAGTTGGCATGGTAACAGTGTGGGCAAGTCCAGTGGCGTATCCAGTAAGACTCGAGACATCACGCGAGATGTTAGAAAAAACCCATAATTTCCAAAAATAGATTGTGAAGCGGAGGGGAAATATAACCTATTCTCGTACTTGAGAGATGTGTTTTTTGTTTCTAAATTCATTATAAAAAATAAGATAATGTTCAATTTCATTAAAAAAAATCGAATAAATTATTATGCTTATAAAAAAATGCTATGTACACTAAGTTGAATAATTATCATCTTCTATACTCTTGTGGGCCTATGTCTGTATTATTTCAATTTTTGAATTAATCAACCATAACTGTCTTATATTGAATGTTGAATGCCAAGATGCAAGCACTATTATAAACATTGCTAACTGGCCGTGGTAGACTACTATCGAGCAAAAAGTCGTAGTGTGATAACATGAGCGAAGATCCACTGCCTCACATACTTGCAACCACGTACCACCACTGGTAAAACATTAACACAGTAATGTAATCTCGGTCGCAGATACGTCACTCTATAGCTTTAGTCGCGGGGTTGAAGAGATTAGACGTGGTGAACCAAACAAGTACGACTGTGACAAAGTTCGTGCTATCTCGCGGGCCAACAATTAATCATATTCACCCTGGTAATCCATTTAAAACATGGAAAACGTTACGGTTTGTCACGTAGACTATATATACGAATTGTTGTATTTCAATGGATTGCGGAATTAGTTTTTTATTTCGTTTCCAAAACCTAATGTCGTTACAAATGATGAATGTTTTTCGGAGACAGACAATAATCAGTGGAAATAATTTAACTAAACATTCAACATTGAAAGATAACAATACAGGGTAATTCAAAATACAATTTACTATATTTCTACTACACTTGTGATCATGATGAAGAATATCATATTACTTTTGAAAGAAGTTCAGCCAGTGATTAAACAATTCTTTCCTAGTAGAAGTTGAACGCTCTCAGCTAATTATATCTATATCTGTTCATCATTCTCTGGTTACACGACATTTTATACATGTTCATGAATGATAAGTCTTCCAAGCCAAAGACGTATAGGCTTACCCTTTCAAAATAGTATTTATGAATATATATATATATATATATATATATATATATATATATATATATATATATATATATATATGTACGTATATATATATATATATATATATATATATATTTATATTCATATATATGCCTATATATAAATATAAATATATAAATATATATATATATATATATATATATATATATATATGTATATATATATATATATATATATATATATATATATATATATATATATATATATGTCTATATGTATATATATGTATATATATATATATATATATATATATATATATATATATATATATATATATATATAGGCCTATATATGAATATAAATATATATATATATATATATATATATATATATATATATATATATATATATATATATATATATTGTATATATATATATATATATATATATATATATATATATATATATATATATATATATATACATATATGTATATATATATATATATATCTATATATATATATATATATTAAATATATGTATATGAATATATATATATATATATATATATATATATATATATATATATATATATATATATATATATATTAAATATATGTATATGAATATATATATATATATATATATATATATATATATATATTCAATGTACCGTATATTATTCATAACCATGTTTTTTATTCAATCATTTCGACGTTGAACGTTTTTAGATTTCATAAAATTGCTAGAAAATTGAATATGGAACTAGTTGCTACAAGTTTTATATTAAAATATGTGAAAATTTAATTATGTTTTGTCAGTCAAGTTAACGTCATATAAAACTGAAAAGATTTCTTTTCACTCGAGTTTTCATTTTATAACGACGAGTACAATATCAAGTTTAACCGTCAGTAATAATTCATCTATCGAATTAGTTACTCCGGTCTGACAGCGTCTCATTGCTTGACGGTGTAGTGGCCTAATACGTTCACGCTACGACAATATGACGTCAGGATCAGGTCAGGTTAGTGGATGTGATAGTTAGCAACTCCATAAAGCAAAGCTGTGACGTGAAGGAACATTACTTTGTTCGAGAACATGCTTTCGCGTGACAGAGGCTTTCAGATTCTGTCTCATCAAACACATTGCACAAAATTTCACACTGATTGAGGTCGGGGGGGGGGGGGGAGGTGAACTTTTCTTAGTGGCTAATCCAGTTTTTTGATCTATGGTTCTTGAATATATGTTCCATTCCAATAGATAAACCAAGTGATTCTCATTTACCCAGATTGATTTCTCTCGGCTTGAAATTAATTAGGCCTTTATTTGAATCATGATGAATTAACAAAATTACTTTTCTTGTTGAATATATTTGACATTTGCATTCGATGTCGAAATTATCAACTATGGGATACGGTGGGAAATGCAGTGTGAGCAAAGATAATTGGATTATCATTAACTGAAAATTATGCAATAGACAAATGTTGTTTGGTAAATGTGGAGAATAAAGCAAAGTGCGACAATTGAAGAAAAAACTGGGCATTTATAAAAAAAATCAACAAAAATGACAAAAAAAAAGCTAGAAATAGATATTGTGCATTATTGAAACATTTTTCAACTATATTGAAGGCGTAAATACGGTGATGATCTAGAAACGGAAAGACTTTTATTTGTAGCGTTGAAGTTCAGTCACATACAACGAAGTTCTGGTGTCAAAGTTCATCGCTATCAATTAAAACGGTTGTACATAATTAATTGGTTATATTTGGTGACAAGACCACCTCAAAGTCTTGAAGCAACCAGATGTGGCGCTTACAAACACCCCTATTGATTAATCTTCTGCCTTAATTGGGAAACGTTAATAGTAAATCAAGATTACGATAATAATGAAAAATACATTGTAGTGATGTGTATCCTCATGCTGCTGTGTCTTTACATGCAGTGTTTTATTTGACTAATTACGTCAGCCATTGATAAATGCAACAAATAATAGTTTGCAACAAGACCAAATACAACTTGGCGAAAAGTGGAATGAGTAATACAAGGAATCATATGAACTTGTAAGGCAAATAATACATTTACAAACATCAATCAATCGTGAATCTAATCAGACTAGATTAAAAAAAAAACAATTGATTGATATGAATCGAATACTTGACTTTCACGTAAAAGAGAGAAGTATTATTCTCCATTCAATTACACAATACAGTCAGCCACATAAAAAAAACTCACATTTCATGGAGTGGGTTGATATTAGTTTCAATTGATAAAACTAGTTGAACAAAATCCCCGCCACTAATGGAATAGAGTAAAAATCTGGACGCATTTGAGGTAGATACCAATGGACTGCACCAACAACAAGAAACTTCTGTGTCACTTGATTGGAACAGGAATATATGAGAGCGAGTATAAATAATAATGATATTAATAATAGTTAGGATGCCGAGTGTACAATATGTTCAAAATACCGTTTCAAGAGTTGATATTTACCACATTAAAAATGATGACAGATTATGAAAATGTTTCCACAAGCAAATGAGTGATGATCATATAAATTGGCCCCTAGAGGATGAAAATGGTGAGCACATAATTGTAGATGATTCATTTTGCAAGAGGGTTTTTATTTATAACCAGCCAGGCAGTAGTTGAAGAGTGGTTTTGGTCTCAAAAATTCTCTTTGTATGTAATCTAGGTATATTGTATGGTATTTTATAATCGCATATACATGGTATGATGTACCAAGCAGAACTGCTTAATGGGTGTATTTCAATTTTTTAATGGTGCTTAACGACCCCAGAGGGTGGGGTAGGTGGTTTACATAATCGGGTGATTATGAAACGATCATATGTGAAGGGAAATTTACAAAAACCCATCCCTATAGAATAACTCAAACTCGACCCTGTCTGGTTTCAGATTACAAAGCAGTACCTCAACTCTCTGAGTCAAACGAATTACTGAGCCTTCATTATATAACTCTAAAACGTATTGGAAGCTGTCCACTTGATTTTTTTCCGGCGATTCCGTATATTTCAATATAATATATAATATGGGCTCAGACACAATCGCCGCACTTTCATTTTGATTGTATTTATAGAATAAGGGCTATGGATGCATTTCAATTATTCTGCTCATTGTTGATATTAGACTATGAATATTTTATTACAAGATCTCCTCGATCTCAGCTCAGCAGACTTGCCTTGGTTCAATGAGAATACCTTGTTTTCTTCGACAAGTTTCTATAAGCATAGTTATTCCACAGTTGAATGAACAATCAGAAGGCTTATAGGAAGAAAGATGAAGAAGGAGGTTCAAGTAAAACGTGAACCCGTTTTGTTGTTACCTTTTGTTGTTTCAAAATTCGACACTGAAAGTAACAACACAATGTGCTTCTGAATGCAATATGGCTGACGAGAGGTTACAAATATATATATATATTTTTTTTTTTCAATAACATCGAAACTTGATACAAAATCATTGTTCCCCAATTGAGGCTATGGTATATTAAAATATACTATCAATGATCTTACATTTCAAATAACTGTCATTATTAAGATACGCGAGCGCTTTAATTTTTAACATTTCACAAGTTCTACCGTTTATCACCAATAGGCTACCTGCAGCTTCGGTAAAATATGTCTCTCGTTGTCTTAGCATGAACACGTATAGTCGTATTACATATAATATAATTTGATAGTCGTATACATATATACCTTATACTAATCAAAATATACTTCATTTCTATCCACGAGAGATGAAGTTGCGAACCATCTGTACGCTGTAGGTAGGGTGGATAGGGGGAACAATCGATCAGAACCTACTAACGAGGTTACACTAAGAACTAAGAAGTGCACTAAGAATAATTCTAGTAGAAGTAGCTCACTGTTTTCATTATTTTTCTAATATTATTCACTCTTAATAATAATGTTGCCGCAATACTTCATAAGAACTACTTACTTATTTGATGTTAGAGGCTATGTTTAGTTGATTGGAAACCATCAGTTAATGTTTGGTGGAGGTGCCGGGCTTCTTATTGACTCTCGTTGTTTAGCTAACCTTACGTTATACCAGAAGATGGCTTGACGTTTGTGTGATACGTCAATCTCAGTAACGGTAAAAGAACAAAATACACTCATACACTCAATAACAATTATATTTCTCCCAAATTCCTTGAAATTAATCGGTGATGAAAATTGTTTTTTAAAAATTTTATCAACTCCATAGAGATACCGGTAACAATAATTCACTATAGTTGTTAGAAAAGTTCATATCTACAATTGGCAACCCATCATTTTTAAAAATGAAACCTTTTGTTGCAGTATAATTTATATATACAAATCATTTCATTTCATCAACCATTGTATTTATATTCAAACTGGAAAATATTTTGTCATGTCATTTCAACAGTCTGTCTATTTGAACGTGAATTCGTGTCATTTATATTTTACAGGGACATTTCAACACGTGAGTTCATCAAGAAATATACTCTCATCGATTTGGGAGATTCAAATCTTGAAAAGTAGAAAGTATTAGTCTTTCAAAGGATTGAAATTCTCTAGGAAACAGTTCGGAGGAATTACCACAAAACAAGTTTGTATTTCAATGATGAGGAAGAAATACGATAATGCGTCCTGTGGGAAATGGTGTTTTGTTAGGGGAACATTGGAATAGTACTAATGTATAGACTATAACGAGAGAGCCCATCAGCGGTTTAAACGATGAGAATGTCGTTAGAGAAGGTAGGATGATTTCAGATTACGGAAAAAATCGCCTTTTTTAGTGAGCGTGTCAATTCAACTTGCATGCATCAATCTTTCTCACGTATGATGCTGTCACAAACGACATTCACAGAACATTAATGTTCAATCTTCACTTTATTGCGCGAGCATGATATAAAACATAATTAAACTACCATTTTGAAAAATATTTAATTAATGTGTCCGGTTGAAGTTCCACGTTCCCACTAGATGGCACTGTTTTCACATTTAGTGTTGACAACAGCCTTCAATTGTAATCTTGTTGTAACATCACAGTCTTCTAGATGAAAGGTATAAATGTCGAACTTTTATAGTGGTGACAGTGGAGGGTAGGATTTTCGTCCGAATTCAAAGTAATTATTACTTTGTTGAATATTGTTCATTGTTTTTATTTTAAGTCTATACCAGAATATTTACAGAATGATGAAACGAATTTGTAAGTTATACAAGTATCTGCCACGAAATAATTACACATTTTGAAACGAGGGTTGTAAGAGTTGTGTGCTGGTTTGTAAGAGACTCCATATTGTAATAATTGTTGCTCATATTTTTTTCAATATGGAACAAATATAGTATAGTCTGAAATGTCTTTGTGGGAAGATATTACAAATATTGCATCAGAAATTTAATCTATTTTTCTAATGTATATTTTTTTGCACACTGAAATTCTCTGTTGAAAAAAATTATACTCATTTCGTTAAAAATTCATCGATAGTATTTCAATTCTATCAGTAGCCGGTTTCACGTGGGAGTAGTTCTATCTGGCAGTTCAAAGTTGTTATCACCATGGTTACCCATGCTATCCGTTTTCACCAACTTTCAGATATAACTGGAGTAAAACTAGGCCTTAGGCCCGGAATTACCAACGTGGGAGTAGCTCCAACTGGCAGTTTAATGTTGTTATCACCATGGTTACACATGCTATTTGTTTTCACCAAACCTCAGATAAAAGCTAACTGGACTTGATAATACCAGGCCTTAGTCAAGTATTAATCACCCAACATTAGTCTATAGTTACAGAAATAACATATACGTAACCAAGGGTGATAACAAGTTAATTCACTGAATCCGCTGATTGCTTAATCCATTATCAATCGGTAAAATTGGAGCTAAATACAGCAAACCACTAAGCGAAAAGACTGTTGATGTCGAGTGTTTGGGCGTGGTCATAGACACAATAGACTTATAAAAGACGATACGTGACTTTTAGCCCTGCTGCTCGAAGTCAGAATGATTTGTGATCCGTACGTCACATACGTCACAGTCTTGGGGACCGTGATTGAGACACTGAGCGTTAGTCTCATGTAAGAGATCAGATCGACCGTGATTGAGGCAGTGTGAGAGAGATAGTGTTCGCGCTCGAGTGAGATATCTATATATCAATCTGATTGCTACAATACTTCTCTTCGCAGTGTAGAATGCTGAAGAAAAGAGAGACGGTGCATCGGGAAATCGGAGATAGTGGTAGGGTGTGAGTGAGAAGAAATGGCAGATAGAAGGTGAGAGTAAACGATCAAGGTAATACTATAACAAATGTTCATTGAGAATACGATTTGGATTCAAGCTTATACAGTACAAGTTAAACAAATCAATATAACCCTGAAACTAATTGTATGATGCTGATAAAACGAAAATAAGAAGAATACATTTAGCAATATTGTTTTATGGAATTAAAAAATTGTGAATAGAGAAGTTTAGCAAATAGATTATCAATGTCGTTATGAAAATATTACATGACTCAACGGATAACAATGATAATAATCTTTATTCAATTGAGCATAGTGTTGTACAAGTGAAAAAATGTATAAATCCGTCTTAGAATGTGTAAAAAAAAAATACAATAAAATGCCATCTCTATTTTATTATTCAATAATTATGATTATCATCCCGCCTAAAACACAATTGGAAAATATAAAACACCTGCACAATTAATAAATCATGAATTTATTCATGATATATTCACGAAAAAGAACCAAATGAACCAAATTCGTAGATAAGTTACAAAATTATTGATGAGAGATAGAAAATTCAACAAAATATATCTTTTAAAATGTATTACTTCTGCTGTGAGATTATTTAAATATGTCTATAATGTCATTTAAATTAATTATTTTAATCTGAGTTCAACTTCACTGCCTTCAACACTAATCACTTCATTCATCTCAATCATAATCGTCATGAATTTTACATTTCCTTCGTTCTCAATCTGAAGCCAACTGTTTATTCAACGCTTTTGAGGAAGAGAAAATGAAAGCCGTTTTAGTTTACATTCGGTGAACTGTGCAAACAATTATCAAATATAAATTGAAGTCACAGGAGGTGAAATCTATTTTAATCTGTGAAATTAGCGTTATTGTATTTAGTATATAGATGTTAAACGAATGACTAAACGATGGAACTGAAACTTGTTATTCTGATGTTTCTCGTGCAACTCGTCCATCAAGGCTGGAGAAACGTGTAGCTTTTTTCTCGTTTATATAACAATGCCAACGAATATTATAATTCTGTAAGGTCCAGTATTACCAAGTCTAGTTAGCCTTTATCTGATAGTTCAAACTTGTTATCACCATGGTTACCTGTGTTATTTGTTTTCACCAACTCTCAGATGAATACTAACTGGACTTGGTAATACGTTGGACCTAAGATTAATAAAAATTGAATATTTCAATGGTTTGGAATATATAATTAGCATAACGATTTCTTGGAATTTCACATCCTGTGGCCAAGAATTGAATATTGAAATGAAAGCAACATGAATACAAAATTCTCAGTTGTTACATCACACTGTATCTTCACACTAGCAAGTAGAATTCATGGTGGTGAACATTTGAATGAAGCCTTCTACTATTTGTTGGATTTATAATTCATAATTTTAAATCTATCTTTCTTCTTACTATATATTTTTTAAGCTTAAGGAGTATTTGAAGAAATTCTGGAAAGTCTTTGAAATTGAATGTGTATATATATATATATATATATATATATATATATATATATATATATATATATATATATATATATATATATATATTTATATATATATATATATATATATATATATATATATATATATATATATATATATACATATATATATATATACATATATATATATATATATATATATATATATATATATATATATATATATACATATATAATATATATATACATATATAAATATATATATATATATATATATATATATATATATGAATCTAATATATTTATATATTATATCTATATATATATATATATATATAATATGAATATATTTATCTATATGTATATACATATTTACTTATAGGTTATGATGCTCGCAGTTTCGGTGATGGTGCTCGTGGATACCCATTGGAAAAAATAACACCTTTTTATCAAAAACAATGTTTCCCCCTATTCCTGTTTAACCTGGTTGGCTGTAGAGCGCAAACATATGCTGGACCCACACTTCCCCTCCTTTCAGTTGCAAGTCAAATGCCAATGTTTTAAAAATCGACCAACAGTTCAAAACCTTATAACATCTTGATACACTTAGGTTCCTTGATGCGTTTGATTAGATTTCCTCTTCTGCTTTGACGTCACAGATTGCAACCCCTGGCTGCATGACATTACAAAAACACGAACGGTGAGAGAATTTAAATGATTATATCCGTGGTCAATTACTTTTGAGCTACTATCGAGAAACGATTAGCATAGAAAATATTCACACGATCAAAGAGTCAAATGAATCAGTCGAAATTAATTACATTTTCCAAACGATCAAATCTTTGTCATTTCGAACACTTTGATATTTCTACTACGTACAAAGTGTTTTATTCCATACATGAGCGGAGATGAAATATGTATGGTACATGGAAAATAATATAAGATACAGAAATGAAAAAATCTCCTGTCCCCCCTCCATCCCTCTTTTTCTTAAATGACGCAAATGAAGGGTGATATCAAGGCTTTGTGACGTGTTTCATGTTTTTATGACACAGGAAAAAGATAACTGCTGGCTGTTACTAGAACTACAAACATGAGCGATTGCAAAGAAGACAAAAAAATCGGCCATCCAGTTCAAGATTTATTACGATTTGAAGCCAACGAATGAAGTGAACTCTTGACTTGTCTCTCAACTCTAAACGTCTTCAACATTTTGTTTGCCTTCAAAAAAGGAACATTTTTTACTTACTTTTCTTCCACCCTTTCTTTTTATGTTAAAATGATTGTTGACAATGGAGAAGTGACGTTCTCTACAGCACACTAATACACTTGGATAATCTTCAAAAAATAAAAGTACGTCACTAGAGCAAAGAAAGTCGGAAGCAATTTTATTTCACCCCACACAAAACAACCAAATTCGTAACCTAAACTTTTTCTAGAAAGCTTATCCTAACTGGTATTCACAAACGTTCCATTTTGGTTTGAGCCTACTCAAAATTGGTCCAGCTGATTATTCTCAATATTTATATAGATCTATATTTAATAATTCAAACTTGTGGTCACATTAAGTTGTCGTTCAAGAGACATTAAACATTTGTACTTACTTATTTTAACGTTAAAAAGACATCAAAATGCATTCAAAGATAATTTACTGATATAAGATAAAGCGAGCACAAAATGTACTCCACTATCTGTCTGTGGATAATCAGCATTCTAGTACACGTGAATTTCGTGAAGAAACATTTTATGTGACCATTAACGTGCATTAACAGGAGTTGCGTTTCATGTTGGATTGACCAGCAGTTGGTCCATTGGACAGGTAGAGACGGTACAAACCAACAAAAACAGATTATACTGTCGCTTCTTTCGGATTGAAGATTTTCGTTACAATTAAACTTGACTATAGGAACAATCATTGAAGGACTCAGAACTACGCCACCAGTGTCGTTATAATTATGTGCGGATAAATGTAATGTATTTTTAACCAAGTTGATATATCTAGTATCCTGTATAGTTTAACTATGTAATCGGTTTGTATCAACTATCATCAGTATTCCAAAACTTGTGTGATCGTCTCATCACACACATGAGTGTAATTGCGTCATTGATATTATGTATTATTTGTATGTCGATTAATGGAATAAATATCTATATCTATCTATTTTGAGGAAGCCTGGATGACATTTACTGAAAGAAACTTTTTCCACATCATTCAAGTGAATCAAATATTCGCAAGTAGATATTTACAACTTTCAATAATTAAGCCCATCCACTTATATTTTTGTGTTTGTTTTGTTGGTAGCTGTCATTTCTCGTGAATGTACTATAATTTCAATATTCTACACCGCGCTGCTTCGCGTATAGTATTTAGCAACGTGGTTATTACCACTTACTTTAATAGCTTACTATTGCCTTGAAAGAGCGTATATTCTAATTCTACTATTTATTGGTAGCAACGACTGTGTTCTATTTACACTGAGTATCCAACGGTCTTGAGTTCCGTAATCGATAGCTATATCATAAGCGATATGCCAATAATTGGTCTCATTATCAATTGACCGATGTAGATCGTCCGCCCTCGTGATGTCACAAAATATAAAAACCAATCAAGTGGACAGTGAAGCAGGGGAAATAGGGAAATAACCAATCAAGGTATCTCAAATTTCCCCTGCTTCGTATAAGTCTCGCCCATCTACAATGGTCAATTGTGGTGGGTCTACCGGGTCAACCCTTCTGGCCTTCAACGTTAATGGATGGGAGACACAGACAATAGGAACGATAATGTAAGTGAATACTAAACCCGACTTATGAAACTGCTGGGCCCTTATAATCACTGAGTATAAATATACCGGTACACATGGTGATTGGTAACGAATTACGCGATTAGTGAAAAGTTGAACCTCTGTCATGAAATGAACCGGAAAAGGGAATGTGTCGCTCACATAATATGTAACACTCGGTCCATCCATCAGTGTGAAAATGAATAACGTTTTCCTATTTGCCATCATGTTTGTTATAGTAAGTTGCTTCCAGATGACTAGTTCAACATGATCAACAAGACAGAGAACTACTGGTATAACATGTTCAATGAGAGAGACAGAATCGCAGAAAAATCCTTATCACGAACTAGCAGAAGACAAACGAAGCAAAACTATGGTTGTATATTTTCTTTTATACGTTCGTATTTCAGTTCTCAATAAACCATACGTATAGAGAGCCTGAAAACTTTCGATACAATCCTCATCATTATGATTAGTCAATAGAATTATTGTTCATCACTCAATTAATATTGGAAAGTGAAATGATGAACTGAGTACGGCACTGTGATTTGTGACCTCTTGTTTCCCTAAATATATCAACACATGGATAAGGTTGTGGAGAATTGATAAAAAAAGAGCGAACGAACGAACGGAAGAACGAACGGATGAACGATTGAACGATTGAAAAAATTGAAGAAATAATGAACAAATAATAATAAATGGATGAACGAAAGAAAGAAATAGGGACACATGAATGAAATAACGATCGAACAAACGATTGAATGAATTAAAAAAAAATACGAACGAAGAATGAATGAACGAATGAAGGGAGTAATGAATCATTGATATGAATAATTATTCAATAAAATTGTTAATTGGGTCAAATCAAATTATTGAATAATCAATCAAATAATCAAATATCTGAATAATAAAATGATTGAAGACAATTTAATCAATATATAAATATATATATATTATCACATCAACATAATCACCATGGGAATATTGATACACAATCTTTGTTAAGACTGTTTCGAAGACTTCAAGGTGGTCTTTTCACCAGTATAAATAATTATCCAAACACTATTTTAAATTGAAAACAATGAACTTTTAAGCCAGGACTCTGTTAGACACTGTCTTTGGCCACACTTTTTTTTGTCTTTCGGTTTTGAAAACTCTGGAACACATTATGAGTGAAAATTATTTTGTTGACACATCCGGACACCAAGAGCATTGGTATTTCTCTTTGGCAATGTTCACTCCTTCTCCTCCACAGCAGATCTTAAGTTCATCAGTGCCAAATAAAAACTTGTGATGTGCGCGTGAATTGTTTTAATTAGGCCTATCACTCTACTAATGAAAGTTCGTGGTCAATTAGTGCTTAATCCAAGAATTTGCTTCGCAGCTACTGTGAGAATCACGAAAAACTACGTCAGGATGGATAAAAACTAACGTTTGTTTGTCTTCAATCATGTATTTTTTCTCGATTTGAATCTTTTTTTCAGCTTTTCTTTTCTTGAGATGTTTGAATTTCTTGAATGTTTATTGGTCTTGAATTGAACACCTGCATGATTCAAATCTTCTCTTCTTTTCTTGAAATCTTGATAGTTGTGATCACATGCATGAAAGAGCTACCAAGTCGCAGTGAAATGTATTGTTCCGCCACAGCCCTCTTGATGTTGACGACATCCTGGTGGCCGTACAAAAAATGTACAGGTTTCTGTATCTATTGTTGCTTGAAGTAAAACATTTGGTAAAACTTTTGAGACTCGAGTATCTCACTTTAAAAATTTCGCGTATATAATTACAAAATATAATATAATAAAAAAAAATTTGCAAAATCGTTTCTAAAAGTCTTGAAAACTCTGTGTGACCACTGGATTTCAAATTATCTCGATGTCAGCCTTTCCATCAATAACCTTCCTTCAGCTTGCCTGGAAGCCAAAATCTCTCATCGATGTTATTTCACAGAATAAATCATTCATATGAATAATATAATTAATAAAATGATACTATTATTGTTAAATTATATTATTGAATGACGTAATCAATATTTGGATAAATTGAGAAGTTAACAAAAAATAATAATACTGACATAAATAAATGGTATCTTAGTTGTATAGTGATCTTTCAGAAATTTAAACTCAATTCAACTTTAGGGTTCCTCTATTTTAAGTTTGTCGAATAGACCATACACATGTCGCACAAACTGATTCACTGACACATGATCTATGTCTTGCAATTGAATTAATTTCGACACACATGCTAATTTATTGTATATATAGACGAAGATAACGCAGCAAATGTATATTGTAAGTTGAGCGAGAGATACGGAATGTACTTGAAAGCTAAATTCACTCTTTGATTTCGAAGCTCTATTGTACCACTGCCTCTCTAATTCAGTTCCAATTGATTTTCGATGAACTTGAAAAACATTTCAATCGTTTTGTCGTTATAATTGCTTATGCAGTTCACTTATTTCAATACGTTTGAATAATCGAGAAAAAATTAAATTACATTTTTTTATAACAGCTTATCTGGTGAATGTAAAACTTTGGCATAATGTGTAGCATTCTTGTAATCAAATTCCACCTAAACCTGGACATTTTCGTGGAAAATATTTAGTGCAATCAAATAACAAAACAAACAATGAAAATCTTTATCAGAGTACTGTGAAATCAAGTCTGCTCAAACTCATTCCAAAAACACAGCAAATACGTTGTACGATAAGCAAAAGTTTCTTGGACAATAATTAAGAGTCGACAACTAAGCACTTTGCACTTTTAGTCACTCTTTAATCTCTAAGCACTTTGGTAGTTTGTTCTGTTACTCATGTATATTGCACGATCATGTTGATAACTTTTATTGAAAAAATGTATAGGATATTTTTGGTTTTCAAATCGCTGCTCCGATTCATGAAAAAGTGTGTGAAATAATGAGTTGTATTTTGTGTCCAACTTCGATGGAAAATTATATTTTTCAGAATATTTGTTATCAATTCACTTTCTGACTCTGGAGTTCATCAAAATTTGAAACTCATTATTTCTGATAGTGATCCAATTGATTATTCACAATAGCTGTATAAAATTCTAACAACACATGAACACAAATCTGTTCAGTTATACAAACGAATGCTAACTCTCCATTTTGTGAAACAGAATCTTCACTTTCACCTCATTGAATAGTGAAAGCAAAATCAGTATTCCCACCTTGGGTTCAACGACGCACTATAATGATTACTAAGTATCTATTGGCGTCGAATGATTGATGAGATGATGGGATGATGAGATGAAGGTTTCTTAGGTATCGGGAAGGATACTGGGAAGAAAGCGGTCGTGGCATATATTGTAGAAACCATCCCGGCATTAGCCTAAACTACTGAGGGAAACCACTAAAAACCCCTGTAAAGATATGCCCCTTCACCTCCCGGATCACATGGAGCAATGCGTTAACCACTCAGCTACATGTGCCGATATCAGTATTCCTTATTTTATTTCCTTCTTTTTCATTCTTGTTAGAGATTTTAAACGTTTACTCCAGTTGTATTTTGTATACACATCGTTCTTTGGATCCTAAAGGATTACAAAACCATTCAGTATGCACAGGGGAGCTACAAATCAAGTGATTGACAATTACTCTTACAATATCTAGAGGATTACAAAGCATTGATTAATGAACTTTTCAAATACAACAAAAACTGTCGTGCTCAGATCACAACGGTATCACGATGTAGTGATACCAACCTATTCCATCATGAATAAAGAAGGTGACCCAACTCGAGTCTTGAAAATGAAATATTTCCTGGGTCAGAATCTGAGTCCATCGTCCCGATTGCCTATAGCACAACTATCGCTTTTATATCGAACTATTTAGAACAACATTGCTCAACAATGTTGAGCACGGCCCAGTAGATTACGAGAATTATAGATTTTGTTAGTTCAACAATGCCACCCAGTGTTGAATTCAGAGATTTTGTTGCTGGGGGGCTTTTTTACTTTCCTGGGGGGCAAGGGAAAACCTTAATACAATTTTCTCAAAAAGTAGACTGTATACCTCATGCTTAATGTAATGTTTTTATCCTGGGGGGGAGGAGGCATAAAACGAGCTGCGGAGGGGGGCAAAGCCCTCCCGCAGGTATGCCTAGATTTAACACTGATGCCAACGGAACCGTAGCCACTCTTATTTACATCTAGTTCACAAGGGAGTCCGCTAAATCATGACAGGCAATTGGGACGATTGGCTCTGAACTGACCGCAGAAACCACAAATGTCTTCGATGTTATCAGTATGGAAGTTGGGTCACATCCTTTATATTATGATAAAATTGGTTGGTATCACTATATCGTGACGATAGGCTGCACAAGAGTATGTGACGTTATCACTCAACCACACACATCACACGTTAGACAAATAGGTAGCATGCATGAACCTCATATTTAGCTTTGATGCAGGTTGATTGTTATTGATGAAGACATCACATTAAAAATACGTCAATCATTGAAAACATATTGATTAAATTAAAACACGTGCTTTTGATAGGATCTATATTATTTTATTGATAAAGACCGTCACGTCCCATAAGATAAGATGAGGAGAAGTCACTGCTCCAACACGTATTTTGACTTGGTGCCGATTTTAGGAATGCTGTTAATTAAATGAATGATCTATTCTAATTGTCTTCATTGTAACTACGTATGAAACACTCTTTCGGTAATAACTAGGAAAACGCTATGCTCAAAGCGTTGTTGAGCGAACACGGGTGGATTGCGATAGAGTGGACAGGACTTGAATTGTATTCGAACAATTTATTTGAAATAATGCCAATGTGAGATAACAAACAACACGGTATGTGGATTCAATTAAAGTATGTTTAGAGAATCGTGAAAAATGAAAGGCCATCTGAATCTGGAGACCTTTGCATAATATTTTCCAGTCACTTATGTCAACTCGCATAGATTCGCACACACTTTTTTCTTGAACAAAAGTGATTCTCAAATGATACGTTCGATTTAACTTCTACCTCAGTTCAATAATGTACACTTCGATATGAACATATTGTGTACAATATTTCAGTTTGACGTCGACTGCCGTCTGACCTGTAGACAGTGCAGCGCTAGGACGTAAACTATAAAGTAGTAGATGAAGATTCGAAGGTATCGTGTGTATTCGTGTGTATTCACACACACACACACACACACATATATATATATATATATATATATATATATATATATATATATATATATATATATATTTATATATATGTATATATATATATATATTTTTATTATTTTATATATATATATATATATATATATATATATATATATATATATATAAATATATATATATGATTATATATATATATATATATATATATATATATATATATATATATTATGTATATATATATATATATATATATATATATATATATATATATATATATGTATGTATATATATATATATATATATATATATATATATATATATATATATATATATATATATGTATATATATAAATATATATATATATATATATATATATATATATATATATATATATATATATATATATATATATATATATATATATATAGGGTATCTATGAAACATAATATAATATATAATTGAGATATTACAATATATATGATTTCTAATATCAGACTTATATCTCATATCTCATATTTCTCATAGACTATCTTATAGAACCAAGTGCAGTGAACCACACGTCATGAATAAGCTTTCTTGATAATTGGAAGAATCCAGTGAATCGCTGACGTACGTTAAATAGTTTAGTTGATCGTACTAGAGAATTCAGTTGAAGGGAGATTCGTTGCCTAGTAACTAATAATTACGAGCGCTTCTGTATACAATAGTAAATTCTGTGTGACAAGACTCTTCTGTGCCAGCACATCGCGGAAGAGATTGAAACTTTGACTTGAGTAGTTTTCACATTGGAGAGAGAAGCAGCGAGACAGACTGTACTAGATTGGATTATAGCTCTATGGATACGTAACTCATACTGATTCCCAATGCAGACTCTCTCCAGAGTTAGGAAATGTGAGGGTAAATTGTTGAATCTTTGAGTTTTGCTTTCAGATTCATATTACTGAATCAAGTTCCCAATCATGTTGTGAAAAGGATTATTGTGATCCTCGACGTTTACTTGATTGAGTGTACTGTTTTTTCATACTTCGTGCGATTCTGTTCATTATCCAATTTACTTTTATGTGTATCTTTCCCACAGTTGAACCCTTTTAGGGCTTTGTGGATTTATGTCCAGTGTCAATTATATTGTGTTATCTAACGAAGAGCCTTGAAAAAGAAAATATATTCTACAAAAAATACCTCCGCAAAATGACCTCGCTGTCCACGCGCCTTCAAACCATACCACTAACAAACTCAATATAGATAGAAAAAATGCTCCGAGAAAAAATTACGTATACACAACGTTTATTTGCCTTTCTGTTTCTATGTATGGGAAGATTATGAAGTATGTGATTTTAATTGTAGGTCTCACGTTAAATGCGTAGTGCAATATATGAGAAAGAGATATAATTTGTACCGTGGAAACAACACATTTTTGGTTTTTAGTACAGGACACAGCGCAGGAAATCTGTTGCCCACCCATCGGTACCATAGCTATAATCCAAGCCACTATTAATAATATAACAAATAATTGACGACTCGAAATAGGCGTGGCTTCACCAGTCGGCCAGTTAGATCTATATCATTTGTGGTCATTTGAAGATACCCCGAATGGATATTTTAATTCCACCACAGTTATTACAGCCCTGTTGATTGGACGGTGTGATTTGTGACGTCAAGGGGGCGGAGACTGCGAGTCGTCAATTCATCTTCATTTATTGTATTAATATCACTGCTTTCATCGTCAATGAACAAGATCAATGCTTCCAAAAAGTTGTCTTCTCGTTACAATAATTAGCTGTGAATTTTAATAAGTTGGTTTACAAACCCAACTGATATTGTAGAATCTCACTCATCATACAGCTCACTCATCTTGACGGCAAGTGAGAACTTTATATCTTTTCCATATAATCGAGAAGTTGACCAAAGTTTGAGGTAGTATTGTGTAGCTTCGTAGGTTCTTGTTAACTTTCTTTAAAGTTGAACTTTATAAAGTTAGTCACAATGACATGTCTACGTCTTGTCTGCCATTGCTGCCAACATTGGATGAACATAAATATCTGATCGTCTTCATCTTTACAAACAAATATTACGTTAATATGAGAAACATTTGAACCGTATAGTAATAAAATCACCATGCATGTATTTGTGAGATGAAAGCAAAAGTGAGGAAATGAAAAAAATATTTTGTCTCTCGAAAACTACTTCTGTGGTTGGTATCAACAAAATATAGAAAAATAATAATATTTCTACCATTGAGAAATACTTTTCAAAAAGACAATTGACGACTAGTGATCGGCCAAGCTTATCAGTAGAATACACTTGATTGGACGATGTTTTGTGACGTTATAGAAGGCAAGTCAGTCACTAAAGTCGTCAATGTACACTTGCATTTGCATGCATTTTTACACACTGACCAATATTTATATGTATAGATCTAACATGATGACTAATTTGTCGTGTCGATCTTTTCACGTTCAAGTAATCCTTGGATGAAAGGCTCAAATATACTTATTTCATTGCATACGGAGATTCAATTATAGTCGAATGTTCTAAATATTGACCTTCTCTGACTAGCACGTGATATTCTGTAGCGTATTATATTCATTCCGGAACAGGAGCTTGAAAAATGTTCACCCATCAATGTTATTTTACACATTATTTCTCGGGAAGTATTTTTGATTTATTTTTCCCTTGGCGTTATAGCTTCCTTTTCATCCCTTCTTTTTGTGCAAGTAAAAAACAAAGCCCTTCCTTTACGGGTGTACATTCTAACCATAAAGCATGCAATGTGACAACCACTGTAGAAAACCATTATTTAAAACCAATGAAGCGAACACCGTCGAAAATAGGACGCTGTAGTACGCTATAAATTATCATTGCTAGCGTTATCTAATGTTGTTATATTGTTTATATTTTCTTTTTAGATAAGAATTTCTGCCAATTTGATATAAGAAACAATTTTGTCGCTTCTGGTACATCACTGAGGTTTTCATTTACTTGTCTTGAATAATTGATTTGACAGACCAGTATTGTTAAATAATACGTATGAACAGAGTACCTCCCTATACTATCAAGGGAAAGATCATACCATATAAAAATATAATGAATAACACAATTATTGTATTCATTAAGTGAACTTAAATATGTTGGAGGGATACACCGGAAATAACTTTTTGTTCACATGTTTTTATTATTATTCAACGCCTGACATTGATGAAGTGATATCATTTCTTTTATCATATTCAAAAGTCCATCTTACAAAAATAATGGATTGGAAATGGGCTACGTTATCAAACGTAAAAATATCAGAATGAGGTTTTGCCTTTACGGACGAGATTAGTGAATAATACCCAGAAGTTGTATCACCTGTATTTCATTATATTTTTTAATAATAATTCGATATTGTGAATCACCACTACTTTTCATTGATAGGACCTGTAGCGCTTTTTTTCACACTTTCAGTACGACATCATTTACAATAAATGGAAAACAGATTTTGAAGTCAGTGCATATTTTTTGTTCAATGGATAAAAACTATGATTTTGATTTGTGAAATTGAGAACAAATTTTTTTTTTGTCATGATCCGTGTTTCGACGCAATTCAGGGGAAAAACAGTTCCATGATTAGATGAGCGTAGCAGAGATTGCCTTTCCACTTATCGGAAAAAATTGGGCTTCGTTTTTATTATTTTTTGTTTTTTTAAATTCTGTACGCGGCATACAGGTCAGAAAAAAAATCAACATGAAATTTTTTCCACATATTGATGTTACACCAGAGTGGGTTGAGATTTTTTCTCAAAAAATTGATCGAACGGTTTTTCCGAAAACAAAATCGGGAATTTTGGAAAATCCCCCTAAGAATAAAATTCCACGGAATATGAATAAACCTATAAGAGACCAAGCAAATCTAAGCAACAAGTGTCACCAATAATTAAAACGATCAGAATGAGTGATGAATAAAACAGGAAGGCTGATTTTAAATAGGATTTCAAACGTTCGAAGTGATCCAAGGTCCGTAAATATGGATTGAGAGACAGAACATTTTTTATTATAGATTTCCATACTTATAAGCTCATCTCTCAACGCATATTTCGCGTTTTCCTAGTTTACAGTTTATATTCGCTGGAAATAAAAATGTTGAGAAAAATATATCAAGAATTGAAACATCACAGACATGGAAATAAAAAATGGTTGAGTTGCGCATAGGTACATAGACCTATTTAAACTCCCGACTTACCTAATTCACCTATTGATAATTTCAATCGTTTCATAGTCTAATTGGTTCTACCTGTTGATCATCTTCTGATTAGATAAGCGTAGTAGGGGTTTCCATTCCATAAACCGAAAAAAAATGGGCTTCGTTTTTAATTATTTTCATTCCTTTTTTTTGCACGCGGCATACAGGTACGGAAAGAAAACAGTCAATTTGAAACTTTTTCCACATATTGGTGACCTACTAGAATAGGTTGGGATTGTCCGATGGTCGATTGTTCGATGGTCGACCATCGTGAATGGGGTTGTTCGTGGTTTCCCTCTGTCGAGCATGTCAATACTGGATGATTAATCAACAACAGGCCACGACCGACGAAAAAAAACTACTAATGAAAAAAACTATGAAAAAAACACCTGATAGAATGACCTTTCATCTCATCATCCTATGATCTCATATATCATTCACCGACGTCAATAGATCGTGGTCAACAATACTAGGCGTCCTTGAACCCAATCTGAATGAATATATGTTTCCGTAGTACAACCTTACTCGACACCAGTGCCCATAAAATGTTACAAGTCAATTGGTTACTTTTTCTGACCCGTTCGCAGTTAACAGAAAATACAAAAAACGACTCTCCATTTATTTGTCAATATAAAATTAGGTGAAAGTTTTTGCTATACGTACATCTAAGAGTAGACGCAGCGAATTTTCTGTGAAAAATCATACTACACCTCATATAACGCGGGTAGCAGACAGAGAACTCGATTTTCGTGAATTTTAATGTTTATAATGTGAATTTTTACATTCTTACTGGCACCATATACTTCGACTAGATAATTATTCATTTACTGAAAGTATGAACATTGTTTTTACTCTCTGTATGTGCTGGGCCTATTCATAATATTTTATTCATGTTATTATTCTGAGTTATTCATTCAAAAATGAACTGTCATGTATCACGGAAACTTCAACGCTCTTTCTAGACTCTTCCATAGTAGATTTTTCGAGACAAGACGTAATCTAACCGCACACTGTTTTTAACGAAAACGAATCGTCTACATAACTTAAATATTATCTTTTAAACTAAACTAAACAAACTGCCAGTGCAATTCTTAATGAATATTTAATGCTTGTCTTGGTTTGGTTTGGAAAATGTTCTCGTGGCATAAAGATGTATAGTATTTTAACGTTTTAATGTGCATGATTGCCGACAGATATTTCTCCATAAACTCAGTTGCCATGGCAATTAGTGTGAAGGAGTACATACTTCATCTGAGGTGGAGAATACTATTTTCATTCATTTCACATCTATTTCCATCTTAGGTGACTTGAAACTAACTTATATGGCATCTCGTGTGATATTGGGATATATGTATATATATATATATATATATATATATATATATATATATATATATATATATATATATATATATATATATATATATATATATATATAAATATATATATATATATATATATATATATATATATATTGAATCGTATCGATTGTTCCGAATCTTATTAGAAAAATGTATGAAAAATTGATTTTCAATTAATATCTCGAATGAAAAAAATGAATACAAAATGAATACAGAACAAAATGAATATAAGCTGAAATTGAATTTGAAGAGCACAAATTTGTGACAGAATATGAGAGTAAAAACTATATGAATGTACCAAATACCAAATATTTCAACCGAACAAACTAAAATTATTCAACATTTTGAGTTTGAAGAGGAGTTTACATTTTGAGTTTGAAGAGGAGTTTACATTTTGAGTTTGTAAGGGCCCTTATCGTGGATGTGT
>OZ023329.1:34075389-34202889 GCA_964007535.1 Brachyptera risi | reverse complement strand
TTTTGAGTACGGTAAAATTGGTTCTTCGTTTCGCTCATTCAATAACATATCAGCTTTCCCATCCACTATCATTCAGATCGTCAGTGATAATGTAATGATGTATTGATCAAACTGCATGCACATATAGTTTGAATAAACTATCTGCCATTTCCAATATATAGTTTCTACAGAGAACTAGAAATGAATCCACGGGAAATAGATACTCATTTATTTATGTCACACCACAAGGTTGCACGTATTCTGACGTATCGACGTTTCGTTTCACTCTGGATAGGTATATAGGACCAATTTACATTTCAATTTACAAAACACCATTTGTATGCTAATAATTGTTTTTCCACACCAAAATGGATAGAAATAATTTTACACGCCGCACGCTTGTACACTGACATCAATTGTTTTTATTTAAAAAAACCGCGAGTGATACGTGTTTGTGTCACGGCCATGTAGAAAGTGAGGAGAAGACAAGTGTTCAAGTGGGCCGTGTTCAAGCGTGACAAGATGTGACGAGATTTAACTAGATTCAACGATTACGACAAGCTGTGATAAGCAAAGTCATGTTCAGTAATAGAATTAAAATTGTAATGTACATTTTTAATAATTGTGTATGTCCCATATGTTTGATGTGATTCCGTATTGCATCTTTTTCTTTATTTTATAATTTAACTCATGTACAGAATAATTTCAGAAGTTTTTTAAATCAGTGATTCTTACTAGCAATGATTCTTACTTTGAAAGCATCATCCTGTTAAAATTTCCTGCTAACATCATGCCAATACCAACATCATGCTAATATCATGCCAACAAACATCATGCATTAACAGTAATAAATTGAACTAAGAACATGAAACATGAACATGAATATTCCCATGAAGACTCCTTTTCAATATTTTCTCGTACGGAACTCATATGGACAGTAATTATCAATGCAATTGATATGCTGTTATATAACCCCCCGAATGTGACCGATAATAACTTCACATTTTAAAATAGCTAGAATAATCTATATAAATATATAAAAACTGTTTGTACTGGACAGTCAAAACGCTCGGGGCCGGACGAACAAAAACTGTTAATATAAGGCTTATAACAGTTTTTATCGCGTGAGAGTAATCCAGTACGCTGGTTTCTCTGTTGTATGAAACGAACAAAACAAAACCGTGTTCAGTTTACCAATAAACCAGATTATTTCCACGGTTTCAGGATATTCAATTCTATTTTTAATTGAGTTTTCAATTATTATTCGATAAAAGAATAATTTTATACCATGTAATTCAATTTTGGCAATCATATAGGTCTACGCATTTTTCTATATATGTTATAACATATTATCACATTAGAGGCGATTATATTGGATCAAAGAGAGTAGTCAATTAGTAACTTGACCTCACTAGTCCCCCTGATGAGACCTCAAGTTTCATCGAATATTGTGTTCAGGATGAAAGTGGGGTTAGATGTATTCCAGTATTCCAGTTCAGTAGCCAGGGAGCTATGAGTTCAGATCACTATCATAACCACAGCAAAACATGTTGACCTTTTACCGAAAAGGAGATAGAGAGAGAGAGAAAGAAGAGAAAGGGACTCATCAAAACTTTTAGTAAATGGCATTCAATGAAATATTATCATTATTGAAAGAAAGAAAAAGTTTTGCGACTCTTATGTGAAAGGAAAGTTTATTTCTTACCTGTTTGTGTGGAGCTCTTACTCGTAATTCTTATTTATCTAGCAGACAAAAAAAGGAATTCGCAGAAGTCAACATATAAAGACCCGATATCGTACGTTCTTCAAC
This sequence comes from Brachyptera risi, assembly GCA_964007535.1. NCBI lineage: Eukaryota > Metazoa > Arthropoda > Insecta > Plecoptera > Taeniopterygidae > Brachyptera > Brachyptera risi. The sequence continues at coordinate 34,201,100 of OZ023329.1, read as the reverse complement.
CTTCTATAGTATGATGACTTTGATACGATGGAAACCAAAACAATACATCAATTGTCTCTATTATTGTAAATTTTAATGCCTTCAACACAATCACTCAAACAATAGGCTACTTTACACAGATGAATTACAATTCCATGGGAACAATAATGCCATGTATTGGAATTACAATAAAATCAACTGAATTAACAATAATTAGAGGCTATATTCTAGTCAATTACTCCATCATGAAGTGAAGTTTTATTGTATTTGTATCACTCGTGAATTTTATACAAATGCTGTATATTATAAACGCGTTACATCAAGTATTACGAACAAGTTAAGTAAACAAAAAGTGTGCAAAATTTTGGAATATATCTGAATGATCCACGCGATCGAATAAATTTTAATCGCACCAGTGACGCATCGTTCAAATGTCTACTTTTATATTCAGCCTGGGGAAAAAGTTGGCCAGAGCATAACATTGAGGAGGGCTCAAATGAAAGATTTGTTGACATCTTTTAGCACGAAACTTGTCTATGTCGCTTTGCTACTCCCATATAGCGATGACCATGCAGTTACTTGCTCAACCATAAATTTCTTGATTAATATTATAGTTGTTGACTGCCTTATCAATAGTTGATTGTGGGTTCCACGAGCAACATTTAACCTTTCACTGATCATCTTTATAATATTATAATTTTTTTTCTCGTACTTCCACTTTGAATGAGAATTGTTCACATTGGAGTATGCTTGAATTGAACAAAAAAAAGCCTTCAAGTCGAGTCTAAGAGAAATTAAAGACAAGTTCCTTATCCCACTCAAGGCACATAATTTCTCGAGATTTAATCAGTTCTCTACAACATAATATTCTTCAGAAAACACATCTCTTCAGTGGATCTTCATTTCTCTTTACATTATCTACTCCAGCACCGAGTAAACAATGATACATGAGTTGTTTCATGAGACTGGCCACGATCGACCGTCCTCCCCTACCAATCAGCGTTGACGGTTGATGGTGTGGAGTGTAGGGTTCTTCTTGTGAGATGAAGAACTGTGTGTTCTAAGCTCTTTGTGTGCTGTTTGTCAACGGAGTTGAAATATGAACTGCTTGTACCAAAGAGCTCACAATGGAAGATAATAAGCTATGTGTCTTGGCAGGGTATTATACTTATATATCTAAATGAAAGTGAGAAAAGTGCGAGTGTCTACCAAGGAAGGAGTCAGTTAGGTTAGATGCCTACTTTAAAAGAAAAATTGCTATAGTATTTTCATGAAGAAGATAAATTCATGAATGTCAACTTGAACGTGATATTTTCAAATATCTTCCATGGTATATTATTATCAATTTGTGTTGTTTCTTACCTTGGGAAAAAAAATTGGTTCGGTCATAGAATCTGATTTATATGTACGATGTATGTTGTGCAATTTATATGTAGAGTGTTTCACTGTAAAATGTTTTAAGCAAGGTGAAAATAATAGTTCTGTTGTAGGCTACCATCTCAATCTGAATGTTTTGACTTCCTACAACAATCTGATCTATAAATATACTTCCTCGTGGTCATGGACACAATTATCTCAAAAAACACCAAATAACTGATTAATATAAATTCATCAATATGGTGCATGCAATTGTTTGAAGTTCAACATGGTCGAATAATTGACTTCTCTTGTCTTATATGGTGAGTTTTGTACAATTTTGTGAAAGTGCATACAATATTAGTATTTGTGATGGAGTTGTTTCAACAGATAACCTATTTTAGACATCATATTGGGAGGAAATGATGATGATAATAGCATTGACCATGCTATTTTTATTGTCTATGATGTTAGAGTCTATGTTGAAAGAGATTTTTAACGCTGAAATTAAAAACAGAACTTTAGCTACAGTTCTTTCTTCTACATTCCAATGACAAGTAGGGATTTATTGAAGTTACTGGAACAACTATTGGAATCGCGTTTGTTTGAATTCAATCCAAGCTATTTTCCAATTTACCCCTTTGTAACCGTCACACCAGTTGTATCTGGGATTCTTTCATTTCGTTTCACTTGAAGATATTTCAAGAGTTAAAACTTACGTGAGCTTCACTTGTTCTCACAACAAGGTCATTAGTAACGGCAACAAACCAATGACCAGACACTCTTATTGTGTCTTGACTTGGATTGAAAAGAAGTGATTGATTCGCGGTAAGTGTTTTCAGACGTTTGTAATAATACTCAGCCAAGTTTCTTTCAATATAGACTGAGCTAATTAATAACAAACAACTTTCGACATCATTTGAAAAGATCACTCACTACTGACAAATAAGTATAATGCGAATATAGTAAAATGCATATAGTATAAAGTGAAATAAAGAGGCCTAACGGTGAAAATACTAGTGGTAATAACCAGTAATAACTGGAAGTATTTTTTTTACACTGGGTTTTAACGATGCACTATACTGATGGCTACGATCTATTCGCGTCGGTGGATGATGAATGGGATGATGGGATGATGAGATGAGAAGTTATTTTATTAGGTGTTTTGGATGGTGGGAAGGAGTCGGTCGTGGCCTGTTGTTAGGGAATCATCCCAGTATCAACCTGAACGATAGAGGTAAACCACGAAAAAATCCTGTCAGGATGGTCGACCATGGCGGGAATCGAACCTTGCTCTCCCGAAGGACGGTTCAGTGTGTTACCACTCGGCCACGCTTCTCGGTGAAAAAAAGTAATGAAAAGTAACTTTGTTAATATAACAAGTAAAAATGTGTCCTTTACTTGTCGAAAGTTTCGAATATTTTCAAAACAATATCAATATATTTGAATGACTTTCAATCGTTCAATTTGATTTTGAAATCATTTCAATTTAATCATCCAATTTTTGGTATTCAGTACACATATTATATTCTCAAAAGGGTAGATTACATTTTCAAAGAATAACATATGGATTTCTCATATTTTTTTAAATTTTAATAGCGATATGCATTATTATAACATCAAATTTGAATAGCGATTTATGCAATTTGAATAAATCTTGATTCTAAGTCATGATAAAATTTATAAAATTCTTATAACATGACTGTCTATAACTTGAAATATTTATTTTTTATTCTTTGATAAGATTCTGAATAAACATTCACATCTGGACCTTTCAGCGGAAAAATAATCAGTGAATAATGAGTATTCAAAAACAAAACGATTACCCCAAAAATATGCCGCATTTGAATGATTGTTATCACAGACGAGCTATAGTTTCTACCCCCTGGGATGAATTATTTTTCACTGAAAGATTATCTGAGAAGATAAAAACAATATGCAATTATACACAGATGTAAATTATCATATTATTCTTCCTCATTAGTGGATACACGCGAGATGCATATATGCTAAAAGCCTGTACCAACAACAGTTGGTAATGATTAATTGAGCCATACGGGATGTGTTTAATGAGTGTAATGGATCATATGTTTGAGAAGAGCTTATCGTCGAGTTGATCCCTTTCAGCGTTACATAGACAGGAAACGTGCAGATTAGTGTAACATATTCATTTGTTGTGACTTGCACCACGAATATGTATTGACACAAAAAAACTCACTTTCCTGAAATGTAATTTATAAAAATATTTTCAATATCTATAGTATTTTTGTTATTGGTTGAACTTTTATTACTTCACTTAGGCCCGGTCTTATGACTGCCACTTGAGAATATAAGTGTCACTTAACTTTAAGAGGTGTCTCATGATGCCCAAATGTGATGCCCAAATGTTTTGTATTACTTATTATCAATTTGTTTGTCATTAGTAGTTATTATTTTTGTTATCAGTTTGTTATTAGTTATGAGTTATCGGTTATTAGTTGTTATCAGTTGATTCAAAAATCTAGAGAAGAAATCCATATGTACGAGTCAAGTAAACTGCTGCTAAACAGAGTTATTCCATGACAAGTACTCAGTTGAATTCGGTGTCGAAGCTACAAACGTGAGAGTTTAGTTTTAACTGGCAGTGGAGTGTTACTATCATCATGGTTACCAATACTATTTGCTCTCACCAACTCTCAGAATAATTCTGAGTGATAGTGATGATGCCGGGTAATTGGGAGCCTTATAATATACATATATATATATATATATATATATATATATATATATATATATATATATATATATATATATATATATATTATATATATATTATATATATATTATATATATATTATATATATATATATATATATATATATATATATATATATATATATATATATATATATATATATATATATATATATATATATATATATATATATATATATATATATATATATATACATATATATATATATATATATATATATATATATATATATATATATATATATATATATATACATATATATGTATATATTTATATTTAATATATATATATATATATATATATATATATATATATATATATATATATATATATATATATATATATATAATATATATATATATATTTATACATAATTCGAAGTTATACTACTAATCCTAAAAAGCTGTTGATATTTTCTCTCATTTTCTCTTTCTCACTAGACTATCAATTTGGGTATTTAGGGTAATGCAAGTTATGTAATTGAATGAACTCAAAACTACAAAATATGTATTATTTAATTTTAAACTATGGTCCGAAGTTTAATGCGCATCATTTGAGAATGTGAAAATTTTCCGGGAAAATATTTTAATTTCAGGAAATTTTCCGATTCGTATCTTCAATTGACAATTAAACGCAGAAAATGATTTCAAAATATTGTGTTTCAAATAATTGTAACGTAATTTAATTAACGTAAGTATTGTAATTGTAGGTCATTGTAAATATATTCCAGTGGGCCCATATCTTTATATGCTCACCAACACTATATACGAATTTATAACTATTCCCTCTTTCTTTCTGTGGAAATCTTTCTCTCTCGCCCTGTCTTCACTGAGATAAGATCCGTCATTTAAATACAACAGTATAGGCCAGCCGGCATTCTCTTCAAACTAATAAGGATTCACAAACTCAATTACGGTTATCTTTATTCAAGAAGCAATGAGAAGAAAAACGCGTAATGGAAAAGACATTACAACAAATTAGTGTCGTAGTGGGAATTAACCTCATTGCCTTAAGCCTCAAGCCCGAAACTCTGTTCATCCAGATTCAGGATATCTGTTTTATCGAAACAAATTTATTTAATAAGGAGAAGGAGAAACATTTACATTTTATCATAGTGAATGACCATGTCATAAGACCATGTCATAAGTGCCTTCGCTACGCTCATTTAATAAATTAACTTGACAACAAATTAATCACTAACAATAGAACAATAGAAAACAATTAATAACTTGATTTTACGCATATTTTATTCTCGCGATTGGCACAATCGCGAGAATAAAATATGCGTAGTAATTCTGAAGAAATGATCGTTAACCATATTATTTATATATTATAGCCACACAATTGGTTAAAAAAAAACAGTCGATAATTGTCTTAAAGTGAACATTGTCTTAAAGTGAATATGTGACAGACTCCATAAGACCACATCTACACAAATCCAGCGATAACATCATTTTCTTATATTTCGTAAAATATTCAATAAATTATTCGATAATGTAAATATATTTTGAAATCTTTTTCACCGTTCGAATGTGATATAGTTCTACGGAGCATGAACCGTATAATGGATGAAATATTAAAAAAATGTGGTGTAATTAGATATCTGCTATTTCTATCTCAGATGCGTATTATAATTACTGAAAAACATATCACCCTCTGAGCGCGATTATGGGTAATACAATTATCGTGGATAATTATAATTCATCTGATAAATTCAATTAGTTGATAAGAAATAACTAGAAATTGTAAAAGAGGGTGTTACAGGAAACAACAGCATCCGTAACAATATAATTGAATGCAAATTCAAATGTAAATGTATAATGTGAATGTATTTCATTGAATTAAAATTAGATAATGGCATCTACACTTCAATCTTGCATTACTCTATGGAAATTATCGAGGTGCATGTTCAGTGTATTAGTGTATTAATATTAGAATTAGTCCCTCTGGTTACATTGAGTATAAATTCGAATTCAATTTCATTAAGTACAATTCACATGTTGATTTAATTGTGTTGGCAAGATGAACAGACAACTAACACTTGAATATTTCCAATGTATGATCCCCAAGTGGAATATGTTCTCTGTAGAAGTTAACGCTGACTTGAACACCTCTGTCTCACTCTGTTTCGTGGAAAGAGATGATACAAACACCATTACTCGGCAAGAGTAGATAGCCTTTATTATGGAAGAGAGTAGACATACAGCGACTTTTTTTTTGCAAAAACATGGTCACCGATTTCCTAATGTCTATTCTCTTTCATGTATAGGCAGGTTGTGTACGATTTATCTATACAAAATGATTATGGATTATGAATTTATTCCATTTTGAAATGAAAATGAGCCATTAGAATCAGTAATAACTTGAAAATAGGAAAAATTCATTGGCAAGAACATGGTCACCGTAGCAGCCCCATGTCAGCTCTTTTGAGTATACATAGAGTAATGAAGTTTTAAAAACTTCAAAAAAACTTCATAAAACTTCATTACTCTATGGTTTATATGTTATATATAAAAGGTACAGTTCGAATCTATTTTGATTATCTATTACAACAATCTCTCTGTTATTTACAGGATGGTTTAATCAAGAGGGCAGTGGATTCTTCTTCAAACAACACGGTGGAGTAATCTAGAGTAATCTATACTTGAATTAAGAAGGCGGTGTAGTCTGCGCACATCAGAGGGTAGCGGAATCTATGTGAACCAAGAAGACAGTGATTCAAGACGATCAAAATAGGTTGACGAATAAGATACAAATATGCTTTCTGACGAGAATGTTGACGAGCAAAGATAGGTTGTCGAACTAGAGAGGTTATCGATAAAGATAGATAGACTTATAATTAAGTCAACGAATAATACAAGATAGGTTGAAGATCCAACAAGACAGGTTAATGGATAAGATATGTAGAAAGTTCAAGAAAGTATAGGAAGTACAAGTTGGGTTGGAGATTAATTAAGATAGGCGGGCGGATAAAAGAAGGTTGGTTAACGAATAAAATAGTTTGACAAATTCGAAAAGTTGAAGAATAAGATACGACAGGTTGAAGCAAGATAAGTTGACGAATAAGATGGCAAGTGAGGTGGAGACTGGCGGGACACCATCTGGTCCAGCGGCAGCACCACATAACAAGCGACCATCTACTATCCTCGTCTATCCTACAGGTAAGTCAAGCAATACTGCCTAATATGAACCATGGTACTAAGATGCATTGAGGGTTGCGTTGATTTGCCGGTTTGAGATGGTTACCTCGCTTCCCATCCCTCCTATGTTAAAAATAGGTTCCAATTCACGGGCCACATTTTCTGAACTATCGATCGTGCGTAGATAAGTAGTGATAAAAAGAACTAACTTCACGCTCACGTCGGCCCAGCTAATAACAGCTGTGATCAAGTTTATCGGCCTATCAGCCGTTTCTACAAGTAACACTAGATGGAGCAGTGATCAATGGCTCTTAGAAAAGTACTCAGAAAATGGAACGTGCCATCATCTCCAACCGGCAAACCAACGCAACCCTCAATGCATCTTGACCAGTACAAAGACCCTATTATCCAAGAAGACGCAAAACTGAGCTGGGTTTACAATGTAACGCTTGGCGATATTGCTCACTAGATGCTTCTTTACTCAATGCTAGTGCTACCTGTCTCAGTGGAGTGAAATAGAAGAGAGATATCTATCTGCTCTACCATCAATATGTTCAATGTTTATAATATCGAACCCACCCGTAAAGATACTTATATTTACTCAATGCCCATACTTATGTAATTCTGATGTAGTTATCAAGTTTTTAATTATTTATACAATTCCCAATTTGAAAAGTTGGGAGATATGCAAATGAACGGATATTAAATTAGACAAGCCTGGGCTGTAGGGCCTATACCATATCCGTATCTCTTGTGATCTAAAGAATTACTTCGCTTTTGCCTGGATAGCATTATAACACAGATAGCGTCGTCTCGTGCACTCATGACGTTAATATAATATAATATTCAATTGAATATATTAGTTCGGAAAAAGAGCAAAACTTGGAACATTATGGTATTTTAAAAATTGAATGAATCAACGAGGTGGAAGATATTTTTTTTTAAATCATTAAAACTGGCCCACCACAGAAATAGCTTACTCCACTCTAATCCTCGCGCTAGCATCGCTCTGTCGACGCTGCAAGACTTATTTTTTCGTCTTCTAGCAAAGTTAGATGGAAAGATAGTATACGAAAGACTAGTATACGCGCACTCGAAACACGCAAAATCTAACAAAATAAAAAATATATTCTCCCATCTTTTTCATCGACGCCTTTTTTTCTCACCCTATTTAGTCGTAATTGATCCTCCAAAAATTGTATGAAATGTTGTAACTGCACTCATGAATACGTAAAACACTAACTTGATGCGAGAAAAGCTTGAAAAATGTCATACCACAAATTATAGAAAACCCAGTCAACAAGAGGAGATAAGCAGAGTAACGTTTTTCATAACTAACAAATCAAACGTAGATGTGATGACACACGAAATAATCACGCATCGAATGTCAAAACTACAATTCCAGTTGTAGAATTGTTTTCGTGACACGTACGATTCAACTCCACCGGTCACCGTTTTTGTATAGCCCTGCATTTAGGAGGCTAAAATAGCCATTCCATTCTCACAAAAAGGAACAAAGGGTATCATTTGTCATTCTGTTCAGCACATTTCAAGTAATTATCCCTTGAATGATACTTTTAGAATAAGTGTCATGCATGGGCGTCATGGTGCATTGAAAGTGGGCGAGGATGCATATCACAAAATCAAATTGACATATCTCTTAAAGGCGTCATGATTCAAAGCGTCATGGTGCCTATATTATATACGAAATGATTGCCTAAAGTGTGCTGGTACGATTGATATATGATTATATTTATCCCTCTCGATGAGAACAAATTGGGCTTGAAAGTCAACGAAATACTGCTGATCAAAAATAAAATACTAAAATTTCGAGGTTTTTTAGCCATTCGGATTTATTAAATCATTGAAATATTCTTATATAACACTTTTTAAATTGAAAATCCGTCGTCTGCAACCAAAATCCGATCGTTCCTATGGAGACTTCGAAAGAGATATGAATTTGAATGTTGTGATCTGCACCCACGAAAAGTGAGCGAGACCAACTTTCAAAGCGCCATGTATGAAATTTATTTGTCATCATTGTTGTTATACATAGCGTTGGTTAAGGTGTATATCAATTTTATTCCACCATGACTATAATATCTAGCAACATGTTTGCATTTTTCCTCTTCGCCAAAGGTTTTTATATCATTTCTTTTATATGCCAAAGTTGTTGAATAGCAAGGGTTTAGCTCCCTCTTTCCACTTTTTTTTTGTTCCTGGTGGAAATATAAAATACAGACAAAGAAGGCAGTGAGAATAAAAGAATTCAACACAACTTGTGTTATTCGACAGAAAAATTGCAGGTACCGGTACGCTGTTCGTGGTGAACAATGTAACTTATTAAAAGTTACTATAATTAAAGTTATCATTAAAAGTTATTAATAGCGCGGGTATATCTCATCAATACCATTGATGAAAAGAGTACCAATTGTTGGCAGCTTTATTACAAGCATGTGTCGAACAAGTTTCATGTGTAATGTATGCGAGCATCCTATTGTACTAACATTCGTATTGAATATAACATTGACATGACTTGAACAATGATTGTCACACCATAGACTAATTAATATCCCGTAGGTTTACACTACATGATGATATACATATACAGTGAATGTTGATAGGGGGCTCACTATAGAATAAGACGTATATTGATTATTGAGTGTATGCAATGATACATAAGTTCTGGATACTATACAATCTTCAGCGACAACATAAGAGTCATTATAAACTATCATATGGTCACTCACTCACTCTCAATTTGAAAATATTGTGATGGCTATTGTGTATTTATATAGCTGCTTCCAATCACTCGGAGAAGTATCCTTCAAATGCTGTCAATCGCTCCACACTGAACATTTACATTAATTTAGGTCTACATTTCATAGTGACCCACAAGAGCGAGCCCGCCGAGCCGTGTTATTTCAAAACGGGTTTGTGAAACTTCTCAGTTTTTTATTGTTCCCAAAATGTAAATTTCCCATAAATATTTTCCAACATTTTCACTTGTTCGTTTGTGGATCTTTTTTCTCAACAGCAATATATTGTGATTATCAAAACCCTTCTTTTTCTTTTTGGATGACCCCGATAGCATGGTCATTTCATCACCCCTATATTTTTGTTTTATTTGAAGACATGTTTCTTGATTGACTACTCTTCAAGTTGGTTAGATTTTTTCCATTATTCAATACTTTTTCTTGTATGAGATGTGCCATTTATGCTACTGAGTACAATCGTTTTTCAAATGGCTTTTTGGAAACAAAACAAAATATGAAAATATGTGGGCCTACCCCAAATGTTGCACTTTATTAAATTTCATATTTAAATGCGCTCATTCATTTACTCCAACTATTGAAACAACATTTACAAAAACGTACATGTAATTTTGTACGAAATATTTTTGGAAGCTTCAAGAGAATATAAATCAACATCGGAAAATATGTTTTCCTTGTATCAAACACGGGAAAAAAGTTTAAGAGAAAGTGTGTATGAAACAAACTATAAATGCTTTCTCCAAATGCCAATTTCTTTCTTAAATGTTGTTAGTAACAATGAAACAAGGTTATTTGCATTATGAATAGATCAAATATTAAGATATACATGGAAGTGCCAAGAAATATGGCGCTACCACCAAATTGTTGAACTATAGTTTTAGGATGAATATGTATCTGTAACCAATTTCCTAGAGGTTACTCTATCACGAATAGATGAAAATATGAAATAATGTTTACTGAAAAAGAATCACTATTTTTGTTTTGAGAAATTCGTTCAGTTGCTCCCATACCGTTAGATATACCATTTTCATGTGGAAAATCACCAATGACCTTTCATTATTAATATCACGTCTTCGCTATCAATGTATATTCATGAAATTAGAATTTAATGTTCAAGAATTTCACATAAACTATTAAAACGGGATGAAACAAATACATTAAGAACATTAATACAGTAATAATGTCCTTAGATGAAATGGGAATTCAATTTTAAACCCATCTTACATGTCGTCATTAAAGATTATATGTGTGCTTGCGTGTATATCTACTTCATCTCCAACAGTTATGTAGGAAATGCAATACTACTATCGATAGTAGACTCATAATGGAACAAATTCTTTGTAGTCATGCATATAAATGTATTGACGTAATTTTAATATAGCCGCATCAAATGTAGGGCCTATAAAATATTTTGAACCAATATCTTGCTACTTTGGTGAAATCTCTTCAACATTTTCTCACATGTCTCAACTAAAACTTGTCTCGCTGACATCGTGTGTTTATTGCAGTCTGTGGCTTCTAACCCATCAAAACACAACAACAACAACAACAACAACAACAACAACAACAACAACAACAATAACTCTAGTTTCCGGTCGGTTCCGAATTAACGACCATTTCCCCTATTCCACACCAGTAGCGCACTGGTGTTTGACGCCTTTTTCTCTCGTGGATACAAGTATATCTACTTCATATAGGAACGAAACATAATCGAGTTGAAGTAATTGGCAACAATTGTCTCCTCTAACTGACTTGACATGGAGCTGCTATTGTTTCAATCTCAAGGAATATTCAGCCAAATTGAAAATGAAAATCAGAACTATGGCATTCTAACAATCAAATTCATATCAAAGTACTTACTTATGTTGCTACTTGACTCCAGCACAAACTATTCGGATTATATAAAGTGTGTGGCGTCAGTGTGAAGCAGTGTTTCATCGTTGCTTGAGTATATCACTAGAGCTATCATCACATGGCAGCATTAGATCTGTATTGAAGAGCTTATTACACAGAATAGCACTGAGGATATATTCGTTTGAGGAGGTAGTTGATACAATTACCACATTATGGATGGAGAATATTCTGAAACTAGAGAAACGCTATCCACCGTATTCACCGATGATCGAAAAGTGAAAATCGCTAAAAACACAACAAATACAATTTTCTTCAGAATGGATGTGTGAATATATATATATATATATATATATATATATATATATATATATATATATATATAAATATATATATATATATATATATATATATATATATATATATAATATATTATATATATATATATATATATATATATATATATATATATATATATATGTATATATATATATAAATATATATATATATATATATGCATATATATATATATATATATATATATATATAATATATGTATATATATTTATTTATATATATATATATATATATATATATATATATATATATATATATATATATATATATATATATATATATATATATATATATATATATGATGGCGGAAACTTTGGTGGACTTGCTATATATATAAGAGGGTGGTTGGGAGGAGCTTGGGCAAAGAATTATGAGACAAAGTTTAGATCATTCTATAAGAGGTGATCACGGGGAGAGGGTAGTAATTGAAAGATGTAGAAGAGATGTCCGCAGGTCTTCGTTTTTGATAAGGACAGGAATTGAATGGAATGATTCGGAGGAGGACATAGTAAATTAAACGAGTTTGGGTAAATTCAAGAGAAGGTTGTGAAATGTGAAAGTGAGAATGAGGGGATGCTAATGAATTAAGTTTATGTGAAATTTGATGTGGTAAACAGATGTGGTTGTTTTACTGTGCCACCACGTACGAGTTACACAATTGTAGTTTAAATTTTTTTTTCATTCTTTTTATTGCTTTAATAAATAATAAATGATAATAATAATAATATAATTATATATATATATATATATATATATATATATATATATATATATATATATATATATATACATATTAGGAAACCTATGAAAAGCAGTCTCTCGTACCTTTTTATAATTCGGTGCTCCAAGACCTGCTTACTGTGGCAATGGCAGCTGCAATATAGTAAGCAGATGACGTTGATATGAGCGATATGACAGAGAACGGTCATGAGGGCTGCGGCGGCCATATTTTCGCCATTTTGTCATATAAGATCCACTAAGGCAGTGTTTCTGAACATTTTGCTCCATTCTAATTATAGAACCAAGTCGAAAGATGTGACATAATTTTGTCTACATTATTGCTACGTAATTTGGAAGGTGAAGAAATATAGGAACAGTAGAATTACTATATAAATGGACCGCGGAGAATGGAGGAAGAGGACCAAGGGGATAAAAAATTAAGACCAATATTCAACAAGTATTTTGATTGGTATTGAACCAACTTATGATGAAATTTAAAATTATCGAACATATTTTTCAACCGTTCATTTCGTTTGAATTAGTATGTGAAGAAAAATCCACAATACTCTCTTTCGTAGAGATAAGAACGAGATGAACATATAATGGAAAGAGATTTCTCAAATCTCGGGTAAGGCCCTTTAACTTCTATAACTGCTGACCAATAACTGCTAACTAATAAAACGTGAAGAAAGTGCCAGAGCTCATATGGTACATTAGGTTCAAATATAGGGAACAGTCGGAACAAAACGACAATAAGCCGCTTTCATTTTGTTTTATAGAGCTATAGAATGACGTTAAAAATTGATAGTTACGGTTACGCCATCGTTTAGTAAGTGGATACACCCTCAAACACCTTGATCACAACATCCTTTCTTTTGAACATATAACGTCGAAACTTTCAACTAAAGCATAAAGTGCTACTTGGTTACTAATGTATATACCTTGGAGTCTGGGGTAACAAAGCTAAATCCCCTAAAGAGACGTATCAAGCAGTTGATCACTTTTAGCAAGACTTCGTATTAAAATAAGCCCATCTTTTCGTCTACGACTTGATGCTAATCGTGATTAACGCGCTCAGACATGCGCGCGCTATATAACTTCTTATATACTTAGGAAAAAGCTTCTACACACTTTTACAACCACTTCACTTTTCGACACATTATTCTTCAGTAAGCTAATTTCGGAGAGACTTCAACACTTTTACTCGAAATCACATATATAACGGGTAACCAATATTGACGCAGACAAATACTGTATTTTATCCAACATGGATTTTTTTACCATAGATAATCATCAAAACCATTAATATTATCGACATTGTCACTAATACAAAATATACACATACAATAATCAATGAGGTCAGTTTAACGAAAAAACAATGAATGCTATTTAATACCGAACATTCATGGATGTATCATTTGGATAAGGCAGAAGAATATATAATTCCCATGATAATATATATAGCATTCATGAAGAAAAATACATTGTGGTCAATTTATCACCCTTTTTCATTTCATAAATCTAAAATTTAAGAATTTTACTGATTTTTCATAAAATACATCACTATAACTTCTATAGCTTCTGTCAAGTGACGTCACTCATTGGTTAAAGAGACAGACAACAATGCCCACCAATTGGAATTGACCAATGAGAAGATTTGGTAGTCCACCAGTCCGCTGTATTGCTATGGTAACTATAATTGTTTGTAATTTCTTACTTGACAGAAGCCTATAGTTTATATTAGAAATAATAACACTTTATTATCACATTTGGAGTTATTACTCATTGAATGAATCGTTCAAAATAAACTGTAGTCTAATAATATGTCAAAATCAAATAAGAATGGTTTCTAGAAATAAACCACGGTTCATTTTTGATATCTAATCGAATTGATTTAAATCAAGTTATTCCTACCAACTTTATGTGAAACAGTTTTTCAGTTACAGCATCAAGATTCATTTTTCATTCATTCTCAACGGATGTTTTTATTTCGAAGAGAGAAAGTTGAGGTTTTTCATTAAAACTTATCGCATCTTTTCTTCTATTCTGAATTTCACCACACATATTCTTTTCGTTTCGAGCTGATGTGAAGATCGCATCTCTGCGAATCATATAATACCAACCCCCCCAAGCATATTACTTCTTATTTCCAATATATCAAGAATATACCACGGGCTTATAGAAAGAGAACGATGATGATCATGGTCCATTACTTCTGCTTTGTCAGTTAAGCCGTAATAGGGTCAACAATATATAAACCTTTGGTCCAATAATATATTATTATCAAGAGAATGATTTCTTCACTGGAGTTATACAGTTGACAAAGAACGTAATATAGAATGTAGAAAGATCTAGTTATTTGCGATGTATATTGCTTGAATGAGCTTTCTAAGACCATTGTTGGAGGTGAAAGTAACTCATCACAATACAATGCTCATAACAATGGAAATAGCACAACAATAAGCGATAAAGATACGGCTGTGACAAACTGAGATGTTCAGGGCTATTGTAATATGTATTCGCATCAGTATTTATATATATATATATATATATATATATATATATATATATATATATATATATATATATATATATTATATATATATTATATATATATATATATATATATATATATATATATATATATATATATATATATATATATATATATATACATATATATATATATATATATATATATATATATATATATATATATATATATATATATATATATATATATATATATACATTCTTTTCTTTTATTCCTTTTTTTCATCATTTTTTTTTCTTATGACAATAGACTTTGATATAACCAAGTCCACTTGATATCATTATATAAGATATTGAAAGTGTGTTATTTCCACTGCTCTGACATTTTTAAATTTCAATCAATTTCAATATCAATCTTCCAATATCAAAACTTGAATTATTAATGATTGTGTTTAATATCATGTAAAATATTATGGTACGTTTTCTTTTTCTAATTTCCACCATTGACTGAAGAATACTTGTGTATATCTTTAGTCTATGTTTGCATGCACGAGTTCGGATGAAATGTGTCTTGCACAATAAACGTATATTTTCAAAACGCTCTGTCGTACTTGGTTGACCTGATATAGGTGGGGGAGTCAGCTAGGTATGGTTAATTATTTGGTTAATTGGTTTCGCTCATAGAACAACCGCTTACATATTTAGTATGATTAGGTGCCGCACCACTGTTCTACACTCGATGAATATCGTCAAAAAATGTATCGACATTTATCCAATCAAATGTATATTGTATATGTATTATTCATTCATTTTCTATAATCAAAATTCACATATTCCAATAATAGATGAAGATTAGTGATAAAAGATGAAGTAATAACAATAGCACATATTATTAAAGTGGGAAAATATGTACTGTACGTGCCTGAGTGCGTCTGGGTGCTAGAAAGCAATCTTGTGTTGGTCAAATTCTACGAGATGATAAAGAAATATACATAAATTTATAAATTCAAATATATAGCCAGTGGCGTAAATATCGGCGATGCAAGCGGTGCAGTGGCACAGGGGCCAACGACTAAATTTACTTTGAGGGGCCCACTGAGACTGGCCTAATTTGCTGAGATGATAATTTATAATTTATTGTTTCCAATTCATATGTTTATATATTGTTCTGTTCTATAAACGAGACTCAATGCAGGATCAATTTTATCAATTGGACCTGAAAGAACAAGACGGATTCATTTTAGTGATGTTGTAGACATTTTTGAGAGGCAAAAAGTAAGGCGAAGGCATTTTAATAGCAATCAATAATTGAGTGAAATAATTTATGAGCAATAAATGATACGAAAATTCAAAGAAAGTTTGAATCACATTTATAATGAAATTAATTGGAAGTACACGAGTACTTTTCGGGACTTCGCCAAATATGGAAAAAAATGGGGAGGACCCATTTATACATTTCACACTCCTGTCTCGTCGTGCCTTGTTACGCCACTGTATATAGCGGTGAATTGAAATATAATTTTCAAATAGTAATACTTTTATGAAAATTGAAACGTATTTATAATTGAAAACTCAACACATATATCCTTTCATCATGCGATGTAAACCCGTCAAAAAATCTTCAATCATCTCATAAATTCAAATTTCAGTAATTTTAGCTCTTTCAAGAAACTGCTTCATTAGGCAATAATCATTAGATGAGCGTAGCGAAGCTTTCCATTTCACACCCTGAAAAAAAATGGGCTTCGTTTTTATGTTTGTTTTTTTTTTTTTTTTTTTTTTTTTTTTTTTTTGTAATTATGTACGCGGCATACAGGTCAGAGAAATGAATCAATCAACTTGAAACTTTTTCTGGACGTTGGTGTCATACCAGAATAGGTTGGGATTGTTATTCAGAGGAATCGGTCGGAAGGTTTTTCCGGAAAATAATCGGAAAATTTGGAAAATCCTCATAAGAATAACCCGGAGGAAAAATACTTGAAAAACAAGAATTTTTCAAAGCTCTCAAATTCTCACAGAATATGAAAAATACTATTATACACATTTTCAGAGATTTTTACAACAATCGAATGAGAAATAATGAAGAAAACGCAATAAACGTGTACATTTTATTGAATATTTGGATCAATTGGTTTTGCAAAGTGTTTATGCGACAGGTTGCAGGTTACTATAAATATCAACAAGTTGCAGGTGAGGTTTCTGAACGTTTGAAGTAAGTCAAGGTTTGTAGATGTAAATTGAGCTGACAAGTTATTTCTCATTCTAGATTGCCATACTTCTAAGCTCATCTCACAACGCGCATCCCGCGTTTTCCTAGTTAGTTTATCACGCAGGCCATGATTATCACCAACGTTTAATTATCAATCAATCCGACCATTACCCGGGATCACGAACTGATAATTGATGGATGAGTGATAGTTAGAGGCAGATGATCAACTTTTCATCACCCTCAGTTACGTAGTCTATATTTTTACTTTGACCGATATTTAGATAATTAACGCGTACCTAAAAGTTCGTGAGACCGTATTTGGAGTCGATGAAGCAGATCCTACCTTATCGATTCTACCGGGACTCATGACGTCAAGTTTACATTTTGCGTTGTTGGTTGATTGACAGCAGTTATAATTGCATTATTACATTATATTTATTTATTTATTTATTTATTTATTTCCTCAATTCAAGTTTCAATACAATGTTATGGATATAGTTCATATTTTGTATAACAGTATACTACATATACAATTCTAATAATATACCAGTTGAAGGAAATACAATATTGAGTGCAAGAAAGAGACCTTGTGTTTGCACTCAGGATAATATAAAAATAGGATATGAATTAGAATTAGGAAGAAGACAAGTATTAAATAATTCATAGTTGATATGTCATGATAATGACATATCATAGTAACATAGTAACATAGTAACAACATAATATAATAAGTGAAAACATATTTATACTTTGATAATATTCATACTTTGATAATTATTCCCAAGTATTAATTTGTCACTATTAGGTGAAAAGATATTCAAAGATTACACGGAGTTGAAAAATTAACAAGACAAGTTGAATGATAATAATAATAATAGTAGCATTGATATTAAAATGAAGATGAAGATGATGATAATAATAGTAATTAACAATAATCAAGAAATTTTGTATTCAATAAAAACGAAAACGATAATAATAGTTATAGGCCTATATCATTGTGTCATTTTCGGCTCTGTAAGTTGGGAATGCTTATCAAGTTATCAATATATACACGGCCCTTTCGTTTGATCCAATTGGTGATTTCTAGTTTAAATTTGTTAGAAGATGTGATTTTTCGAATTTCAATAGGTAGGTTGTTATAGAGTTTCGATCCAATATATTTTGCACTGTTTTGTCCAAATCTTTTCGTTTTTCTCAGTGTAAGGGTGTGTCCAGCTACTTTCTGTCTAGTGTTTTGTGAATGGCTTATATTTTCTAGTAAATTGTTATTGACCATGTAGAGAATAGTTTCTTTAGCATATATCTGACGAACATCAAGGGTGTCGAACTCATCAAATAGCATGTTTGTTGGATAATCCTTCCATTTCTTCAAACAAACTTTCATAATATATCGTTGGGCCTTAATTATAGGATCTAGACTGGTAGGATAGACTCCACCCCAACCTATGATACCATACTGAATGATAGACTGAACAAGAGCATAATATACTTTTTTTAATGTGCTGAAATCCAATATATTTCTTAGTTGTACAAATTTAAAAATGGTTCTCCTGATTTTATTGGCACTGGTTCTGATTTGTTCATCCCATCGTAAGTTGTGGTCAATTATAACACCTAGATATTTGATTGATTCAACTGATTCGATTGAATTCAAGTGGTGTGAAAAATCTTCTAAGCTAGGGGAATTATTAATAGAGAAGGTTATATATTTAGTTTTTTTAACATTAAGAGTAAGAAGATTTTTATCCAACCAATTGCTTGCTCTTTCAAAACCTATATTTGCTAATTGAAAAACAGTTTCCCACGAGTGGCTTCTGAATATCAAAGCAGTATCATCTGCGAAGGAAATAACTCTACCATTCAGTTTAATATTACATAAATCATTAATATAAAGTAAGAATAATATCGGACCTAACACTGTACCCTGTGGTACTCCAAATTCAATCGTTCTAGAATCGCTGAGGTGGTTTGAAATCTCTGTAAATTGTTTTCTATTAGTGAGGTAACTTTTAATTAGAGCAAGTGGAATCCCTCTTACGCCTACAGCTTCCAGTTTGTCGAATAGTCTATCATGTGAAACGGTATCAAATGCCTTGGCTAGATCTAGGAATATGGTGAGAATTTTTTCATTTTTGTCCAAAGCTTCATAAATATCAGAAGTCAGTTCGAAAATAGCAGTGTGTGTACCCATCCCCTCTCTAAAGCCAAACTGATTTGGGGATATAATAGATTTACTTTCAAAATAGTTGACTATTCTAGTTTTTATACATTTTTCAAGTATTTTTGCGCAATTACTAGTAAGAGAAATAGGACGATAATTAGTTATTTCAGTCCTAGAACCACTTTTGAATATAGGTTTAATCACAGAGTTCTTAAATATAGTTGGGAAAACGCCTGTGCTGAGACTTTGGTTAAAAATATGTACAAGTGGTGTTATAATATATACTCTTATTTCCTTGAGGGTAACATTGCTGATAGAATCTTTTCCTGGTGCTGCTTTGTTTTTAAGATCGAGAATAATGTTGGATATTTCTTTCGCGTTAGTAGGTACAAAAAATACTGATGAGTTTATGATTGGTGTATTATTAAGATCGTTAGGATCGGTGATTGCAATATGGGGCTCTATTCTATTATTTATATCATCGGCTAATTTTTTACCAATGTCTGCAAAGAAGTTATTAAATGAATCCGCTGCTAATTTTGGGCTTTTTTCGGTGAGTATAAATTCGTTTCCTAGCCTAATCTTGATTATTTGATTGCTGTCAGCGTTTTCTTTAGTTATTTCGTTTATTATTTTCCATACCTTTTTTGGATCATTGCTTGCGTTATTGAGTTTTTGTTTATAGAAGTTATTCTTTGTTTTCTGTAGGAGACTGTTTACATTGGTTCTATATTTAATGTATTTCATCTTCAATCTATTTTTCACAGTGTGATCTTGGGTATTTTTTACTTTATTCCATAACTGATTTCTATTTCGTATAGCTATTATTAATCCAGGAGTTATCCATGGTCTAATTTTTCTGTTCTTACAGTTCTCCTTGATTATTTTAGTATGAGTTGCTGTTCTAATGTGGCGCTGTAGGATCTCTATGAAGTTATTTGTTGTTATATTTACATCACTGTTATGCATTACTGTTGACCAATCTTCATAATGTAATATTAGTTTCAACAAGGGGTAATTAATAATTAACTTCTCACACGACTTGGGATTTTCTCTATAATCTATGATGGGGGAGCAATTTTTAGTATATTGTATATTTAACATTATTGGGTAGTGATCAGTGATGTTTACTTGAAGAATGGCAGCTACATCTGGTTGATTACTGGAACCAGTTGGTGAGTATATAAATAAATGATCAATGCAACTTTTGGATACGTCTGTAACTCGAGTATAATCATTGACATAAGATATAAAACCGTATTCACTTAGTAAATTGAGATATTCTCCCACATATTTATCTTTGTCATCAAGAATATTTATATTTAGGTCACCTACAAGAATTGTTTTCAGTTTGTTTAACTCTATATTACATTTCATATAACCCAATGCATTTTCCAAGCTATTAATAAATACAGTAGGATTTTTAAACGAAGGTGATCGGTAGACTGAGATTAATAAAATCTGTTCATTATTTATACTATTTGATATTTTGGTAATCATACTATTAGAGTCCATTGTCGTTACATTTACATTTTCTATTGTTAAGTTTTTATGGGCGAATAAAACTATACCATCGTTCTTAGAGGGGTTAGAGTTACTTTTGCTATAAAACCTATTATAATTATGAATTGATTGATTAACATCTCTATCACCTATGTGAGCCTCGGTCAAGACAATAATGTCGAAAGATAAATTCAAATCTTCTAATAATACAAGTAATTCATCAAAATGTTTAAAAATGCTTCTAATATTGATATGTAAGATGCTAATACCAGAGCTAGGAAATTGTTGTTTACACGAAACAGTGTCAGTAAATATTTTTGTTTGAACTTTGTTAAAATTTAATATCTCGTCTGTCCAATTGAAATGATTATTACTTTCTTCTATCACACTGGAGATATTATCGATATTATTAAGGTAATCTGTACTTGTATCGTTTGTCTGGACACAATCTGAATTTGTTTTATGTTCCGAGATACCAATGATTTCCGTTATGTTAAGTATACCTCTATCAGTTCCATTTCCACCGCATTCCTCTCCACCGCTTACTTCTTCCTATTGTGAACCGAGTACCGTATTGTCAGCTGTCTTCGGTTCACGGTTTAGCAGACGTTCACTTTGCCTTGGTCGGGGGTGGGTTTGTTCTCCTGTCGAGGTGTGTCTAGCTCCGTAGTGGTCATTGGCCCCGCCAATGTGCAAAGGCGCACCCACATTCATCACTCTCGGTTGTTGCCACTGATTTTCGAACACGATTTTTTTATTATATTGCTGAGTTGGTTGTTGATGTTGTTGTTGTTGGTGTTGCTGTTGTTGTTGTTGTTGATGTTGCTGTTGTTGTTGATGTTGCTGTTGATGTTGTTGCTGTTGTTGTTGTTGCTGCTGTTGTATCTGGTTCACGGATCTGCAGTGTTCAATGAGCGGAATCAGTTGTGGTGTTTTCTGACTAACACCAGGGCAGGGGGTGGGGGGCCTCTGAGGTAGGGTAGGGGGTGGTGAGGGCTGCCTGTTCTGATCAGTTTGATCAGGCCTCATGTATGTCTGGTATCCTTCATTTTGGTTCTTCTCAAAAGCTTTTACAATCAATCCGCATTCATTCACACAGTACACTTGACCATTCACTTTGAGTTTATTGAATACTACTATTGCATCGAAGTTTCTTTCTCTTGCTAACTTCATTTCTGCGATAAGTATCCGTCGTTCCTCGATAACGCGCTGAGAGAAGTCTTCGTGTATGACCAATTTCGACCCACGTAAATACTTTTTAGAGCGAAAAACTTCATCACGTTTTTTGAAGTTGTTGAATTTGACAACAATTGCCCTGGGGCCTTTGCCACCTGCAATACGATGAGCCCGTTCGATGTCTTGGTGGTCAATTTGGATGCCTAAATTATGATGGACTGTATTTATTATCAGTTGTTCACACTCATCCCAGGTTTCTGGTCCATTTTTCTCGTTAAGGCCACGAAAGATAAGGTTGTTACGCCTACTTTGATTCTCCAAATAATCACTCTTTCGTTCTAGCAATGTAATTTTTTCTGACAGAACATTTTTTTCCTCTTGTAACTTGTTAATTTTTTGGTCCATCTCAGTCACATCGGTTTGTAGTTCCGTTACTCTTGTTTCCATGTGATTTAATTGTTCCTTGATTGATACGACGTTTTCTTGCACAGAATCAAGTAGGTCAATCTTTGCTATTTTTGTCATAATCGCGTCCAACTTCTCATCGGTCGTAGGTCCCGGGTTCATTTCAATCCCCCCGATAGCTAGTAGAGCACATATCAGTAATGCACTCAACACATTGTTAATAAAGAACACTTCTTTCACTTCAAAACAATTCACTTCAACTGAGTTGAAAGAATCTCCGGCATTTTTTCTCAAAGATTGACCACATCTTCCGGCCCAACCTCCTATTCTCGCCCGCCAAGCACTTATTTCAATCATCGTACAACCCTTACGGAGCTACCTGAAACACGTCTTTACCCTTCGACAGTACAAACACGACTATATAGGCCTGTCACTCATTTTTTTTTCTGTCCATTTTGTATAATGATAAACTTTACATCTGCTGTTAATGGAAAGAAGTGATCATTGTCCAAGAGACTTACATCAAAGTGGAAGATTTCAACATTCGTGTGTTTTGTGTCTGGATACATATCACAGAAACAGTCATAATGTGTTCCGGACGTTCGAAGACTGAAAGACTTTTATCTAATCAAAATGAGGTGGTAAGATCGCCGTTGTGGTGCCCCGTCCAAACGATCCCATCTCTTATCCATAGCCTTAATTGGGGAACAATGATTTTGTATCAAGTTTCGATGTTATTAAAAAAATATATATATCATTTTATCATCTTTTATCAAAGTGAGAAAATCTTCAGGGCAAACAACCAAAACAAATTTGAAATAAGTTTTGAAATGTTAAATCTTGCCAAGTTTTTCAGAAGTTATTGAAGTTTACAGAAGAGAAAAGTTCACGACAGTTGATATATATATTTAATTATAGAACTTCATTAGTTGTTTAATTGATTTATCGACTTCTCGTTCTTAATTACTCAAAGAGCTTGTGGATTTCTAGAGCCATATTTCTCATTTAATTTCTCTATAAATATAAACGCCTATAAAACAACTGAATTTATTTTAAAGTTGTCGATACAATAAAAAATGAATAAATGAAAATAAAAATTGTATAGTACGATGGAGAGGGAGAGGGAGAGATCAGTAAAATTATTATCATACCATTCTATTCAAATTGATTTTGAATTGTACAATATACACTACAAATTGATTTGATGAATTGATTGGGTACTGGACTTCAATGAAGCAGAAGATACGTGAGAACATTACCAATTGTATCGATTGTGGCCAAAAACTACACAGTTGTTGAGTTGGGTGATGTGTAACACGGAACAAAATAATGTTTATATTGATCACACTAGCCGTTTGAGCTGTGGAGACTCCAGACATGCCCCCCCCCCCCCCCCTCCCCTCTCAAATGCAAAGTGAATGAATTACCCGTTTCACTCGGATGTTAGAATTAACTTTTTTCACCCAATTAATGCCTAATTTCACTACCCTCATTTAAATTACACCTTAATTACACCACATTACACCCAGCCTCTAAATTATCTTACCGTGTATCTAAATTCACGACTATACATACGTGTGTGGATTATCCGCAATATTGAGTACCAACTTATAAAAATATTACTCTAGTACAGACAGCTATGATGGTACCAACCACGCAAGAAATACTTAGTTTATTGTCCACTCACGTATACGTTTGATCGTCGCAATGTGTTGATTAATTAAGTCAGGTTGGTAACATAATCATGCTCGTTAGAGATTTAGCTCCGGCCCGTGGCCAACCAAATACCGTATCAGGCTTGTTAATATGATTGGTCGCAGCTGATATTGGAACACGGTTTTGCTGATAAGAAAGTTAATATTCTGTTGTAGACTTCAGCTCTCGCTAGGTTGGCCACATCGAATAATAATTCAGTGGTTCAAACTATAAGTCGTGAAGTTTGGTGCCTCTAGGTGAACTTCTATGTAGTAATGTTGTATTCACGAGAGATGACAGAGCAAACCCCGCGCCTGTGACGTGGGATTTAGAAGGCGGTTGATCTAACTGTCAATTTGTAAAAAGTATAGGTTGATTATAAACATTGACAATTGTGAATTTAGCAAGAATAGTGGTTATTGGTGGTCAGTCCGTCATAATGCATGCCCAATGATTGAAACGGTATGTAGATTTTCGTCACTTTGTCTATTATAATGATAAAATTATCGCGTTTTGAGATTATTTTGAAATATTAAAAATATATAGTTTTCATAAATGAGTGGTGATTAATAAGTGATATGTAAAATATAAAGAAACGCAAAAAAAGAAAAAAAAATGAAAAACACATTTTAATTAGAGAAAAATTGTTTTTTCGATAATTTCTTAATTTCTTACTATTAGGAAATATATCAACTGGTAACTTGACACAAGACAGTCACGAGATTGTCATGAATACTTGGAAAGAAGAGAAATTTTAAATGCAATACACAAATTGTATATGTTTTTAAAATAAATCTACACTCGAAGTTGAGCCTGCTACTTATTGTTACATAGATTGTTGACAGAAACTCACCTGAATTCAGAGAGATGGTTCAACTCGGAAATCAACAGAAAATTTGACACCACTAACAAGTCTTTTTCTCAAACTTTGGTTGTTTTCGTTTTCAAAACAATACTATATCTTGAAAAAATAATATAATTATATAACCAAGGAAATCGTGACAATGAAGATAACAATAATGATATATTCACTTTTTTCAGATTTCAATTAAGATTTATTTGTAATTGTTGTGGACTAGAATTGTTTAGATGATTATTTTTTGCAGGGGAACAATGCGATGAATATTGCTATACAGATTAATAAAATGTGTGCTGTCACTGCTATTTGCTAAGTAATCTGCTTGACAGTTTACAGGCTTTCTACTGAAGATTTGAGTTCATTCAGGCTTTTAAAAATAAACTAAAGATGTTATTTGGCCATTAAATATTCAGGAAAGTTATTGCAACGATTCTTCACGATAGGGACAGAAACAAAAAGAATAAAATTCAATTCAATTCCATTTATTCTGTTCTTTACATGGTATACATGAAATGAAGGTATAAAAATATGAATTCCCCAATGAGAGTGATCTTGTGCTGGGGAATTATTAAAATCAACATGATCAGATTTATATTTGAAGTGAACATTGAAAGTATGAAGTAAATGTAGCCTATAAATTTAAAATGTAAAGCAGCTGGAAATTATTATTATTATTAGGATATATGTATATATGTTTTTTTTTGTATATATATATAATGCTAGGCGCATTGATTGATTTTAACTGATCAAACAGGAATTGTTATATAATTATACAAATTAATGAAATTATTAAGCTGAAAATATAAACTAGGACTAAGTCGAGAACTACAACTAAAACTAAAACTAGAAGGTGAATTGAATGAATTTCTATTCATCCGTAAAATCTTATGATAATTATTTACTATAATTATTATATATTATATTATATATTATTATAATTACTGATATGCTAATTTGTAATAATACCTAAGATACTCGGATGGCAACTTATAACTTGAATCAAAGTTAAAAACACAAACATCAGATTGATTGTATAGTCGGAATGTTGTGTATTTCATTGTCTGAAGTTTCCTTCTGAATATCGATTTGAAGATGTGAATATTAATTCCAATTGGTTGAAATTGAAAGTATCGTCAGCCGAATGGAATACGCGAGCCTATTTTTCTCTGATTGAATGTTCACAGATGTTTGTAAATAAAGTTGAACATTTTCAACTCAGTGCCCTATGAATACTGGATGATCCTGTAGCAACTAAAGTAAACTATAGTGAAATTAATTTTCATCTTATGGCTCAAATTAGTTTTGGAATAGACGTCCGTTAAATTGAGGAAAAATCAGTGGTAATTTCGCCTCATTCCTATAAGTGAACAAAATGTGTCGCCCCCCCCCCCCCTCTCCCCGCTCTTCACCCCTTGAAGAAAATCCAATCATCTCCTGTGAAAAATTGTATCTATTTTCATTTTCCCAACCAATATAAAAACCAACATAAAAACACAATCCCTGAAACTCTATTTTCCTGTTGAACATAAAAAAAACAAGATTACTTTCTAACGATTACAAATGGCAATATGAGTAAAAATGAAATGAAATGTGTTTCTTTCTCTATTGTTTCAGTTTCACCTGAATCTATCGTGATACCAATAGTGTCTTGCATTCTTGGTTTCCCTCTGTTGGCACTGCTGGTCATCTGCTGTTTGCGGCGACGTGCTAAACTGGCGAGAGAGCGGGCAAGGCGTCGAGCAGGGTGCGTATCTTCACCCCCCCCCTCCCTTTCCCAAAACTTCACTGCCACAAATACAAATACAAAGAAGCCACTTACCTGCAGCCCACTGAATAGCACTTCACGGCATGCGAAGGAAGTAATGGCAACACAACTTTAGATGTGTGGCCATTTTCATGTGGAATGCTGGTACAGGAACCAAATGCTCTTCGTCCTAGGAACTACACCAACATTGCGATACTCTTTCGGTGCGATCTTCTCCTCTTTTTAGTAATGTTACTAATTTATAGGATCTAACGAACTCAGTAGTTAGAGATAACAGATCCTCACGTAAAACATGTTTCCTTTCTCAATCGCTGGCAATTCTTCACCTCTAATGAATAACTCTGCAGATGGGGTGACCAGTATATATATATATATATATATATATATATATATATATATATATATATATATATATATATATATATATATACGCACTTACTTCATATTGAATAACTATCCAGAATCCAAATCCAAATGAAGTATATGAATCAGAAACATTGAATAATATGCAACAAATACAATAAAATGCACAATATGCAACAATAATTTTAACCATAGTACCTTTGATAGGAACGCAATAACCTCAGATTTGATACTTTACTTAAATACTTGTGTTATAATCAAAATTGTATATTTAAAGATGTGTATGCAATCTATGTTCAGAGACATACACTTACGGGGCTTACGGATACGGGACCCTACGGATATTGGGATACGTATAATGGCCGAAAAATTCCACTTACTTACCTCTTCTCATTTTGTGCGCCTTATTTGTCGCAAACGGGCAGAGGGGCCTATTAGGGATGACTCAAGGTGACCCGAGCCTACGTCACTGCTGTGATATGTGTGAGAGAAAGATAGCGATGCATCATGTTGTCACCTCGATAGTGCGCTGCTCGATTACGCTCATGTCCGGGTTTCCTCTCTCTCACTCTCTGGCTGGGTTAACGCGCATGACGGCGTTCGTGACAGTCATATTCACAGAATGCCAGCTCATGTCGATTTTACAGACGTATCCACGTCAATCAAATACACCCAAAACTTTACATTTTACAATACATAACGATGCGTTAGTTATTCATGGTCATGCATTACCCATTAAATGTCAAGAAATGAGAATAGACTGCAACTGTAGGTTGAATCTAGGTTGAATGTCATCTATCATTCTCTCTCTCTCTCTCTCTCTCTCTCTCTCTCTCTCTCTCTCTCTCTCTCTCTCTCTCTCTCTCTCTCTCTCTCTCTCTCTCTCTCTCTCTCTCTCTCTCTCTCTCTTTCTCACCATTTACAACCGAGAGATACCCATGTAGACCATATAATACTAAACTACATCTATCTCCCAATTACTATGTTGTTCAATAAGTCAAGTTTCTAGAGACGAGTTTGTTACCAAACCTCTTGGAAGTAAATGAAGACAACGACTCGAATATAACGAGCCCCTTGAACTTTATTTCGTCTCGTCAAGTTACCAAACGGCGTGAAAATAACCAAACTCCAAGGAATATTGATTTTGTTCACCACTCATTTCACCCTTTCGACTTAACAGATCATGTCCTAGGGGTCATCCATGGGTGCGAGTGAGAGTGTAGCTGTGCATAAGAACAGGATAGAGTGAGAAGAGGGTAGAATTCAAATACAAGTGCGGGTGAGAGGGTGAGAGGGTGAGAGATGTAGAATACTCGAATAAATGCGAGTTAGAGGATAGGTTTGGAGACATGCATAAGAAAAAGACAAAGTGAGAGAGAGAGTTGACGACAGTTATAATGATGATGCTGAAAGATATCAACAGTCAACATTTTCGGTGACATCAAGTCGTAAATGATTCGATTCCGAGATATCGAAACAAGTATCTTATTTGGATATTTATCCACAGTTATAACCAATGTCTGGAAAAAAGTACCGATGTAAATATGTAAATAAGTGATTATTGAAAAATTGGAAAGATATTGTATAATGAAATCTATAAAGACGTCGTTAACATCGAACGAGTTGAATAGTCCTGCCCATTTCTTAACCCCCTCTCCCCCTTCCCTAATTACCATTTAAATCAAAGTTTCTGCGCGTTCGTATCGTAAATTCACTACCTTTATCTGATTAATAAATTCAGCTTATATTCGTTGAGTTGTAACTCATAAACACCTTGACTTCTACACCAAATATTATCGCTTTCACTCAATCGAAACAACTGCGAACTTTCTTCTATAGCTAGAAGCAAGCAAACTATTGACTTCAGATTCAGCGTGCAGTAAAAAAGGGTGTTTTGGGTCATTGCCCATTAAGAGAGATATAAATGCTCTGAAGATTTCAAGCTCAATGGCCTGAAAAACGATCAAGCTCACATTGAAGTAGGCCTATATGAAGTATTGATATAATATGCTGATAGTTCCCTGTATTATTTATTTGAGCAGATTTTGAAGATGACGACGGTAGGGTACTTATTATTTAAATAAAAGAGTTACTGATAATGATATTCATGACCTGAAAGTTTTTCTGTCAAAACAGCAAATTTAAGTTATTCCAGAGTGAAAGTTTGATCATAATTTTCTTGAGTTTGAAACCATCTCGATCATAATTCAATAAGAATAGACTGCTCTCATGTTCTTCTTATCATCATCAAGATGGAGCTATATTCGGGTACTTAAGACGACATAATCAAAATACAATACAAACATACACACAACACATATATATGTATATACATATATATATATATATATATATATATATATATATATATATATATATATATATATATATATATATATATATATATATATATATATATATATATATATATATATATATACATCAGTACAGTACTATACTGAATGACTACTAAAAAGACTACTAAATGCGTTCCGTTTGCATTAATACGTTGCTGAAGTTACAGAAGTTAGTAAACATGGTGTGAACCATGGTGTGGGTGCAAATGTTATTCAAGATATTAATTAGTTAATGTAGAAAAGCATGATTCGAAAAATGTAATATGTCTCTTATCTTTCTGCAAAAGTTATCCTGATGCAATTTTATTTCGGTAAACTTGCTTTTGTGCACGGACAATAAATTTAACGTCAAGATTTATATTGAATCTCTTAGAAAAGAAGTCAAGATATAAGGTGTAAAAAAGTTATAACGTGGGCTACGCAATTCAGGATAGTTAGATTTCATTTATCTATTACTAAAGTATATTGCTAGAAGTTTACAACTCTCCGAATGGTCGCGGCTTATCAGTGGCGCGTGAAGACATGGGTTAGGCCTACAGTTTTTTTGTTGAGGGTTGGGGGCAGGAGGAAAGAGAAAGTTTAATGGACCATAGGGAGTCGAAACCACACAGAGCACGAGAAGATGCTTCCTGTGCGGCCTAAATGTAACTCTAAAAGCGAAAAGTGTAATTTAATTTATAGTCTGTAGCTGTTTTTCTTTTTTTTATGGGACGTATGAAACCACTATTTATTGCGGTACAGCATGTTACCGAATTTCTTGAAAATTGATAAAGAAACACATTTGAGTTTTATTTCCCTGTATATGATTCTATTCAGAAAACAAATTAAATAAATCGTATTACATAGAAAAAAAACATAATACAAATAATTTCGAAAACAGTTGCATGTGCTATGGAGAGGAATTTGTTCCAATTTTCATGTTCATCGAATTTATTTATTAATTATTATTATTTTCAATAGAATATTAATATAAATTGAGCAATGAGCACAACTTGATTTCAATCATGAACATGAATATCATTGATACACAATAAGTTGGTACACACAAAAAAGAATGGTACACAAAAAAGTAATTGTTGTACATATTATTTGAGTGCTGTTATGAATTAATGAATTCATTAAGTTTTAAGAAAACAATATTGAAAAAAATAAAACTCACATAAGCCAAGGCTTGTGTGGTGGAGAAGGAGATAGAGGAAAAATAAAAATACAATGATGAAATTCATTATGAGTGAAAGTACATAATGCTAGAAACATATAATAATACAGATGGTGCAATTATTCTTGAAGTTCTATTGGAAAACAGTATGAGTAACATTTTAAAAAATAATAATAATACTAATTTCATAAGAAATGATACATTGTACAACGATTCTGATTTCAAGCAAAACGTAAACAGCTTGAGCGCTTGCGCGTGGAATAAGATTAATAATACTAAATTTGATGTGAATGAGAGATAAAAAAATGGAAAAATGAAACTGAACTGTTCTGAATTGTTTGGGTATATATATATTACTGTACTGGTATACAATATTATATATCATATAAAAAAAAATATATACTTCCAAAAACTTCACTGTGGAGCCTGTTAAACACGGTTATTGACAAAATTGCATTGAATAACTTGGGTCATAAAAAGAACTCCGTAATTTTGACGATGTTGTGGCATTATAATTACAGTAAGAAATTTGGTTTGTTCATTTTCAAATCTGTGCAATATGAGAGTTTTTTTCTCAAATTTCCAATACTGTATAATTTCGTTTCAGCAGATAGATGATCGGAAGGGTAGTCTTTGGGTCTGTTAAAGATACTTCTCTGATTACTGTTCTGATACTTCTTAAAATTGATTTTTCATGGTTTCTAGCGATTTCAGATGTGTTTTCAATGCTCCTCCCCTAAAAAATTAGAAATGTATATAAGTTTTAGATTCTCTTTCTTTAAAATAGGTGCGAGTCAATATAAAATTTGTGATTGATTGCTCTCAATTTATCTGTAACAGAACTTAGATAACTTCTCCAGCTCAAGTGTTCATCAATAATTAGGCCAAGATATTTTTTGATACTAATTGATGAGCGTAGCGAAGTCTCCATCCCACTCTTATAGGGCTTTGTCTGTGTGTTTTTTTTTTTTTGTAAGCACTCCACAGGTCGCAAGGGTTGACTGATCAACATGAAACTTTTTTGTACACGCAAACTCATCCAACTTAGAACTGTATAGTTTTTGGGATGAATCGGTCGGACCGATTTTGAGAATCATCATCTCAAAGTTTCTAAAAACCCCATGAGATTTGGCTGAGCGGAAAATGTTGAAAAATAAAATCTCTCCAAATGGAATGAAATTCTCTCTAAATGTGTATACATGGATTTTACACATTATTACGATTTTTTAAGCAATTCTGATCAGTCGTTTTAAAGAAAAAAAATAAAATGACTGATAATATTCATAAAATATATCATAAAAATTGTGACAGAATTAAGTTGTCGAGATTCACTGCTTTCTAGATTCAAGAGTTGACCAACAATGAAGTATTTTTTATATGCGTCAAGGTGTGTAGAACACCAGAGTCAATGAAGTGGCAAGAGTAGAACTACTTTAACGACTTTAATAGCTTATTCAGATATCAAGGTGTGTAGAATACCAGAGTCGATAAAGTAGCAAGGGTAGAACTCCTTCAAGGACTTTTATACCTTATTCAGATATCTCGCTCATCTTACAACGCATATTTCGCGTTTGACTAGTGTAGTTAAATTATAACAATCACATGGTTGATGTTTCAAATTATAGTTTATATAATCCATTTTCGTTTCATTAGTTATTTCATTGATTTTATAGGCCTACTATTGGCTATTGCAGTCATAGCAAGAAAAGGTTATAAATACAGTTTTTAGTAAATTCAAAGTTAAAAGGTTTACATTGAGTCATTTATGAATCAACTGGAGACCTTTTTTGGAACGTTTTACTGCTCCCTCAAATGATTCAGCACTGAATTTTAGGGCAGTATCAATGGAAATTCTGTTACTTCATTCATTCATTTTTTAATCCTGTTGCTGTTGAAATTATCTTCCATTCGTTTATTCATATTGGTTTCATCGACTCACCAAGAATGATTATTATAACAGTAATGAAATAAACCAGCTCGATATATTTCATGTTGAACGAAAAAATTGTGTGAGTGAAAAAAATTTATAAAAACAAAAATGAAATGAATGAATGCTGCACACACTTATACATACCATACACACCTAAATTTTGAAACTATCAAAACTGATTCACTCTAGTCATGCACTTGGGTTCACTGCCTTTGTAATATAGACCACCTTGGTCATCCTAACAAATATAGAAATCATTTCACTCCATTTTTATAATGTACCGCAATACACTTTATTTTCTTGAAACCGATAGATATAAATTTCATTGAACTTGGCATAACCATGCATATATTGGAAAATATCAGGAATTGAAATAATTCTTCATTATAATATATAAAGTTGTATTCATTTAAAAGTGAAGTGTATTAAATATTATAAACATTCGTGGTGTAAGATGACAACTCAGGTATATAAAGAGAGTATTAAAAACAATGCTCAAAACACATTTGTTAAAAACTAATGTTTTTTATGATCAAATTGTTCTCAAAGTAAATGGGGGGAAAGTCGCCAATAATTTTCAAGCCTAGAGGCGCAAAATGCCTTTTCACTGCCCTGCCTATAACATTAAACGTACAAACCTAATATAGCCAGATAACAGCTGTCATTCTCAATCCGTTTGAGAGTAAAACAACAGTAAACAACTCAAAAGATGAAAAAGATAGATAAAAAAAATATTTCCGAACTCTGGAGCGCTGAACAAACATTTCACGTGTAAATATGACAACAACATATTCCAAGTTCAGAATGCAAATACTCACAAACTATGTTCTGACAAACGTCTCACATAGCGCCTATACTCGTCTCTTCGAATGCGTAGTTGTATAGTATAACATCTGTTTCCTCTTGTTGTCCTTGTCTCTCTGAGAAGCGACG
This sequence comes from Brachyptera risi, assembly GCA_964007535.1. NCBI lineage: Eukaryota > Metazoa > Arthropoda > Insecta > Plecoptera > Taeniopterygidae > Brachyptera > Brachyptera risi. Next base: position 34,167,160 of record OZ023329.1, on the reverse strand, counting down.
CCCAACCGAACCGACGCTGGTTGTGCTCTGACCGACGCCCAGTGTATTATCCAGAACGACGTTTGGTAACAGATGTAGACTGACATTAGTAAATTAGTCTTTCTGTACGCGTTTATAGTGACCTCTGAATAGCGACCACGTGAACTTTAAATAAAATGCTACGTCACTAAGAATTGATACAGAAACGTTTCACAATTGAATTTTGATTTTTTTTACAATAATTTAATATTATATTTAATATGTCTACATGCGATTCACTTCACAATAACGCAACCTAATTTTCTGAATATAATTTCGTTCCAATATCATTACCGTGCAGTAGAAAACTATGATATAACATATTTTTTCATTGAATTTCTTCTCAAAGGATTTGAGAAAAAAAATGTTTTTCTATAAGCTTCGTTTTTATAGCTTATATAGCTTGAGCCGCCCATCCGGCTCAGCCACTGCCTTGGAAACGGAAGTTAAGTCAATGTTCGGGTTTTTGAAAACAACCCAACTATTTTGGGATATATTAAGTTCATACTCCAGTCTAATTGTTTATTTAATACAAATGATTGTTGCATTTATGAAAGTTATGTAGGCTCACTTTTGTTCTCTACAGCGGTTGGGATTGTAGCATCTGTTATAACATGATTATTGTGCCCGAAAACATTTTATATCACATTACGGATCATCGGCTGTTATAAAGAGTATAAGTAATTTTTATATCAGTGATTGAACAAATAAAAGTTCAACTATGTTCAATAATTTATTAAGTGATATATTTCGTTTAATTGACGTTTTCATTAGACACGTGAAATCCAATCACATTATCCACTGCGGCATACTCGACTCTGATTGGCTTGGATAGAGTTGAACATGATTAAACATGATTTCTTACAATGACATTTTGTTCTCCTTGTTTGCAGGAACTGCGATGAGAGAGGGACATTATCGTTAGTGAGGTTCAGCCCGATACATCGACTAGGTGAGACACATTTACACCTACTACAAATATACTTTATCCACTAACTCTTGGCATTTTCATCTTTATATTATTTCCTTTACATCAAACCAAACGATATAATTTATATATCTGAATCATATGGTAAATTTAGTTATTTTGGTAGATATTTGAGAACTCAATATCAAGTCGTACAAAGTATATATTTCATTATTTTAGATCTCGTTTACTTCAAGTAATATTATTGTCATAGGACCAAACATATTTTCAGCTGAATCATCTGAAAAATGGATTATCTGGAGTTGTTTTGGCACTTTATTATTTTTTCAAAAGTAATTATTTGATGATGGTGATGAAAAAAATCCAATGTATTGATATACAATTATTTGTATAGCTCAGTATTTCAAGAGAGTATGAATCCCGGCACCTCCACCGAAGTCAATATTACAATAATTTACCATTTAATAATTGTATGATTCATTACCACAACAAACTTAGTTTTGTATATATATATATATATATATATATATATATATATATATATATATATATATATATATATATATATATATATATATGGCATTATTAAAATTGATTCCTTGATCCATTATTGAAAGATAAATTAAGATTCCAGTATATCAAGTGAAAATTCTTATTTACTCGAACAATAAATATAACCTCATATATATATATATATATATATATATATATATATATATATATATATATATATATATATATATATATATATATACATATATATATATATATATATATATATATATATATATATATATATACATATATATATATATATATATATATATATATATATATATATATATATATATATATATACATATATATATATATATATATATATATATATATATATATATATACATGTGTATATATATATATATATATATATATATATATATATATATATATACATATATAAATATATTCCAAGTGGTAGGAAGGCTTACATCTAAAAATATTGAGAGCATGTTTTGTGTGTGTAGTTGCTGGTTGCGGACGTACAGGCCGAGCAGTGAGTCTCAGCAGAGAACGAGCCATGTCCAGAGGATTCCCGTCGCTCGAGCTGGATACCGTCGTCGAGGAGCGTTCCGACGTCGAGCCCGACATGACGACCACCGACCTGGCGACGACGCCCGACAGCTAGCAGACCGCCCGACCGGGCTGCGTCAGCGTCGGTATACAAGTACAGGTTCACGCAGATCGGGCACCACTCTGGACCACATTGACAGCATCCCCATCGCGACAGATCATCAGCTGACCACGGTTAGCGTAATGATCGAGTACCCAAATAATGTGGCTGTTGATGGGCTTGTTATACGAGCAAACAATCAGAGATTTCCAACGATGGGTTTCTCCCAACGAATCGATGTGTGATTTTTCTTGTTGTTGTACAACGAACAAAATACTCCCATATGACCAAGCGGTTGGTGGGGTCGTTAAGCACCAATTTTAATCAATAATAATGATAATAATAATAGTAATTAAATATCCCAATGTTGGTTTGCAACGAATTATCAAAACGTATGATATCCTTGATTCATTTATATATCCCCCGATTTCAACTCAACGAATTAATGCTGAAAGTTTCAATTGAAAATCATTTTTGGCACAAAAATTGGGCGTTTATAAGTGGAACTGTACTTTCTGAAAATAAAGTATTGCAATGAAGCAGATGGAGTAGAAACAGGACAACGGAAAAGTTGAAAGTTGATATTTTAACAAGTATAGAAAACATTATTTCCGAAAAACACGCACTCATAATTCCCATTGATAAATGTTTTCAAGATCAATTATTGTTTAAAAAATAGTGATTTGTAATAGTGATTTGAAATAGTGAATATGGATGTTCGCTCTAGAACGATCGTTGATCGCCTTCAACAACAATGCTCCATCTACATTTATTATTGCTTGACGTCGACACTCATTGCTGTTTCACTGAACAACAATAATTACTCGACGAAAACAACCATAATCAATTCAGCTGTAATGTTACCCATTTTGTTAGATCATACAATTTAAGAATTTCAATCTGATTCAAATCCGAAATATTTTTTCAATGATTCCAATCAAATGTTTGGTCTTCTTTCAATGGCTAGAGAAGGTATAAAAGATGATGTTGAGAAAATAACGAGACTTCCCACTTGGACTTATCAAAACATCTCTTTTTCTGAGATGAAACGAGTTTCAGAAAATCAAGATACGAACTTATTCGCCAGTATAACCATAATATAGCCATGAAATACCATTAAAAGAGAAGTGACAATGAAGTGTATAGCAAAGAATTGTAAGCTACGATGGTTATAGTTATGTACTACGAGTCTATGCCAATGTACAGACTTTTATTCCATCTTTTTTTGTTGATTATTTACTTGGATACATTAACAATTATTTTAGTATAAGTCTGACACCTCAACTATCATACTTGTGTAAAATTAATTCTATATAAGTATCGATAATTATATTATCATTATATGGTCAAGCTGTAACCCAAACCCAGGTTCTGGGTTACGTTACTTGGTGATGGTGGTTTCGCTGTGACCCAAAACCGACCCGAGACCCAGGTTCTAGCCATGAGGCCAATGATGAAGGTGTACATATACATATATATATATATATATATATATATATATATATATATATATATATATATATATATATATATATATGTATATATATATATATATATATATATATATATATATATATATATATACATATATATATATATATATATATATATATATATATATATATATATATATATATATAATTAAATATGTATATATATATATATATATATATATATATATATATATATATATATATTTATATATATATATATATATAAATGATAATATACTGAATGCAAATCTACAACAATGTTGTTTCAATGTTATTGTTCTAGATTTCACGTTGTTTTTTTATACAGTTGTCACCCATACGAGACTATTATATTACATGATCTGCAATGTAGTGAGAAGGGTATTTTGCAAGTTGTCAACTTCACCAAAATCTAAAACTTGACTAATACATTGCAGTGCCATTACATATTATGACATCACCAATATTTCCTTCAGCACATTAAAAATCAGTCATTATTCGTTGTTTCAGGTACTAAGTCTTTGAAATACAGTATAGTCAAAATAATGTTAATAAGATTTAGAGCATATATTTCTATGAAAGGAGCGACCATCTTTTGGGCAGTACAAAACAAAGTATAATATATTGAAGAATGTTTATAAAATATCAAGTATAAGTCCCTCATAACTTTTTATGCAAGACACTTGAAGGAATATACGTAATCACTGCAGCTAGTACAGTTCCCATCATGCCGTCAAGTTACGTGACCTATGTATAGCCACAGTCAAATACTTTCCCTTTTTTACAAAGATATATAGGCTCTTAAATAGAATGTAACTCATTATACACTATCACTATAGAAAAGAAGTTGAAAAATGCCTCAAAGTTAAATAAATGTCAATTGCATTGAATAAATGTCATTGTTCAATTCAACACAGACTTTTTGAAGTTTTTTTACTTCTCGTAAGTACCTCTCTCTCTATTTACATGCTAAGAGCGTATCTGCAACTTCAATTAGTCATAAGTAGATACATTTTTTCAAGCTAAATGAAGAGTTCTTCCTTCAAATCTGATTATCAAAAAGTACAAAAAGGAACCAATTTTGATTGAAAAGTTTTCCAAGTTCAAGAGTTCTTTTTTAGATAGTTAGAGACGTCAGAATGTCCAAATATACCTTATGCTGATTTATATTTCTCCTCCTTCAAAAGTATCATGCACTCAAAAGTCTAGAAAGTTGACAAAAAATATACTAATACTTGGTATTCAGCAAAGGTATGTGTAAAATCTCGAAATGCGATACTAAAGTCTATAACGTTGATTTACAAATAGATTTTTTATAAATATATTAATATGAATATTATTAGGCATTTAAACTGAAATCTCGGTTTTTGATTGACTGAAACGGTAAATGTTATATAATTGGCTGTATATACAAATGGACGGAGATCAAAAAGTACGTCAACTATAACTAACTATAGACCCCCTACATGTGAATTAGCTAGAATAACTTTAGCGAGAAAAGTGCACAATGACTGTATTGTTGTGGAGAATTCTACGGTTTCATGAAGAGTTTGTGACAAGTGTTATCAACCTATCATTATAAAGTTATCAAAGATATTGTATACGAATAAACTTTATTGTCGATCAACTTGAGTGACACATATTATAACAGAGTCGCTATACTGTTCATTTGAGGATGTGTATTATATTCCTTCATTCACTTTCGTCAGCACCCGAACTCTTACGTCGACTATTCCCTAAATAGAAAGTGAGTCAACATACAATACCGATGGAAAAAACGTTCATTTTATGACGAAATAATGTATATAATATATTATACAGAACATAAATAACTGTGTATATAAGAGTATATTGAAGAAGATTTCACCCCAACCGATCGACGTCTCATTGATTGGAAATAGGCAACATATTCTCAAGAGAAATTATTATATTCAGATATCTCGTGTAGTGTCCTGAACAAGTGAACATAATAATATGAAAGAGAGAGACAGAGAGATATATACATTTTCTGGCAGTAAACTTACTAACAAAAACTTCGTTTTACAGTGATACACCGTTAGTGCATACAAAAATCGAACAAATATCTTTTCAAGGGTTTGAAATTGATTCTTCGCTTACGCTCGTGTAATCATATAAACAGTGATTCCCAAAAATCAATCAAATCACTACGTCCTCAAATGGAGCAACATCAGTGGAAGTGCCGTGTTATAGTATCAGTACCAGTGGACGTGCCGTGTTCAATATCGTATCACGTGACAAACAGTAAACGTTCGGCAATGAAAACAACAAGAGTAGGACGTGCGGGGTAGACCTGTGTGCAAAAAAGCATGCACGAAATGCTGATACAAATGTGCTTAGTCTTGGTGCAAACAAAAAACAAATCAAAACCAAATACTTTCAGTGTCTGTTCACAGAATAGTTCCAACCTAATGAAAGTAAATTACACGAATATAAGGAAAACATGTTTTTTCGTTCATGTATAAGCAAGTGAGGCTTGATATTTCGTTCATAAATAAATTGGTTGGCATTGAGTACTTTTTCAAAATGTATCCTATTTTACACTAGATTATTTATGCCGAGTTGAAATCAATTTTATTTATGATAAATGTCTCCATTCTTTGAATTCATAATGCCTTTTCTATGTAATTGTCCAACTATAATTACAATACCAACTTGGGCCTACAGCTGCATTTAAAAAAGATAGCGAAATTCTGGAGATAGCTTTCCATCATTTGAACTATGTATAAACTTCTGACTTTTCTATTGGTTACTAACTTTGCAAGAGATGCCACACATTGTTAAAATAAGCGGAAAACAATGTCCCGTAATTAATTGTGTTCTCCAATCTTATGTTGTCAGTGATAGTTTGTTTTACCCCCAACTTTTCTAGTTGCTATAGTGACCTGACAAAGATTTCATCTCCGTATACCATTGAACAGTATTATTGAATCATTCAACAAATGACAAATATAGCGATATTTGGATTCCCAACGATAAGAAAAACCACCGATATACGTTTTTAATATGTTTGTTTTCCAAAATATTGTGTTACAGAGATCTCTATCTTATTTAAATGCAATTGTAGACTTGAGCTGAGTTAGATACTGAATTGCCTTCGCTGCGCTATTAGAATATTCAAGAATGTGTGTATAATCACTTATTAAATATTGTAATAATTATTTGTGAATTAATTAAAATACATCGTATATAACTCGTCTGTGAAAATGACATGAAAAATAACATCTTGATGTATCAAATGATCTATCTTTTGTAGACCTTATCAAATCACAATGAACATTCTTGATAAATAAATGATAAATCAAAATATCAAATGGTGTGTGCAAATATTTCAACCAAGTTGATAAAATAATTCTAGAACAGAAGTTATAAAGGTATGAAGAGATGTCAATGAAAACTTCCAAATTGTTACACTACAAACCCAATTCAGAATTCGTAATCTGTGTTTCCACTTTCTATTTTTGTTCTGTCTCAATTTATTGTTTATTGTACTTTGATACAAGTATTTGATTTTTTAGGTTAATTACAATTTGAGGTTATACTAATAACTTCGTATCCGATGGGTATTTTTTATATATATATATTGGATTTTGACGACGTACTATAATGATAACTGAGATCTATTGGCGTCAAATGAATGACTGATGAGATGATGGGATGATGAGATGAAGGTGTCTTAGGTTTCGAGAAGGATACTGGGAAGGAAGCGGTCGTGGCCTATACCGTAGGAACCATCCCGGCATTAGTCTTGACTACAAAGGGAAACCACGAAAAACCCTTGTAAAGATGGACCGTGGCGGGGATCGAACCAGGTCCGATATGTCCCTTCACCTCCCGGATCACATGAAGCGAGTGCGTTACTCATCTACATGTGCCGGTACCGGTACGTATTATACCAACTTGATACTTGTCTTTATAATAGTCATAATTAAATCACGCATGGAAAGTTACACATTAGTTTACACCATGGATAAGAATAAAGACTTTATACAATAGATTATATGCAAGCCTTTAGAAATAGAATAAACCTCTTAATTCCATGCTTGCACGTTCATGAACATTCTGATGAACAATTAGCATCAAACAATTAAAACCGTTGATTAAGCGAAATATCTGTTTTATTGATGGTAACTTTTAGCGATAACTTTTTTTTTTACATGTCAGAATGCAAACGTGTTATAACCACAGATATTTTAATACCTACAATCTTCATCAGAAATGTCCATTTAAATTGTCTAAAACTTGAAAAAATTTCATTCAAGACCCATGTGAATCGATTTAGTAAAATTAATATTTTTTGGTAATAATTTGAGACTGATAGTATAACATATCGAAATTAAAAATTATTTAGAAACACAGATCAAAATATCTCCAAGGTGCATGATATAGTCAGAAGTTGGAACTATTCAACTATAATTTGAACAAATCCACAGCTAAACAACACGATGGTTTAGCTGTATTGTACTATCTTTCAAATATCAAGATCCGAGGTCCATCATGTCGATACATTATTTTAATTATTGTTGGAAATAGGGTACGATTTCATTACCATTCTGAGAGTATTAATGAGATCTGTTTTTCTACATGAAGTAATAGAAAGTTGATATATTACACCGTTCCCCAGTCATCACCATATAATATATAAGATGTCGTTAAATTCACTCTCACTTTCAGTCTCCCCTTATTTTCTCCATCTCTGTCGTCTCACTCTCATCCTCTCTCACAGATGACAGATAAAGAAGAGATGCCTCTGAGCGCTAAGCTGGCATTAGTTTGGATTCTCTTGAGAGATGAGAAGAAAGAAAGAGATCGTTAGTTGTATGCGTGGCTGAAGTCACGAGCAAGAGTTGGTTGTTGATATTTGAGACGACGCGTTGTTTTGTATCCAAGATAACCAGCAAAGATGTCACTTTAGGCGTCCTTTATTTCGTACAAAACTAGAAATATGATGTAAGAAAGGATGTATATAAGGATGTAGGATAGCAAGGGGTGACCTATCGTGCTCTCTGTTTCCGCCAAGGCGCTAGGCGCTCTGTCGGTGATGTGATCTCGGGTCCAACGCTGTCCCTTAGAGACTCTTGAGAGTATGTTGGGTCCATATTTCTCAAGAGAGGTTTGAAATTCGAAGTGGTAGAAAGAGATTCAGAGTGAAATATCAAACTGTATACAAATATGAATAATTATTGAATATTTTATCGTGATGTAGCTCGTTTATACCATAATTTAAATAATTTTTGGATGAGAGAAGCGAAGATCATCTTATTATTTTAAATATATTAATACCTTATTAGATGAGCGTAGCGAAGATTCCATTTCACCTACCGAAAAAAATTGGGTTTCGTTTTCCTGTTTTTTTTTCCTGTTTGTTAATAATTTAGTGCGCGGCATACAGGTCGAGAAAAAATACCTATCGACTTGAAACTTTTTCTACATACTTCTGTCATACCAGAATAAGTTGGGATTATTTTTCAGGAAAATCAGTCGGAAGGTTTTTCCGGAAAAAATTCGGAAAGTTTGAGAAATTCTCATTGGATGAGCGAAGCGAAGACTCAATTTCACCATACTCGAAAAAAAGTGCCTTTTTATGTTTTTTATTTTTGTTCGCGCTCCATAGGTCAATGAAACTTCAAAATCAGTTGAAACTTGGCATACACAAGTGTCCTTATCTAACTTGATACTGTATGGTTTTGAGGCGCAATCGGTCGAACCACTTCTGAGAAAACTCATTTCAACATTTTCAAAAATCCCCTATGAATAACCCAGAGGAAAAAAATCGTCAAAAATATTTCCTCCGAGAGAATTCAAATTATCAGTGAATTTTAATATGATAATTATACACCTTATTCCGAAATTTTAGTCTAATCAGATCAGCCGTTTTGATTTGAGAAAATATATAATCCAATTTTTTAAATCACTCAAAGCCATTAAGAAACCATTTAAATCCAAGCAATAGGTGCGGAAACGATTAAAACAAAGCCTTCTTCATTATCATAGAAAGTGGTTAGGAAATAAGATGGCAGTGACATAATTGTTTGGATCTCAAGGTGTATAAATATATATATATATATATATATATATATATATATATATATATATATATATATATATATATATATATATATATATATATATATATATGATAACCAATCCAAAGATATAAGTTGACATGTTCTAGCTCATCCATCAACGCGGAAACACATAACGCGTTTGCCTAGTATAAGAATAATACGGATGGAAAATACTTGAAATGTGGAAAATTTTCAAAAACTTCTACATTTTCACTGAATATGGAAAACATAATTACGGATATCTTCAGTGACTTTCACAATATTCGGATGTAAAATAACAAAGAAAACGCAATAAAAGTATCCATTCTATTGAAGGTTGCGATCAAGATGCATTGAGGGTTGCGTTGGTTTGCCGCCGGGAGACGGGCAAACGCAACCCTCAATGCATCTTGGTTGGGATCAATTGGTTTTGCAAAGTGTATATATATGCGACAGGTTGCAGCACTATAGATATCAACAAGTTGCAGGTAAGGTTTTTGAACGTTTGAAATAATCCAAGGTCCGTAGATGTGGATTGATCTGACGAAATATTTTTCATTCTAGATTTCCATAATTCTAAGCTCATCTCACAACGCAAATCCCGCGTTTTCCTAGAATTAGATAAGCGTAGCGAAGATTCCGTTTCACATACCGAAAAAAATGGTCTTCGTTTTTATGTTTTTTTTTTTGTTTGTTTGTTTGTTAGTAATTTTGTGCGCGGCATACAGGTCAGAAAGAAATACCTATCGACTTGAAACTTTTTCTACATATTTCTGCCATACCAGAATATGTTGGGATTATTTTTCAGAAAAATCGTTTGGAAGGTTTTCCCGGAAAAAATCGGAAAGTTTCAGAAATCCTGATAAGAATAACACGGACGGAAAACACTTGAAATGTTTTCAAAAACTTGAAAATTTTCACTGAATATGGAAAACATGATTATGGATATTCTCAGTGACTTTCACAACATTCGGATGGGAAATAACAAAGAAAACGCAATAAAAGTATCCATTTTATTGAAGGTTGGGATGAATTGGATTTGCAAAGTGTATATGCGACAGGTTGCAGCACTATAAATATCAACAAGTTGCAGCTATGACTATCAATTACGTAATTGATAGTCATAGGTTGCAGGTAAGGTTTGTGAACGTTTGAAGTAATCCAAGGTCCGTGGACGTGGGCTTGTCATTTGACGAAATATTTTTCATTCTAGATTTTCATACTTCTAAGCTCATCTCACAACGCAAATACCGCGTTTTCCCAGTTAATACAGCTAAACAATATGTTTTTTCAGCTGTATACGCTTGACAGTTATGCGACATGACTTAAATAGTTATAACTTATATCATCTTATATCATCTTATATCATCTGACTTAAATAGTTATAACTTATATCATCTTATATCATCTTATATCATCTGACTTAAATAGTTATAACTTATATCATCTTGAAGCTATTTTAATTATCTGTGTTTCTCGCGTATTATAATTTTGATATCTCATATCGTTCAAAAGTTATCACCAAAAAACTGATATTTCGCTAAATCGACTCCCTTGGACTCTTGAATGAAATGGGCAATATATGCAGCACGTAGACCTATTGCAGGGGCAAGGGGTAGAAAATAATTAATGGATGTTTCAACTATTCATGTTACCATATAGGCCTACTCATAATGTGTAATGTGCAGAACCGTGTTAACACATTTGGTGCCCCTAGGCTGGCCCTCCCCCCCCCCCCCCCCCATACACTTCAAAAATAATTAATAACAAAAAATATAGTTTTTAATCAATGTGTTCTGAGCATTGTTTTTATTTCATGTTTTCAATACGGTACTCACTTTATTCATGAGTTGCCATCTCACAATACGAAATTACATGATATTAGAACCTACGCTCATTTATAAGTACAAAATCATATTCTGGTGATGTATTTAAAATTTCAATTGGCTGGTTAATAATAATTGGAGACCCTTAAATATTTGGTACCCTAGACTAACCCAATCTTAATTTTTCCTGTACAGGATTCTTGTCTTACATAACACGTGCACTTTTTTAACGCTGTAAATTCTTGTTTGCGTCCAACTATCGTCAGTCACCTACCCCAAGAAGTAAACCCACCGTCCATCTCGTTCTCTCTCACTTGCACATTGATATTTTTCTTTACAAATATCATTCCGAAATTAACGTAGACGTATTTTCATTGTGAAAATCACGCTAACTAAAATTAGGCTGAAATCAAATCAAACTTGTAATTAATCTATAGCTTATCAAACTACAATACGTATTATAAACACGGTGCAAATGCACGATTAATTCAAGCACTTTTCACTGTATCTACAATAAAGTATCTTGATTTATGCTTGCGCTTTATGACATCTTCTCTTGATTTATGGCTTGTTTTAATTAGACAAGTCAAAATAACTGATTGATCGTAACTCGTAGTGTATATCAGAACAAAACAGAACAGAATAAAATTCTCCTCAAAAACAAAACGCATCTTGTGATACTGAAGATTGGAGTCACTAGGGGTGAGATTCCTGTGTGCATAAGGTTGTTTCAAGCTTCACTCACAGCAGGTAGAGTACCGCAAGTTTGGAAAAAAGCGGAGGTGGTTCCAATTTCAAAGGGAGGGCAAAGGGGTAGGGTAGACAACTGCAGGGGAATTAGTTTAACATCGCATGTGTGTAAGATAATGGAAAGGGTGGTTATAAAGAGAGTAGTGGAGAAGGTAGATGAAAGAAGGAGTATTTCAGAAGTGCAGCATGGGTTTAGGAAGGGTTATTCATGTGAGACGCAGTTGTTAGGTTTTGCAGAAGAGTTGGCTGGGGTAGTTGATAGGGGGGGACGTGTTGATGCAGTGTTTTTAGATTTCGAGAAGGCTTTTGATAAGGTAGATCACAATATATTATTAGGGAAGTTAAAAAGGTCCGTTGGGAATGCTGGGTTGGTTAATTGGATTGGAAACTTTCTTCAGGATAGAGTGCAAAGAGTTCGGGTGGGTTCAGAGGTTTCAAGTGAGACTAAGGTTACGTCAGGAGTTCCACAGGGTAGTGTGTTGGGTCCCTTATTGTTTGATTTACATATAGATGATCTGACTAGTGTTGTTGATTCGAAAATAAGGTTATTTGCAGATGATTGTGTGTTATATAGGGAAATCATTACAGAGGAGGATGTAGTAGCTCTTCAGGTAGATTTAGCGGCAATTAATCGTTGGGTTCAGTCAAACAAGATGGAGTTGAATACAGGAAAGTGCAAGTTAGTCACATTCGGTAAGAGAAACATAAGGACAGATGTAGTGTATGAGGTAGGAGGGAAGACGCTGGAGTTGGTGGAAAACTACAAGTATTTGGGGGTGGTATTTGATAGGCGTCTAGGGTGGGGGAGTCAGATTGAGAGAATAGTAAAAAAGAGTATAAATGCACTAAACTTTGTAATGAGGCAGCTTAGGGGGGCAGGTATGGAGATTAAGGAAAAAGCATATTTCTCGTTAGTGCGTCCCATGGTAGAATATGCTAGTTCAGTTTGGGATCCTTATAGATTAGGTAAGATAAGGGATGTGGAAAGGGTTCAAAGGATTGCTGTGAGAAGGGTTACAGGTAGGGTTAGGAGGTGGAAATGGGATGAGAATGAAAGGGGGGAGAGGGTAAGAATGTTGGAGAGTCCAACTAAGATGATGAGAGACCTGGGGTGGCAGAAATTGGAAATACGGAGGAAGGAGGATCGTTTATGTTATTTCTTCAGGGTAATGGAGGGAGAGGGGGGGTGGGGGGAGCTGCATGAGTTGATAAAAAGAAATAAGTCAGGGTATGGAGGTAGGCGGGGTCATGATAGAGCGGTAGTCATAAAGGGGGCTACATTAGATGTCGGTAAATTCTCTTTCTTAAAAAGGACAGGTAGGGACTGGAATGGGCTTAGTAGAAATGTTTTTGAAGGGGATGAAATCAAGTCAAAGTTATTCCGTCAGAGGGTTAAGGAGATGGTGGGATAGGGGTACTTAGGGAACTTGCCACCGCGCATTTATGTGCATTTGCAAGAGTCAAATAATAATAATAATAAACGAAATGAATGGATATTGTTTAGCCTCTCAAGAAATATGAATCAAGAAGTGGAAATGAAATGGAAATATGAAATGAAAAAGGTGACAATACGGCCACGCTGTCGGTACTTATACAAAAATGATAAAACACTAATAGTTTACCGATGAACATAATTTTATAGATCCATTTCATGCAAGCAGGTTTCAGGTGCCCTATTGTACACCTAAAATGACGCCAAAGTGTATCAAACGCGAGTATTTTTCAAATTAAATCCGATACATGATGATACTACAAATACTTATCTATAAATCCCAGATGACTTTTTCGCCAATCCTGAATATTAATTCCACTGTTCTCATAATTTTTCTATTGCAATCTATGCAATTTATGCATGTATAGCTGCCTTATGTAACTATTTATATTTTTCACACAACCCAGCTCCATGGTGATTGGTGACACAATAATTTGAATGAAGTTTCAGTTTATCAAGTACGCTCAAATGTTAGATGGATGAGCGAAGCGAAGACTCAATTTCACCATACTCAAAAAAAAAATCGTTTTTTTTTCGCGCTCCACCGATCAAACGAAGATGAAGATTCAGTTGCAATTCAGTTGAAACCTGGCATACACGAGTGTCCTTGTCTAATTCGATATTGTATAGTTTTGAGGCGCAATCGGTTGCACCACTTCTGAGAAAACTAATTTCAAAGTTTTCAAAAATTCCATTAGAATAATCAAGAGGAAAAAGTTCGTCAAAAATAAGTCCTTCGAGAGAATTCAAATTTTCACTGAATTTCAATATGATAGGCCTAATGAAACACATTATTCCGAACTTCCACTCAAATCGGATCAGACGTTTTGATATGAAAAAAACATATAAGGTAAAGTTTGTAGTTTTCAAGATACCAATTAAATCCAAGCAACAAGTGTCACCAGTGGCGTAGCCAGGATTATATTTCGTGGGGGGAAGGGGGGCAAAACTCAAGTGTAACACGGAAGAAATTTTGTGCAGGTCATGTTCATGAGGGGGGAGGGGGGGATTTAGTTTGGTAAAGAAAATGCTACATGATAACAGTTGTGCAACGGCCTGTTCAGGGATTTTTTTGAAATGACACCTTTTCATACAGTTTAGCGTATTCCAGATGAGGTTCAGATGCCGAAATCATTTTACTTATGAAATAAAAGAATGGCTTCAAAACCAATATTTGTAGCTGCAGGGTCGTTCCGTGTCATTTTAGCACCCCGGGCAAGCACTTAATTGTGCGCCCTCAAAACTGAGTGTGCAGATCGATGGTGAATGCAATGAAGGAGCCATGTCCCGCAGGTAAATTTTTGAAAATGTCCTTTTTTAATACGATTCTATGGGTTTCAGGAACTACACGAAATGTCTGGAATACATGGATTTCAACATGACTAATTCTTCCAATTGGCTGTTGCAAGCAAATAAAAGTTGGATCATTTAATAACAGTGATGGTCTATTTGAATATAAGAACATTTACTACATCCAATGATGTAAATAAAATGTCATTAATTTGATTTATGGAATATGATTACTGATAGAAAGTCACATATGGGCGCCGACAGCACTCCTCAAATTTCATTTATCACAAAACTTTATTCTTTTTATTCTAATAATACAATTGAACTCCAGCTTCGACTGAGGCTGTTGAGCTCTTTCACTGGCCCTACAATCGGGGGTGGACTGGGGAAATATTCCGGCCCTGGCAAATCTTTTCAAACAGCCCTAGGGTACTGTTGTAGAGCATCAAGTAAATGCAAACTTTTTTCATGATTTTTATTTTTAATTTAAAAAATAGCCATGAGAGTAACATATAGTGGAAAAATTGGAAATAATTTTGTTTTCCAAAAAAATTAAATTCTGCAAGGAGTTCAAACTTATGATTTTACACATTTCTTGCAATTTTCAGAACAATCGGGTTGGCCGTTTTGAAGAAAAAAATAAAATGTGCCAAAATCATAACTACACGCTCATAGAACGCATTTATGGCGTTTTCCTGGTCAATTGAATCACGTAGGTCACTGCCAGCTTCCTCTCCTCTTGAGAAAAAGTAAATGTAAAATCAACTGAAAAAATAAGTCCGATGTTGGTTCCAGACTTTCACTGTACATAATACAGATAACTCACTCAAAAATATAATAGTGACGAAGTTGATGTTAAGACGAAATTCGAAGCGGTTACGAGCGAAATGCAGGGACGACGTTAGGATTTGTTTATTGGGGGGAGGGGGGAGGGGGTGCACAGGTGACATAAATAAAATGACCGCCCAGCTAGAAAAGGGGTCTGGGGGCAGAAGAGCCCTGCAGGGAGTTTTTTAAAACAGGAACATTTTTCAAGTGATTTTTGCGATTCACAAGTGTTTTTGGAGTCTTATATAATTGAATTATCATGGACATTTTCGAAGTTGAACTTTCACGATCTCCCAGCAAAGCCCCACAGGGATTTTTCTGAAATGGATCCATGACATTTTTCAAGTGATTTTGTTATTTACAAGCAGTTTTGGAGTCCAATGATTGAATCACTATGGACATTATGAAAGTTATTTTTAATAGTATAATCATTATGGACATTTTCAAAGTAATTTTGCATTTCTCCAAGCAAAATTCCCAGCAGTGATTTTTTTGAAATATGATCATTTTTCAAGTGATTTTTGCGATTCACGAGCAGTTTTGGAATCTAATAATTGAATTGTTCGAATACCACTCGCATCATCGCAAACTTTCTGAAGGACTGTAGTGTTGTGTTGCAAATATAATATAATGTGTTTATTTTAGTAAGTTCATATTTGCATAAACTACAAGTGCCGGCCTGCGGCCAGCCCTCAGTAAGGCGACCCACTGGGCAAATGCCCGGTTGCCAAGACCCCTATTTTATAACTTTTGTCCGTTACTTGACAGGTCAAAATCATCTCAATATCGCTTTGGTTCCGTTTCGACCGCGGTTGAAATTGGTAGTCTATAGCACCGATGGAAACGGGCATTTATTCCAATACACAGGAGTTGGAAAAAGTGCGATATATCGCTCATTTTCAAGTGAAACACATGCAACGACTGAGCCACCGCAGCTTGTTTCATGACTTTCATCTGGTTTACTTGAAATTTTGTTAATTTAATTGTCGAAAATGATGAGTGATGAATCAATTATTCAGATTTAAATTTAATTGAATGCACATCCTAGTTAAAAACAATATTTTTCATTTAGACCTGGTATTACCAATGTGGAAGTAGCTCCAACTCGCAGATAAAAGTTGTTATCACCATGGTTACCTGTGATATTTGTTTTCACCAACTCTCAGATAACTGCTAACTGGACTTGGTAATACCCGGCCTTGAAGAATATTATTTTGTGATGAGCAATATGAGATGAATGATAGATGATGATGCAGGATAAGAGAAACTAGTGATGTGAGAATGATGAGGTGGGTACAGGTTGGAGGGAATACATTGACTGAACAGAAAAACACAAACACATGTGTGGACTGGACAATTAATATTATATGATATATATTATATTCCGAATATTTTTATGAGTTTATATAAAACTCTGCAGATTTTCCGGAATCTCATAGTTTAATTGGCGGTGCTGAAATACCGTCTTTGGCTGGCATTTGTGTGTCATCCCAGAATATTGCCGCCTCGCGCTAAGCAATATGGCATTTGTTTCATGGCAAACCAGCCAACCCTTCCAGAGATATTGTTGTTCGAACATTGCACTATGAAGGCTTTCGTAGCGCTGGCTAGTAAAATGTGTCAGTCTCTTTTCGTTTGTGAAACAGTTGCGCAGAGCTAGTGTTATGCAATAATATGCTTTCACTCTTCCTCCATCACTCAAGAGTGAGTGGAAAAAAAAAAAAAAAAAACTTGAGAGATTTGTTTCATGTTATTTGTGACTTTCTTGTTTTGACAGTATAATTATGCCATACGATAGTATAGCCCATGTTTCAAATTCAAGATTTTTGAGGAAACATTTTCAAATAGCCCAAGACATCAAAACCTGGTTCTAATTTATATAGTTCCATCAGTCATGTTTTTCCAAAAACTTTCACTCATATCATTTTCACTTATACTTCTATTTTCAATTCTGCTGCCTATTATCAATAGTCGAACATTATAAGGGGATACTAATTAGATGAGCGTAGCGAAGCTTTCCATTTCACACCCTGGAAAAAAATGAGCTTCGTTTTTATGTTGTTTTTTTTGTTTTTTTTGTAACTATGTACGCGGCATACAGGTCAGAGAAATGAATCAATCAACTTGAAACTTTTTCTCAACGATGGTGTCATACCAGAATAGGTTGGGATTGTTATTCAGAGAAATCGGTCGGAAGGTTTTTCCGTAAAATAATCGGAAAGTTTGGAAAATCCTCATAAGAATAACCCAGAGGGAAAATACTTGAAAAACAAGAATTTTTTAAAAGCTCTCAAATTCTCACAGAATATGAAAAATACTATTATACACCTTTTCAGAGATTTTTACAACAATCGAATGAGAAATAATGAAGAAAACGCAATAAACGTGTACATTTTATTGAATATTTGGATCAATTGGTTTTGCAAAGTGTTTATGCGACAGGTTGCAGGTTACTATAAATATCAACAAGTTGCAGGTGAGGTTTTTGAACGTTTGAAGTAAGTCAAGGTTTGTAGATGTAAATTGAGCTGATAAGTTATTTTTCATTCTAGATTGCCATACTTCTAAGCTCATCTCACAACGCGCATCCCGCGTTTTCCTAGTCTATCTGCATTGGCAAGTAATGGATTAAAATCAGTCAACAATGATTTTTCAATTGATTTTTTGAAATTACTAAAAAATATTTCACTTTTTCTACATTTTTTCAATTGTTTGGGCGTGTATTGCACGCCCAACTGGTATTTGTTCAATTTTTGTAAATGAAGTCTTCAATTACCGGTATTCAAATATATTTAATATTTTATAGTCATGAAATATTCGTCATGAAAAATTTTATTGATAGATAAATTGGGATTATAAATAGATACTATTATATTGGTTAACTTCTTGCGTAAAATTGGCTGGGATGGTTCACGACAAGAAAGAAGCTAATACATCGACAACTCGTCATAAACTGTCAAATCAATGTTGAGAAGAGAAATAGTCCTCATTTCTTCAGATTTACACATCACACGGACATACCCCATACTAGAATCTGTTCTAGTATACCTAGTCTCTAGAAGGCACTCGTGTAACATCTATTGTTATAAGTATGTACTGTATTATTGTCACTGAAGAATATTAATGTCACAGTAAACTAATGGCAAAAATGGCAATAGTGCCATCTTTAGCAAGGTCACCAAAGAGCAGATCTAGACAATTAAAATAATTGATTATACTATTAATATAATTTATTACAATGATTATACATCGATTTACAGCCTAGTAGAACCCCACTTCATAGAGAATTCAACAGTCAAAAACAATACAAAAATCAAGACAAATTGACAATGCTCTGAAGCACATAAAGGTATGAATTAGGTAAGCAATGAAAATTACCATATTCAATCAAAATCCAGGAATTACTTTTCCTTTCTTTGCTGCCTTTCTCAATTTGCCTAGTTTATTCTTTTTCTTGCGGTTTTCCACGTTTGCAGTCCTCCTCTTTTGTTTTGTTTCCATTTTCTTCTTGACTGCATCATCCCTCTCTACCCATTTTTCTTTTCTGTGTTTCTTCCTCTCACTATTTTTTTTGATCGTCTTAGCAAGAAGTATTGGATCATCTTTCAACTTTGTTCCCTCGGACTTCTGTAGCGCCGTCTGCCAAGCATAACTTTCTTTCACAAACTTGATCTTATCTGCATCACCTGTCATTTCTAATTTCTTCATTTTGTCGTTGTGTTTCTCAATTCTATGCATCAATGCCTTAGGATCTGTTGCTCTCTTTTCGGGTTCGTTGGTCAAAGCGCTCGACTGTACAAAGTCAAACTTGTTGAAAACCATTCTACCCTCACTATTGTAAACAGGTTTTGTAGGCTTGAGCTTCACTTCCATTTTAGATTCAAATTCGGGACCAGCATTCTTCTTACGGACAAGTTTCTTCTTCAGAGCTCGTTCTTCTTTTCTTGCCTTTTTAGTAATTCGGCTTTTCAATCCTTTCTTCTTGAGCATATCCTTATACGAGCCTTTACCTACGATAAATCAATGCAACATGTTTAATATTATCATTTGTCTAATTGTCATTTACAGTGAATCTATACCGGTAGGCCTACTGTAGGCCTAGGCCTATTTGTATTAGCGTTACAGAAATGAAAATAATTAGACCCCATTTCAACTCATTTGGTACAGAACTTACCTTTCATCTCCTCTAGCTTCCTGTGAAGTTCTTCCAGACTCTGGGCACGCGTTCCTTCCCCGTAGGTTTTAGAGAATTTAGCTAGAGACAATGAAGCAAAATTAGAGATACTATGCGTGCCTGTACCGGTACTTGTAATCACGAGTAATGAAGAGGGCAGAAACCACCAGTGCACTGGTGGTGTTGGATAGGGGAGACGGTCAAACGGAACCTTCAAACCTACGTGAATACAAATACAAATAATACAGCCTACAAACGATATTCCTACAATAATTAATATTATGCCTACGTATATTACAATAATATTACCAATATTATCAAGTAGGTCCTACGATATTCAACAACAGCTCTTACAGAATCAACATTCATTCCTTGTGATAGCAAATTATTGATTGACTATTTATTTTCACCCTATGATTTGGGATTGCTAGTACACTCTAGGTTGATAAGGAATTCACAAACTAAAATACAAATATAAATAAGAATGATAACACAAAGAGAAAAACTAAAAATGTGATGATTGACAGAATTAAAACTAGCAGTACTAGCAGTATCAAGGACTAGCAGTATTTAAATTAGTTTTGAAATTTTCAACAGAAATAAGTTTTTCATCAATTTTCATGCATTTCATTGGGTTTCATTGGGGTTGTCTTTTGATTTTGATATTTTCGATCAATTACATCTTCGATTCGATGTTGAATTGGAATATTCAATATTTGAATAATTCAATATCCAAACGATGATCGATATAGAATTAAAAATTGGGAAATGAAAAAAAAAGAGAAAACCAAGTGACCAAAAAAGTGAATACCCAACTAAAAGTGAATAATTTAGATCATTTAGATCATTTAAATCTAAATTTAGATAATTTAGAACGTGAATGGTTCCTCGTTGCTATCGCAGTAATGGTGTATGCCGAGTATAGTATAATGTCTAAGTAGGAAATAGAGCTTGATGTGCTCCTGATGTATTCTTATAACTCAGTAGGCCTATAAGATTGTTATAAGATAACTACACAATTACAGGATTATCAATTAGGCCTACTTACTCCTTTGAAAAGGAATTATAAAGGGTGCTGGATTAGATGGACAAATTTTCTTGAAAAGGACAGTTAGGGATTGGAATGGGCTCAGTAGAAGTGTATTTGAGAGGGATGAAAAAAGGTATCGGTAAAACAATTCCGTATGAAGGTTAGGGAGGCGGTCAAACATGGCAGTCCATCCAGTTGTGAACAAGGATAGGAAACTTGCCACCTCGCATTTATGCGCAAGTGAGAGTGTTATAATAATAGGCCCTAATAATAATAATAATAATAATAATAGAAATAATAATAACAAGAGTAAAATATAAGTTTATAGGGGCCTATATTATTGGAAATGGGTAGAAAATAAACTGAAACAGTACTACATGATCAAGAATCATGACTTCCAATCTCACATTTTTTCCCATTCAATATTTTTCATTTGATTCGATTCAATATCGATTGAGAATTAATTTTGATGTATTTTTATAGCTATTAAAGTTTCGATCCGTTTACAATTTTCATATCAAACGGCAACCTTAGTTTTCATATTTGGCAAGCCCGTGTGAGAGCTATGATAAATATCAATATCGTCATGCCACCAATTCTCTAGCATGTTAAACTAGATGAACGTTCTGCACTTTCAGTGACGACGGACCTATGAAACAAGAATCTCGTTGACTTCCTAAACATGTTTCTTTTGCTAACTGTTTTTGCCCAACAAGAGAAAATTTTCAATTCATGTAATCTCATTTTGTTTCACCAATCACAGAACAAAATCTTATCCTTGATTTATACTTTGGTAAAATAAGAACTTGGTTCATATCAGTGATATAGTAATTTGAATAGGAATATATTGAACATTTGTTCAACAGAATTTTCTCTAATATCAAATAGGCCAACATTTTAATAAATTAATCGTCTGTGACAGCGGAATCTGTCGTGGATTAGCTTCCTCCTCTCCTGCCAGCAAGAATCCAAACTTAGAATAGGTGCTGTTACAGCTTAAGCAGGCCCAGGCTCCATGATGATTTAATCAACAAGATCCTCAAATACTTTTAGGTTTGGTTAGGTAATGTTAGACAATGAATTACAAGATATAGGCCTATTAGATTATTATAATATAATAGATAATATAATATAATAGATTTTGAAAGAACAAGAAACTGCAAATGTACATTCTGTTCTAATGGACTATAGGCATACAGTAGAACCTCTTTCATACGTTTTTCAGGGGACCAGACTAAAAAAATGTATCAACGTGAAAACCCTATTAATGAGACTATTCAACATGTGGAGCATATAGGTTGGATCAAAAAATAAAACTTATAAATGTAATAAATGTATCAACAAGAAACTTATAACAGAGGTTCTACTGTACTGTACTAGCTTCTCACCAAGTCGTAGAGTGTAGATTGGACCTACATTGTTGTATTTTTGTTATTATTATTACGGTAAATTTACTGGTTAATGTACCACGCCATTTTTTCCATTTATTTCAATTTTTTCTTCTTTTTTTAAAGTATAAAAGTTCCGTTCCGCCTGCCGGCGGTATACGCGAGGTTTGGACACTAACCTGAGCCTAACCTAACCTACTGTCCACCTTTGTCATTTTAGTCAGATCACAAAGCAGCAACTTCAAGTAAGTAAAAAACATATTAAAACAAACAAATACAAAATGTCCAAACTACACACCATAGATATGAACAAGATCTATCAGAAAACACAAAAAACGCGAACATAGGACAAAAATTGCCCATGGTACGTTAATCAGTAAAATTACCATTATTACTACTGTATCATTATTATATTTTGAATTGGTATACATGTACGACATATCAATATGGTTAAATTCTGAATATTTACTGACAAATTTCAATACTTCATTGTAAGATTTAGACTTAATTACCGGTACATAAGTAAGCAATATTTATTGTACCGTATACGGTAATGTAATGTATGCAATAAGTCCAATCACATTGACAGTCAATCGAAACCATCCCTCCTCTGTTAATATGCAAGTTCACTGTGACGTAAAGTGAAATTGTAAAGTCGCCGCAGTTTTAATTCTCACCTCCTACCACATCCAACCCCTTTGTATACCTGAACAAGCAGCTAGTCATCATCAGCATCACCATCTTCTATCCTCACTCTTATCTCTATACAGTAAACATGGCAGCAGCCAAAACATCTAATATCTCCTGTTTCAATTGTAAATTTGTAAATTGTAAAGGGTTTAAGGACTTGAAAATCATGACTTTAGCTTGTATCTACATCCAAGCTATCTGCCTGTTCACGAGAGACCATCTTGGCCTTTTCACATTAAATGCGAATCATCGGCATAACACAAGAGGTTCAAGAGATCTTGCTCACGAGTACTGTAGGCTGAAGACTACATCAAACTCAACTCTTCAAGCCGGAAGAAGAATTTATAATCATCTTCCTAATGAGATAAAAATTAGCAGCAATAGGACTAGATTCAAATGTAAATTAAAGAACTTCTTATTGAATGACTCATTTTATAGCTTGAATGAATATTTTCTATGTAATTGACGCATTTGATGATTCTTTGACCAATCTTACTCTTGTTCTACTATTTTAATTATTTATGATTATAGTTTTTCATCATATGACTTGGTTTATACAATGTAAATTTTGTTGCTTGACCATGAATAAATACAAAATACAAAATACAAAATACAAATACAAATATAGGCCTACGAGTTCTTTCACAACGAGTTTCTCCACAGTGAGTTTCTTACTCATCAACTTTGATAAGCTGCAGTTCCTTCTTTCCCTTTAAGCCTACTCAATTCACATGGGTATTGGATGATGTTAATGATGTATGTGATGAGTTGCTAGCTAAGAATACTCACATTGACTAGTTTTTGGTTTACTACTTTGTAATACGAGTCCATCATCTTCATCGGCTCCATCTGAGAAGGATTGAAATATATCATTATTTATTAAACATTGACTGCAAAACATTGGTCCTCTAGGTCTTTGGTAGACTAGGTCCTTAGATAATCAAACAAGTAGGCCTAGAGACCGCGTCGCAACCAAGAGATGCCCCTTAAAAACTGTATCCTTGACCTTACGGTAATTGGAAAACAATTATTGTAATATCAAGATCTTGATGTTGATTTTGAAAAAGTCATCATTACAGTTACAGCCTTAATTGGGAAAAAAACGACTGTGTGTAAAGATTTCAACGTTATTAAAAATAAAATATTATCAACTCTGTAGAGCAACTTTCCCATTGAGACTGTTTTTCTTCTCGTCTGACATGAATTAGTATTCGATACAGCACACTGATTTCCACGTTTTTTTTTCATTCACCGTAGGCTACTTTGGATTCCACTTTAATAAACAGATCCTGCAATAACAGTTGTAGGCCTATTCACGATTGTGGTTTCCATGTGTTAAAATTATTATTTTGAATAGGCCTAATAGGCCTAATGTTTCTAAATATGATTGGTAGAAGTGGCTGTATGTAAAACGTTCAAATTATTGATATTTCTAGCCAAATTGGGCAGCTAGACCACGATGTAGGCCTAGTAATACCAACCTATTTCATCATAATATAAAGCAGGTGCTCCAACTCACATACTTATAACATGGACGATATTTGTGGTTTCTTACTGTCATTTCAGAGAAAATCGTCCCGATTGCCTGTCGCGATTAAGCAGATCCCCTTATGAACTAGATGTAAATAAGAGTGGCTACGGACCGGCACAGTAGCTGAGTGGTTAGCGCACTTGCTTCGTGTGACCCGGGAGGTGAAGGGACATATCGGACCCGGTTCGATCCCCGCTACTGTCCATCTTTACAGGGGTTTTCGTGGTTTCCCTCTGTAGTCTGGGCTAATGCCGGGATGGTTCCCACAATATAGGCCACGACCGCTTCCTTCCCACTATCCTTCCCATTACCCATGAAACCTGCATCTCATCATCCCACCATCTCATTAATCATTCATCCAACGCCAATAGATCTCAGTCATCATTACAGTGCGTCGTTGAAACCCAATATAAAAAAAAGAGTGGCCACGGTACCGGTGGCATTGTTGAACTAACAAAATCTATAATTCTCGTAATCTACTGGGCCGTGTATAGCATTGTTGAGCATTATGTTTGAATAGTTCGATATAAAAGCGATAGTGGCGCTGAGACAGGCAATTGGGACGATGGACTTAAGAACTGACCCCGGAAATATATCACTTTCAAGACCCAAGTTGGGTCACCTAGGTTGGTATCACTACATCGTGGCTAGACAGAGGACAATCTGAAGCTGGCCTTTCATGAACGCGATTTGAGTTTTGCTTTCGCAAGGCGGTGGAATTGAGGCGAGCTCAACAATCAGAAATCGCGTTTCAACTCAAGTCACTGATTGGTAATTTTATCACCATGGCGGCTTAAAAAACCGCTTGGCAAATTTGCTAAGCAAATACCAAGTTCATGGAAGGCCAGCTTAAAAAGTAACATTGGATTAGACGCCTAATCATTATATTATCACTGCACTCGAAAGCTACGTTGGATAGTTTGATCAACTTTGAGATTCAACCGAGTGTATGAAATAGTTTGTGAATTAATAAAGGCCGACCTTATTACCACGTTACATTTGAGAGTCAAAACGTAACGTGGCAGCAACAATGATAATTGCTGCCACGTAACGTTTTGGTTTTGAAGATGGTGGATGTGTGTTTTACAGCTGCTGACCGAGCAAACAATGTTTCCTTTCCAGGCCTACGCAGCGTCTACTGATTGTGATTATTAATAAGAAAGATTGTAAATTGGTTCAGGTTTCTGTTTTGGATCTTTGGATCCAGGACTTAATTGTGGGAAGGTAAGACTAGGCCTAGAAGATGAACGTTAATTGCAATAAACATTGTTTGCTCGGTCAGCAGCTGTAAAACACACATCCGCCATCTTCAAAATCAAAACGTTACGTGGCAGCAATCATCATTGTTGCTGCCACGTAACGTTTCGACTCTCAAAACGTCACGTGGTAATAAGCACTCCAATTAATAAACGTGTTGTGATGAAATTTTTCATCACGACATATCCGATTCAAGAATCAATTCAAGAAACATCCGATTTATAATCGGGTGCCAAGACCTGGTATGGTTCAAGGCCAAGTCTACTGTCCAACGACTTTTAATAAGTTGTAGGCCTATTAGGCCCAAGCCGTAGGCCTTAGTATAAGGTCTTCAGTAGGCCTATAATACCATTGTATTAATAACACTATAAACTCAATGCCATCACCATTGAATTTATAAGTTAATGACTATAGGCCTACTGAGATAGGGCTTTGGCCTGGACTCCATAGGCTTAGTCAAAATTCGGGGATAATGATATTACTAGTAGTAATTTGAGGTTATGGATTATTTACCTGTCTCAGTAGTAGGAATTGGAGCTATTTTCCACAAATTTGTAAGGAAATCATTGGCAGTTTTAAACACTGTAGTAACAGCATTCACATCAAGAGAGCTCGGAGAAGACTTTTTCTCTTTTTTTAGCTTCATTGTTGAGCAAAATAATAAAAAGGTCGATAACACGTGTAAAGTGGTGTGAAGGGAGGGCCAAACTTTCAATTCAAGGCCTAGGCCTATTTACTTGTTCAAGATGAAATCAAATAAATGAACTGCAATGTCAAAGTCTAGTCAAAAGTAAACTGGTTTAAATAATATAATTTTGTCTGATTCTTTTTAAATCTCCATTAAAGAAATTAATTGATTGTAGAATGAATGAAAAATATTAATTCAATACGAAAAGCTACATTATAATCTTTTTCACGAAAGTGCTAAGGTAGTACGTATGACTAGTGTGCTTTCCCGCTAATTTTATATTCGACTCTCTTCCGTGGACGACAGCGTCAGCCGTCAAATTTTTTTAATTTGCGAGTATATTTTATATCATCTTCTTTTAACAATGGCTAGTCTATTAGGATTGTGTGATAAATACTACGGGTCTCGAA
Organism: Brachyptera risi; assembly: GCA_964007535.1. Taxonomy (NCBI): domain Eukaryota; kingdom Metazoa; phylum Arthropoda; class Insecta; order Plecoptera; family Taeniopterygidae; genus Brachyptera; species Brachyptera risi. Next base: position 34,140,152 of record OZ023329.1, on the reverse strand, counting down.
ATCTTTACGAAGTTTTAGAGATTTCAAAATCTGCAGATGAAAAACAAAGTACGTACTGCTCAGACCTAGGCCTAGGCATTGAGTTTACAACACTAGGCCTATAAAATCAATGACTGGGCCTAGGGTCTGTGGGGCCTAGTCCTAATTGATCTGACTTAAACCCTATATAGGCCTAGCCCTAGGCCGACAAAGGCTTGAACATAATCAGGTTCAAGCCTTTGTCTTGCCTTTTGTTTAAGTCTTTGCATTCAAAGCTTGAGCTTTCTTTTAACCTAAAAAATATGTAAGGGTCCAGGCCATTAGATAGTCTAGACCATTGAGTAGGTTATAGTGTTAAACTCAATATCCAGACCTATATTAAGCAATTGGTAGGCCTAGGTTTATTCTAGGTCGAATTCCCCAATTTTACTTGTCCAGTCCTGATACATGGGCCTTCTTTTTAGCATTGTGCCACCGAGTGGTCACTGGGCCTAGGCATTGAGTAAAGAAGTATCCTACGGGATAGAGTGGCAGCGCCCTGGTTAAACAGTCTATAGACCCTGGTAGTGTTACGCCTGGTAATCCTGCTAGGAGCGCTGTGATCACAAACAAAATACCATGTTTGCTAGAGCACTGTTGCGAGTGAATGCTGTTGGGAGCGCTGTGGTCAAGCCAACTTTTTCATTGTTGGTATCATAGGCTCTGGCATACGGCATTGCCTATCTAGGCACTACTTTATCAATGGCCTAGGTTTAGACCAACACTTGACATATCTGTGATTTTAACGATTTTTATGGGAGACAATGTTAACAATGTCAGTGACACTATTGCCACCTATCAGTAGACCTATCTCTCATTTATCTCTACCTCACCTTGCCATAGGCCTATATTGGGGCCTACCCTACCGTGGTGTAATATTCAGGATTCCGAACCTTGTTCGACGAGCAGATCACTTGCTACTTAGAGGGCATTCCATGGCCTTTAAATCAAGAAGGCCATTCCCTTGAACATCTTCAATTTTGATCTTGCATCTATAACAATCGTGGAACATGTTGTGTTTCTAGCATGCTCATTTTTCGAGTTATGGCCCACTCAAAATACCAAATTTGGCCACACCCCAAGAGGTAACCAATTTTTTAAAATTTTGCACCATTTTTCTAAATGCAGAGATTTCTATAGGAATTTTCAATCTGTTGCTTCCCTGTTGCTTTTAGTCCATTCCTACGAGAGTATCATGTCAAAAAATTGATTAAGCAAAATTTTAAACCCACCTCCCACCCAAAAGAGTGAATTTTCATTAAAAAAAAAAATTATACGCACGTTGTTTCCACATACACAAACTTGTATCATGGAATCGCAATGGGATCATGAGACATCACAGTCATTCACCGAATGCGCGTTATGTGCCTGATTTTCCACATAAATCTGAATATTTCTTTCTTGAATAATTGAGCTCAATTGAATAGCTCAATTGAGCGGGAAATAATCAAATATATGAAAAATCAGGTAGGCCTACCGGTATATAACGCACATTCCATGCATAACCCTGTGATCATGATCCATCCCATCATGAAAGTTTGAAAATGTGAAAATAACATGTTAATGAAAATACTTTTTGGGGGGGGGGAGGGGAAGGAGAATAAAATGAATACTCATTTGGGTGCAGGGGGGGGGGAGTGGTTTTAAAATTTTGTTTTTATTTTGTGACATGATATTTGTAGGAATGGACTCGAAGCAACATTTCTAAAATGCCTGTTGAAATCTCTACATTTTCTGATACGGTAGGCCTAAACTTACAGATACGCGCGCGGCGGAGAAAATGTGAACGAGGATACGTAATGCACGTGCATTTGAATAACACATGAAATACCATTTCTACAAAAATGTAATGTCAAAATCAACGTAAATGATCGGAAAAAGTCACGTAGGGCCTATAGCCAGTGAGAGGATTACCTGGAAAGTGCTTGACATTGCTGATGCCACTATGATTTTTTTTTTGGAATAAAGCTTATCTCTCATCACCAAACTCGGTGATGATAAGTTAATAGTTTAGTCAATATACCGTAGGCATTTTATTATTTATATGATATTGTATGATGACTATATAAGATCAACAATGAGATTCAGCGTTTTAGCTACTGGTTCACCCGTCTCAGGGCGGGTTTCATCAACTTTAGTTTCAGCTTTGTAAAACTTGGTTTAATGATGAACTGGGTTTAAGAACTCGTATTAAAATAGTATAAGCTCAGTTTAGGTCAAATCTAAACCCAGTTTAGGCTTCATGAAACGGCTTCCTAAATATAAACCTGGATTAAAAATTCAAACCAGATTTAAACTCCAGTTAATAGTTGGTGAAATGGAATAGCCTCTGATACACCGGAAAAATCGTACACCGAAAAAATCGTACACCGAAAATCTCGTTCACCGAAAATGTTGTTTTACAGAGTGACTGTACTCGGAGGCACGATCCGAGTAGAAGGACGATTCAGGGTGGAGCTACTGTATTGTATTAAAATAGTGGGGGACTATTCCCCTTACGCCAGAATAATATACTACCAAGTATGAAAAGATCGTTCTTTTCGGTGTAAAGTTTTTTCGGTGTACGAATTTTTCGGTGTAGGCCCTACAAGTTTTTCGGTGTACGAGTTTTTCGGTGTACGATTTTTTCGGTGTACGAGTTTTTCGGTGTACGATTTTTTTGGTGGAAGATATTCTCGGTGTGAGATATTTTCGGTGTGAGATACTTTCGGTGTGGCACTAAGAAAATCTTACACCGAAAAAATCTTACATCGAAAAAATCTGACACCGAAAAAAATCTTACACCGAAAAATTCGTACACCGAAAAATTCGTACACCGAAAAAATCGTACACCGAAAAACTCGTACACCGAAAAAATCGTACACCGAAAAACTCGTACACCGAAAAAATCGTACACCGAAAAAATCGTACACCGAAAAACTTGTACACCGAAAAATTCGTACACCGAAAAAACCTTACACCGAAAAGAACGATCTTTTCATACTTGGTAGTATATTATTCTGGCGTATTAATAGTCCCCCACTATTTTAATACAATACAGTAGCTCCAGCCTGAATCGTCCTTCTACTCGGATCGTGCCTCCGAGTACAGTCACTCTGTAAAATAACATTTTCGGTGAACGAGATTTTCGGTGTACGAAATTTTCGGTGTACTAATTTTTCGGTGTACGAGTTTTTCGGTTTACGATTTTTTCGGTTTAATCCAGGTCTACTTCCAGTCTATATAATAATTTTGTTGAATAATAGGCCTGCCTATAATATATCCTGCCCACAAAATTTCTCAGCTTTTTACCAAGGGGGAGTAGGTCTAGAGGAGAAAATGTGGAAGTATCGTGTAAGCCTACATATTATCGAGAAATCCTTTATTTGACATCGGTGCGCCTGCCATTGTACATGGAACCAATAGTGCTAATCAACCATGTATCCTCGTTTCAGCGGCCATAATGGAATTTTGCCGATGACACTAGCGCGATCTCTTGTTACTTTTAGTGTCGAATAGGGATCTAGGGTACTTGGTATTTTGGGCGGGCTGTAACTCGAAAACTAAGCGTATTAGAAACAAAGACTTTCCGTGGTTGTTCTAGATGCAAGTCTACATAGATTTAACAAGTTTCTTCAAAATTGGAGATGGTCAGGTCATTTGTGCTGAGTTGATTTGATATGGAATGACACTTAGGGGCCTAGTTGTCACTAAGAAGCCCAGAGCTCGATTCCAGCCATGGTTGACCATTCGTTTAAGTACCGGTAACCAAGAAAATACAAGAAGTCAACATTTTCATATCGAAAGAAAGCCAATAAAACACCCCACGAAGGCCTACGTAGACGTAGGTCTACGACATACACTTCCTGAAAGTTTTACTTAAACCTACTATAAAACAGTATTTTCCCAAAAAATGTTCACTTGGTGGCCATGTTTGACATTCTTCACAATTATTGACTTCATTGATCTAATCCATCCATCACTGATGTCGATAGTTCTTAGTTACGGCAGGCCACATATTATCTTGAGTGCATCGTTGAACACAACATGACTTGAGATGAATCTATTAATTGGTTCAACAGAAATAACATCGAGGTTCAGTAATTGTAGGTAACATTTTCTTTTCAGTTCGCAAAGCGTATCACAAATTGTCATTACTTGTTCATCCTGATCGAGTTGAAGAATCACTGAAAGAAGAATCAACTGAGAAGTTTAAGGTCTTGGGAAAAATCTATTCAATCCTCAGCAACAATGAGAAAAAGGCTGATTATGATGCAACTGGTAATGTAGATGAAGATGATGAAGATTGGGATGACAAATTGGGTGCATTCTTCCTGTTTAAGAAAATTACTGATGAAGATATTAACAATTACGAAAAAAGCTATAAAGGTATTGTAGCTCTATACATTTTGTATCATTTACCGGAAGTGCAATTGCTCAAAGTTTTGCAGTGGCAGTTGTTCTTCATCCACAATGCTCCTCTTGAGCTCTTCACTACTTTCTTCTCATTGCTTCTTTGCACAGCCCGTTCCACTACTTTAATGTTCTTTGAGTGAAACCACTCCTTCCTAATTCTGTTTCAGCCCTCGGCCTCACCACAGCAAGCTGTTCCCCTCCTCTACCACTCCTTTGAACTCTCATCCCTGTCCTATGTCTCACTTTTTCCCACGCCATGAACCATTCCTTGCCCTAATAACGTTCAACAGTATGTTCTTTTTCCTCCTTACCTCTAATTTTTCCCATCCTAATTCTTTTGCCATTTAATGCCTTTCTCTTAATTTTTCAATTCTTTCAGGTTGTCATTTCTTTCTATTCTAAATCCTCTCACCCTTCTTTCAGCTACCCTATGCACACACTCTACTTAACTTTGATCAGATTGATGTTGTAGGGATCCCTGACCGAGTCAGCGTACTCCATCATTTGACGCACAGTATTAGGCTTTTGGTAAGCCGTATTCTTAATGCCAATCCCTGGCCCCTTGAGTTGTCTCATTGCAAAATTTTATGATTCTATTCCTTTTTGACAATTTTCTAATATTTTCGTCCCACCCCAAATTCAAATGCAGGGTACTGTAAGTAAATTCTAAGATATTCATAGGCATCCACCCCCTCCTAGTATTACCCCCAGATTATATTTTTTTTGCATTCATGTCCCCCTTTCTATTCCACCATTTATGATCAGTCTCATTAGATTCATTTTTACCTATTCGTTTATTAAATTTAGGTCTGTAGTTATAATGTAGCTTAATATTCTTTTCTTTTATTTACTCTGTAAACAATTGTCAGCAAATGGACAAAGTTTTTATTGGATACCTTGCGTCAGGTAAGCCCACATATAGGCGTACCCTATTATGATTTCTATCATTTAATGTACTGTTGGCCTACCATATAAGGTTTTTGAAATAAATTGCTTGGAGATGGGCTCAAGTTTCGGTACTATGCCTAACATAATCACTGACATTTTTGGGAAACTGCCTCTTTAGTACGTCCCTCATTATAGCGATCAAGGCGATATATCGTCGTTTTTAGACAGTCCCGGCCAATTCCCATAAGACCATGTGTGTTTTTTCCTCATTAACACCCTTAATATAATGACCATCGTGAGGATACGACGCTTTTTGATTCCCTTCCGAGAAAAAACATCAATACTACGACAAAGCGACTAGAAAATTGTTATTGTTTGTATTTCAATTCTCTGTGAACCTATATTTGTACAACGTAGCATCCAAAAAGGTGCACTAAAATTAAAATGAACAATTAGGTAATTACGCAATTGCACGGTCGCCTTGTTTGCTAGTTTGGCAATCAATGTGGTCTCAACTCCAGATAGACAATTCCCGTTGCTCTCGGTGCATTTTACGCGATGATTTTACAGCGATGTCGATGCACCCTTCCCACCCATATTTCAAGATGCCATTACGGCGTTTGAAGTAATGCAGCGCTACATTAGGTACATAAGGTGACGTTGATGATTATGTGTTGGCTAGAGTGCTTAAAACACACAGCACTTTGTGTGAACTGAATGATACGAGTGCTAAGCAGACCAAAATTTCTGACTTTTCTGCTAGGAGGGTGTAGTTGATGGTACAGTTAGAGCCATTTAGAGCATAGCCCTACATTTATAAAACTGATTTCAAACAATGCTCCGTGTATTCAGTATCTAACAATAAAACAATGTTATTTTAAACTAGGCAAACGCGTTATGTGTTTCCGCGTTGATGGATGAGCTGGAACATATCAACTTATCTTTGGATTGGTTAAATATATACACCTTGAGATCCAAACCATTACATCACTGCCATCTTATTTTCCATTATTAATTTATATGATAATAAAGAAGGCTTTGTTTTAATCGTTTACAATCAAGTGGTGACACTTGTTGCTTTGATTTAATAGGTATCTTAATAGCTTTGAATAATTAACACAAATAACATTATATATTTTTTTACATCGAAACGGCTGATCCGATTTAAATGAAAGTTCGAAATAATGTGTATCATTATTAGATTGAAATTCCCTGAGAATTTGAATCCTCTCAGATGAAATATTTTTCACGGATTTTTTTCTCTGGGTTATTCTAATGGGATTTTTGCAAACTTTGGAATGAGTTTTCTCAGAAGTGGTTCAACCGATCGCGCCTCAAAACTATACAGTATCGAATTGGATAAGGGTACTTGTGTGTGCCAAGTTTCAACTGATTTTGAATTTTCGTCCCGACCTGTGGAGCGCGAACAAAAAAACAAACAAACAAAAAAAAACAGGCACTTTTTTTTTCGGGTATGGTGAAATTGAGTCTTCGCTTCGCTCATCCAAAAATTTGACATGCATTTAATATTTCCATTAGGCCTACATTCATTCATTCTTACGTATGTATGTACTATGTACAGGTACTCGTAATGACACTATACAGTGATATTATTTTCATATTATATACCCTTCCAAAATGAAGCAAAGTGTAGGCCTACTAGGCCTACTACACATCACGATTGACACCATGATGTCTGTTCGTGTCACGTGCTGCTTGACTACAACTGACAGGTGGAAAAATATGATACAGTTGAACACTTCAAACACTTGAAATCACACATCAGTAAATTGCAGGAGGAAGGTTGAAGGGAAAGGGGTGGAGGGGGGATTTGATTAAAGCATCAATTCAGATTGATAACATAAACTTACTGTCAAAATATCATTATTCATTACACAGCATTATTATTATACAGTGTCTTACTATAAATGTAAACATACCACATGGCAGGCTATCCGCGATCGAACTCCGCCCCATATTTTATAATATTGACGACTGACTTGATATTGACTTATGTATGCCTTGTAAAACAAGCACGCAACATTTTATTGTCAATTTTACTGTAAAGTTTGGTTGTACAGCAATCGTGATATACCTAACGACGATTAGCCCATCTCCCCCCAACATCGTACTTAAAGAGGTTCTACTGTATTATAAAATAATAAAATGAATGGGGAATTGGGAAAAAATTGTATCAATTGTAATTTGGCAATCAATTCCTATTTGATATTTTGTGATCATAACCTCATCTTGATACATTAAGCCTAAACTTTCATTTATTCAAAACTTGGAGAAGTAAATGAATGGGGAATGTGGAAAAAAATTATATCAATTGTAATTTGGCAATCAATTCTTATTTGATATTTTGTGATCATAACCCCATCTTGATACATTAGGCCTAAACTTTCATTAATTCCTATTTTGCCTATAAAAAAGATATTTCAAATTTTTAAAAATTGAAATTAAAAAATTATGGTGAATGCTATTAGATAGGTAGTACACGCTCAATTCCAAATGACCCTGTTCATCGTTTACTCTGTCAAAAAAAAAAGTGCTGCATGTTGCATCGTTCGCTTCCCACTTGTTTCCCGTGTGCAGTCGGCTGATGTGGTATCTAGTACCGAACGTAATCAAAATGCCCCGGAAGTGGGGGTGCTAGATACCATGTCATTAACCTGCACCACATTCTACCAATTACCCAATTACAAATACCCAATTACAAACCCAATTGTAAATGTATAAGTAAATACATTTATTTTGTATGTATCAGAAGAAATACTCTAAATTAACAATGACCTTACAATACAATTATAAATTGGCAATTGGGGGACAAAAAGAGTTTGCATTACAAATTTATAATTGTCGAAATATCTAAAATTGTAAGCCTATTCCTCATACCGGGGGTCAGGAACCGAGTATGATGAATTATGAATTAACCGTAATTAGAATTACATGGGTTTACAGTAATGACTGGAAGAAAGAGAAAAATTCATTCACACTTTGGGAGATGCTTTGGAATTACAGAATAGCCTTTTTTTAATTGTTGACGTGACTCTACCCCAATATGCATTTTGATTCATGATCTAAGATACCAAGTAATTAATTATGAAGAAGTAATAAGGCTGTGTTTCATGTAGTGTACTCGTTGACAGCTGTCAGTCAAGACCGATGTTATTTTTATTCAATTTATCCAGGATCTGAATTGGAGATTTCCGACTTGAAGAAAGCATACGTCAACGGCCAGGGTGACATGGACTACATTCTGGATCATGTTCCGTTTTCACACATTGATGAGGAGGATCGTCTTCGTGAAGTTATACAAAATTTGATCAATCAAAAAGAAGTACCAGAGTTTGACGAGTTTATTAATGAACCACCTCAAAGTCGCATTCAAAGGAAGAAAAAGGTATCAATTACAACATGAGGATCCAATACATTTACTGTGGGATTTTTTTTCAACTGGGTTGCTAAGGATATTATGTAAAAATAATCTTTTGGTTTATTTGACATTAGAAAATTCAATAAGGAAAACCAGTTGGCATAAGTGTTGAACTTAGTTAAGTAGTAATAGATGGGCATAAACACCATTTGAGATCTTGCCACTAGGAACAATTAGTCCCCATGCCATAGTGTACTAGGAACTATCCTACAGTAGACCTGTTGATAAAACATTGTTTTAAATGTATGGCTTTATCGTGAATATGGGCTGTCGAAGCATCAATTTTTCAGCAGTATAATAATTGCTGTTCATGTTACAGGCTCAAAAGGAAGCAGCATTGTACGAGAAGTTGATGAAGAAAGAGAAAGAAGACGCTGACCTTGGAACTCTGACGGTGCTTTTAAAACGTAAACAACAAGAGCGAGGGGAACATTTCGATTCCTTTATCGACGGTCTGGCTGCCAAGTACGGATCTAGCAAGAAGACGACTCCGAAATCAGCAAAGAAGAAAACAAAGAAATAATCGTCATGATGGCTGGAACTAATGCAATCAACTGGAAATCGCTGATTTTTTTCTAGGTGCCTAAATGTTTTGCATGTTATTTGTGTATAATCAACTTTACCTGTAGCCTTACTCAGCCTAATTATCTTAGATATCTTGTATTGAAAGTGAGCTGTCTGTAACTACTTTCCCAACATCTCTGTGATTTTTGTATAATATGGTATTGAAAAACTAGAGTTGAATGAATAAAAGGGAGCCTGCACTATCATTCTATTCATTCATGTATGGGCCTACAATAGACCCTGCATTATCTTATTTATATCTAGCATTTAATAATTTTGGGATGTATCCTCTAACAATATTACAAACCATAATGTACGTGTGTGCAGTAATAGATGTCGTAGCTTTATTTAATGTTTATACTATGAGAATGGGATGCAAAATACATACAGTACGTCCATAGCACGTCCCTCTGGGTTATTCTGATGTATAGGAAGCACAAATGAATGAGTACTGGTAAATGAAAAAAAAGAAAGACTACATCCATATTTTATAATGAATGTCTTGCAGAGGCACGGATTAATAATTTATGATTATGCAATGCCATTAATTTCTGTTCTACTCATTTTCATAATAAATTAGTTTTTCTACATACTTGTTAACTGTCTGCATTTACCTGTATTTCCTGTGGTTGTCTTGGTATAAATTTAGTTTCACCTGAATTTATTCCAACCTCATTCCTCAACCAAAACCTTTTTGACCCTTTTCACTTTTTAGTCTTAAAGATTTCTTCCCTTACTCTTATTATTCCAATTAAATTTTCACCATCAATTTCAACATCCTGGACAATTATCAATGTATAAAATTAAACTCACTAATCCAGTGTATAACATATCCAAGAATTAATTGAGAAATAAATTAATGTAGTTCAAGTGTGGAAAATTCAACAACATATAGAATAGTGATAACATCGACTCTCGAAATCAGGAATCAATTCTCTAAGCATCCAGAATAGATTAAAAATTGATTTTTTAAAAAAGTTGTGTAGTTTTCAACTTTTTTTTCAACCTTCCCGCGGCGTTTTACGTGAAAAATAACTGCTAGAGACTTCTTTCTGTCAAGAATCGGCTGTCGGACCTAACCGAACGGATAGCTTGTGTCCAGATGGTAAAATCTCAACAATACAAAATAATGTGGACAGCAAAATGAGCTTGTATTGCAATGAGAAGTACTGCACTGACCCAAAAAATTGAAAATTTTTCAATTTGAGAATCGCTTTACATTAGAATCGATGTTATCACAGCTGCAACATGGTGTGTTAATTTGATATAAGTTGATGTAGGTGTAGATCTTGAATACAACAACAATCTTGTCAGTGCTTGGTCCTTAACATTTGTTTCTCTACTGACTATCAGTCAGCAATTCATTGACAAATAATTAGGAAAAAATGCAGATTAAGTGTGGTCTGAATCATGAAAAGATATACCTACAGAGAAATAGAATTGTACTATAAAAACTATTTACAGCGCCTATTGTAAAAAAAAAAATGTGGTGCCACTCTTGGTAGCTCGGTCAGCTGAGGCACTGTTTCAGAAACTGAAGTCACCGTATGGCGTTGGTTCGAATCCTGCATAAGGCATGGGTTTTTGTAAATGTCCTTTCACTTTTCATCATTTATCACCTGCTCATTCGTACCTGCAAAAAACCTAGCTGTTGATGGGGTCGTTAGGCAAACAATCAATCATCATCATCAAAAATGTGGTGATGAATTGTAAGATGGGTGAGATAATCGGGGGAGCCCCCACTGATCACAAAACATGTCATCCAATCAAGTGGGCTGTTTATTATATGGGATTTTAGTACCAATCAGTGTCTCTAATGTCCATGTGATGACCAAATTACTATCACTACCAACTATCACTGGTTGTGTTATTCAAAGAAAATCTCAATTTCATAGCCCTGCTATAATTTGACGAAGGCAGCCAACGCTCAGTCTGTCAAGTCTTGGAAACTGAAGTCAAGTCAGGCATGAGTACTGAATTGATGAATAAATAAATTGGATTAGTTTTTGGAAGCAATTTTAAATTATATGTCATTTTCAAAATTATGCACCACTTTATTTTTCATTCATATTATGATATTTGGCTTAGCAACGCACTGTACTGATCTACGATCTATTGGCATCGATGAATGATATATTTTCATTTTCGTCCAAGTGGATTAGTAATATGAAATAAAAAAAGTAAATCATGTGGACAGTGAGGAAAAATAAGAGTTCATGAAATCCACACAATATTGAAAATACAAACTGAACTATATACATGAATTGATATATAGATGGTAGATGCCAGTTTCATAAATGGTAGGCCTACCTAGCAATTATACCAAGTCAAGTATTGGAATTGAAAAGTAATTGTAAAACAATCAAGTCAATATATACAATACATAACAATCAATATAGTTGATGATAATTATTGAGATAATATTATTAGGTATTATTATTACCGTATATAGGTATGTATTGTAGGTATTGTATTATTAGGTATAGGTATTCTAATTGTATTGTCATATTGTTTTCAAGTTTAAAAGAAACTATTATTACTGTACAGTATTGACATTGTTACCAACATGTATATAAATAGCACATTTTTGTCAATAAACTACTTACAACTACTACTACCAATATAAAAATTCCATTTTGAAATAGAATTGAAAAGTTGAAATTGAAAGTCAAAATTGAAGGCAATTGGTCAATGGTTGTATCCGTAAATATGAAATAAAGGTCACATATTTGTATTACTTCAAAATGACGTTATTTAGTATGCTTGCAGCATGTATAAAACTCCTCAATACTCTATATTACATTTTTTTGTAATGAAGATTTTCAATGTACTCTTGAACTGCTAGCTCAAGGCTCCTCACATCTTAATACATGCTGGTACGTATTTGGTTATACAGCGATATACCCCGAACAATAGTGTCTTGCTCGAGCAATGTAGTTTTCCGCAATTGCGTTACCAATTGACCTTTTTGCCTTGTGTCATAACTATGTTTATCAGAAATTTTGTGTCAAGTAGGTGTTTTCTTGTATGTATACCAATAATTCATATATGTATATATTCCATAACATTTTATGATTATCAGCAGTTGAACAACTTCGGTATTCTGTTTGTTTTGCCTCAGCAATTGATTTGGAATGTTTTTTCTTTAGTCTTATATCTTATATACATTTCTGCACTTCCATCAAATTTTCTCTTCTTCCCACACATTCCTCAGCTTTAGACTACTTGCGCCAATTTCATCAGTAAATTATCCATTGATTCCTATTACAACTTGGCAAGCTTACTTTGAAAAGCAATAACTTGGAAAAAATTGTCATAAAATTATTGAAATTAGTATTTACATTTTACACCATTATTATCTGCTAACATCCATCAATTCTTTAATTCGAGTGATACAATGAGTTTGCTGGTAATTCTATAGCAATTTTTTAAAATACTGGGACGGTTCCTTAACCACGGTCATGACCGACTCCTTCCCACTATCCAAAAAGCACCTGATAGAATAACCTTTCATCTCATTCATGAGATGATCGATTATTTAAGTGTTTTTTGGATAGTGGAAAGAAGTCAGTTATGGCCTCTTGTTAAGTAACCATCTCAGTATTAACCTGAACGTTAGAGGGAAACCATGAAAAAAAATTAAATTTAAATTTGTCTTGTCAGGATGGTCAATCACTGTGGGAATCCCAATCTCCTGAATGACGGTTCAGTGGGCTAGCCACTCAGCCACTTGTCTCTGTATTATGCATTACAGTGGGATGCTCAAAACAAGATTTTTTAAATTTGTTTTTAATTAAAATAGTTGTTTCCAACTATGTGATTTGAGTGAGGATGAGGGAGGAGGGGATACAAGTCATTTGTTGGCAGATAGCTAGTGAATCAAACATAGGTACTTGTAATGAACAAAATGAAACTCAAATTTCTGCACTTGGTTGATTTTATGCCACAACTTATATTTAAATCTCATATTTCCACGTTAGATTCACAGTTTACAGTTACAACATATCTAAAAATTAATCTGAACATAGCTCCGAGTTCAAGAATACTGACATCATGTCGTCGTAATGAATGAATTTTCATAATGACTTGTCACCGCGCATCTATGTGAAGCTGCAATAGATCTAAATAATAATAATGATTAGTATTGTACTAAGGCACTTTGAGTTAATACACTTGAATTGTTCAATTATATATAAGGCACAATCTTCAAATAATATACTGTGAAACCTCGATGCATCATTTCGGGATCCATCACTTTCCTGCTTGGATCATTTATTTTTTTCCCACTGTACACCCATACAACTAATGTTAAAATTTCCAGCATGGACATTTTTCCCCTGGTCCGTTGAAAAATGTCAAAGAAGAGATTTCATTGTTAGTAGCAAAAAGTATTTGAGTACCATAGGCTTACTCGGTACACATGATGGTTTGCAACCAGTAAGATTCAATTTTCGTTTGAATTAGCCGATTCGAAGGGCAATGCTTTGCTATTCACATGATGAAATATCGAAAAGATCTCAATGAGGGTACGAGATCATTTGGCGGATTATTCTGTTGAGATAGCACATTATTACCATGGCAATACATAATTTACCAATAACTAAGTGTAAGCGTAGAAGCTGGTGTTTGAGATTTATATAGGCCCATTTGCCTCCTTCATGCTGGCCAAATCGCTGAAATATAAATCAGGAACTAAAAGGCCGTGCTTGCAAAATTGTTCTCGTTTACCGTATCTACTTTGACAGCTGTGCTTCGCCCCAACCACACTCTTACTCATAGTTTTGTTTTTTGGATTACAAATATATTTTACCTTTTCTCCTACATAAAAAACAAGCGGGTCGGGAGAGGAATTTAACCGGGTACGGCTGTTCCAGTGGGCCCTTGCAACTTGTTATAAAGAATAACTCCAATGTCAGTTGCTTAACAATACTGGTGAATAAAAAAAAATCATCATGAACCATTTAATTTTCAGCCAAAGACATTTACATGGGCCTAATATTTCAAACGTAAAAAAAGTAGACTATCATGGGAATCTAGCCTTGCGCGCCAGCACAATAGCCAAACGCCTTGAACCGCCAAGCTACCCAGACGCTTTAATCTGTTGGTAGGCCTATATCGGAATGATATCGAATACGGTATTTGAAAGATATTGTTCTGTGAACCCGGTTAAATTCCTATCTTTATCTGCTCGTCATAAAAAGGTATGTACTGATTCTATGTGTATTGCAGATAATTACATTTATCTGAATGTAATTATTGATTACTGTACATGAGAAACACATTTGATTGCTAGTCTTCTCAAGATGACCAAAGAGCAAATCAAGTATTTCTTTCGATCTCCTTGTGATGTTTTTTTATTCAATAAAACCAAGGAGCCTAATTTACTCCAATGTAATAAAAAAAGGGAAGCTCAATTTTTTGCTTGGTTAATTTGGTAACCCACTGTAGACTTCAACAAAATACATCTCCAGGCTAGATTCATAGCTTTCTGTCACAGGTCTAAAACTAATGCAAATCTAGCTCTGTGGCCAAGAATACTGATAATCAATTGCTGATTAGCATTGTATCAAGGAACTTTACATACGGTAAATATTAAATAAATTTAGATTCTATAATAATTGTTGATAAGGCACAATTTTCATATGAAATAGATACTGTGTAGTGAAACCTTGATGAATTGTTTTCCTTCTTCTGAGATTTATTTCTTCCATTCTTCTCCCACATAACAAATGTACTGGATGCAAGCTTCATCTTGATCCATTGAAAACGATGGATAGAGGTTTCAGTGTATGGTAATAACAAATACTACCATACCACAGTAATGTAATATTATTTGATATTACATGTTGGTTTTTTCACTAACAATGTGTGTAAATTATGATGAGTAGGTGGAATTTAGTACACGAAGCACTCTATAAAAGATCCTGATATACACATATTGATAATGATAGACAGTGAACTATTCTACCTATGGCTTAATCTTGGAGCATATTCTTAGCTGCAAGAGAAAACTTATGAATATAATGGCCAATTAATTGTACTGCATAAATAGTAGGGCCTGCACAAGTTGGATGGTAGCAGCATTATATACCATAATTTATATTCCATCCTCCAGTGTGCCATAAATGAACTTATAATCCCAATAACTCTTCTACAAAGCTGGGAAATCATCTTTAGAATGCAAGAGAAATGGATCCTTCTTCCTTGAAAAGTATGACCTACAATAATCCGGTTTCTCCTCGAAAATATGCGAAATAGTCTTATTTTTCACGTCGCCAGAATTATAACCACTTGCTTCTGCTGAAGGTTCTGGATCGGACAATGGTGTCAAAACTTTACGAAAACTTCGACCTTTTTTCCCTTTCTTCTTTGAGTGGCCATTGTTGTCGGTTGCTTTGGCCGGTAACTTTGCCAAGCGCTTCGTACACTCTTCGTCTATCCAATCCAGATTTGGACAAAGTTCCGTATTCTCTTCCTGATCTGCGTCATTATATTGATCATTCGTTTCATTTGGTGGAACTGAAATTGCTCCAGTCTTGGGCGCATACGTATCTTCAAGAAAATCAGTTGAATAGCCTGATCCAAGAGCCTGAAAGCCAAGTAACTATATGACCATATGCATTTCAAATACTAGAAATTAGCTACGCAGTTTTTTAATATCAGTCACTCATAATAGGTATTACACAAATTTTCAACATTACCGTACTCTCTTAAGCTTTCATTTTAGCAACATCATTCCTATCTCCCTCCTATTTAAAAGCATGACCACTGTTGGCATTTCTATGATACTAGAGGTATACTTGTATCCACGGAAGAAGGTCATCTACAAATTAAATACTGGTGATTGCAAAACTTTGGTGGTTCCATAATCTTCTCAGAAGCAATTGAGATTCAACGCTTTTGAAAGATTCAGTTACCGTACGTTTCTCATCATAAACCTAGCAGTGAAAAATCATGATAACTCAATTTTTTTTCTTTAATAACATCGAAACTTGATACAAAATCATTGTTTCCAATTAAGCTATGGATGAAAGATAGAAATAATAAAAATAACAGAGCTATACAAATTCAACTTGAATTTATATTGATATGCAGCTATCTTTTTTCGTGAACAGGTTCAACCCTAACTTACCCTCTGTATAAACTGAAATCATTATTCATAAGATAATGACAGTCAACAGCTCTGTAGGCAAGTAGTAGTAGTAATATCTTTATTTTTAGCGAACATTTGCTATTCTTCATACAATAGACCATTTTCGAGAAGAATGAGCCATCTAACGACGATCGATTGTACTAGAATGTGATGTTAGTATGTGCGTTCGAAAGTCCTATGCTGCCAATGCTATTTAGCACTATTGATTTTTATTATTGTGTGTTACAGTGAACGTATTTACTTATAAAATATGATAGCAGTTTCAACATTCATATGTTTACTATATTACAAGAGATTTGCACACTGTCAGAGTGCATGAAATGAGAGATAATGCAAGTTATATATCTCGGTGTTTCGCATTTAAACCTGTGGGTAAGCGCCCCGACTTTTTGAACAGTACTAAAACTCCCAGAATGCAATACCAGCGATCTGGGCTGCTAGGAGGCGGGACGCGCCTGCGCATTGAATAATGAAAATGGTCTATTGTAGTTACCATGAACAATGCACTCATAGGACCAGTTTCACAATGAATTAAGAAAAAGCACCCGAAGCAGTTATTCGATTCAAGTTTTCAAAAGAAGAGTGTAATTGAAAGTCACTCTTGACAGTCTCGATCCGTCGAGACAATTGGTTGAAATGGTGTGGGTTAGCGTTTGGTGGGGTAAAGTTTGAACCGCTCTTTGTCCATTCCACACATACCTTACACTATCAAACTCGAATCACTAACAACCGATTCTGAAGAGATACTCTACAACACAAATTGGCAAGATTTACGAAAAATGTATGCCTACTGATGAAGATGAGTAGGACGCGTTTGAAAGTTTTTGACTGGAGCCTCATTCTGTAACAACTTTTTGTAGCGGTCGAAGCCATTTCGACTGGAAACGGGATTGTTTCGATCTGTCGGCATTCTATAGCACTTATTTTCCCATTTCGAAACGGTTACCTACTGCGGGATTTGCGTGCCAGAAATGGGACAATCATGAAATTTAATGAGTAAATAAAGTATGTAATCGTGAGTGTTGAGTGTATGAATGGTATGGAAAGTGAGAAAATATTAGAAATGGTTAAAGAATAAAAACAATTCACTCACCATGTTGGGGTAGTTGCTCTTATAGTTATATATTTACCAAGATGAGTGACAAATACTTTTGGCACGATTTACGGGTAGTGAAACCAACCTATTTTATCATAATATGAAGAAGGTGCTCCAACTCCCATACTGATAACATCGAAGGCATTTGTGGTTCCTTTCGGTCAGTTCAGAGCCTAAGGTCCCGATTGCCTGTTACGATTTAGCGGATTCCCTTGTGAACTAGATGTAGATAAGAGTGGCTACGGTACCGGTGGTATTGTTGAACTTACAAAATCTATAATTTCCGTAAAAAACAAATACAACTGCTAACATAATAATTCTATTGAGCCATGTGTAGCATTGTTGAGCATTGATGGGTTATATAGTTTGATATAAAAGCGATAGTTGCGCTACAGGCAATCGGACCCTGGACTCTGGAACACCCCGGAAATATTTCACTTTCAAGACCCGAGTTGGGTCACCTCCTTTATATTATGATAAAATAGGTGGGTATCACTAGACTGTGCTTTTGGGTTATGCTATTTTTTTACATTTGACTTGACTTTTATGTTTTTATCACACTCTTCTTTATTCAGACATTTTTCTCTCATAGAAGAATGATCTGAATGAATAAGGCTGTGGTTTTTGTTGTTTTCGACTAGGATGTGCATTCAATTGATTCAATTAAATTTCAATTTGAATAATTGATTTATCATTCATCATTTTCGGCAATTATATTACCAAATTTTGAGTAAACCGGATGTTTATTGCCTATTGTATTGCCTGTTCAATAAGTCTGTGTGAGTGGAGTCATAAAACAATCTATAGTGGCTCAGTCGTTGCATGTGTTTCACTTGAAAATAAGCGATATATATTGCACTTTTTCCAACTCCTGTGTTTTCATATACATGCCAGTTTCCATCGGTGCTATAGAATACCAATTTCGACCGCGGTCGAAACAGAACCAAAGCGATATCGAAATGGTTTCGACCGACTAGTCAAGTAAAGAGTTCAGAAGTTATGGAATGATGCCCCTGACCTTTTCAATAAAATTCTAGCATGTTGTTCTGAAGAAAAAAATCATCATCTCATTTCATATTATTTAAATGGTCCTTCTGTTACTGATTGATTTAGTTTGTGACTTTTTCTCAAACCCAAAATCTCGAAGTGGTGTGCAATGATCCGATAAAGACAAAACCCAAAATACTCACGGCAAAAAATGGATAGACCTAGTAATGAGGATGGCCCCGAAAAAGACCAAAAGATCGACATTTCATCCAGATTTAGGCCACCCATAAAATAGGCTCGGTTGTGACACCAAGAAATGGACACCTAGGGCCTACATCGTAGAAAGTGTGAACATAGTAGGCCTAAGGATTTCATCAAGTCGCGGACGGCAACATGGATGGGGTGAAGGAAGGAGCTGGTCAAGAGAAATGACCTCGCTGTCGATGCGCCTTAAAACTCTAATATTCATTCATTCAGGAAGGATGCGCGAGGTGATATGATAACACCAAACTAATTAAATAACTGCGTAAGGGAAATGTCAAATGTGAGATGTTATGTAATGCTCGTGGCAACGCCATGGTGCTTTTATTTTGGGAAAGGTAATAGGCCTACCAATGGTAAGGTAATATTTTGGTAATACGGTATTTGAATCCCCATCATCATGGGACAAACACCGAATTGGTTGGCGCGGGAGGACGAGTTTGACTGAGAGTACCTAACAAACCGGCCCAGGGGTATCCTACTTTGTGCATCGGAGTGTGGTCTCGGGCCGCTATAGCGGCGGCTGGAATGACGAAGCGCTTTTTTTCCGCGGTGAACTCTTAGGGCACTTTATTTCAAATGGTTTGGAGAATCGGTGAGCTGCAGCCACAAGCCATCAGGACTTTTGGAAAATACCATTATAAACATATCTATAGAAACACTATGATTCACCTGGCAATATGCCGGGCACCTGCCAATTGTCATCACCATTATTTTCCGTGAAAAAATAATCTAGACATCTTGGTCTAGACACCCACTAGGTTGCTCACCAAATTACCCAACTATTGAATTTAATAATAACAATTCATATCAATACTGTGCTGACTCCATTAAATAGAAGAACCGGTGATCAAGTTCGAACAGAAAACACCAAATTCGGAAAAAAATAGCAATGCCAACAATTAACTTCAATTACACGGATGCCTTAGCTACCCAACCGCGATACAATTTGGTGTTATGGCAGAAATAACATAAGCTTCGGCGTTAATCTTTCAGAGCATTGGTTAGCATGACTTACTCCGGTGATCCACGGTTTGATTTCCGCTGCTTTTATTCTAGGGAAAAAGAAAAGAAAATGACTTCATAAACTATTATCTCGAGCATAGGGTCATTGAACTTGAACTCAATGATAGGGTTACTATGGGAAATGTTATTTCTCTTCTTTAGATCAACGAGAAACAAAATTATCTAAACTAGGAAAACGCGGGATGCGCGTTGTTAGACGAGCTTAGGGTATAGAAATCTAGAATGAAAAATAATTTGTCAACCCAATCTACATCTACAGACCTTGGATCACTCCAAACGTTCAAAAACCTTACGAGAATCAGTTATGTCACGGCCTTCTTCTTCATTCTTTCAATCGTTTTGAATTAATTAGTGACACTTGTTGCTATAGATTTAATTGGTTCCCGTAATAGCCTAAATTGATGGGAAAATGCTTTATAAATGCGTTTTCTTCGTTATTTCTCATCCGATTGATGCGAAAAATCTCTCAAAATGTGCTTAATAGTTTCCTTTATATTCGGCGAAAATTTGAGAGGTCTTGAAAAATTTTGATTTTTCAAGTATTTTCCTCCGGGTTATTCTAATGGGGATTTTTGAAATTTCTAAAATTCATAAAAAAAAAAGTTACCACCCGAAATGCCACAAAACTATACAGATCTAAGTTAGATGAGGAACCATGACGAAAAAAAGTTTGAAGTTGATAGCTGTAGCCGTTTGACCTGTGGAGAACCGACAAAAAAACATAAAAAAAAAAAAACATAAAAACGAACACCAATTTTTTTCAGTATGTCAAATTGAATCCTCGCTAAAGCTCGTCTAATAAAAGTTAATTTGCAGCTTGCACTTTGCAGCTTGTTACTTCAGTACCTTGCACCTATTTCGTCGGTGATTGGTGCACTCTAGCGGCAGTGATTGTAACTTTTTTGACCTCCTTCATTTCTCCCATATGTAAGGCTAGGCTAGGATATTGAATTTGTAGTGTTTAACAAAATCAATGGCTAGGCTTAATAGGCAACTATCCATAACTCACCTGACGCAGTTGAGTGTGAATCTCAGAAGTCACACAATCGTCTTCCATACTTCTAGTTTTTTCCTTTTCCAAGCTCCAATTCATCTGCACTGTCTTCAACATATTTGCTCGACCTCGGCCTATAGCAGGCAGCTCCAACATAGGACTCGGCAGAGTCTCGGACCTGGGTAGGCCTACACTTATTTTGTCAATCTGCATAGTTTTCATTAGTGGCGTCAACTTTGGAAAGTCGCCACGCCCAGCACTTGTACAGAAACCTTTTTGTCTCCTTGTTGCAGGATTCTTAATAACAGATGAATCGAAATCATCTAAATCCTCAGGAAATGAAGTGCTAGGCCTAGGTCTACTGACCATAATATGGCTGTTCTTAATCTGGCTAGTCTAGGCCTACTAGGCCCTTGAGTCTAGGCTTAGGCGTCCTTGTCTGATGTATACTCGATTCAATATGTAAGCCCAACTAATAATAAACCAACAAATGGAGTTTAAAAGTAGCGTTCTTTGTGTCTGGGGATGAACGATGATGACCAAAGATATACCCTACTATCTTTGAGAACAATGTGTGTGAATCAAGACGTATTTTGCAGGGTAGAAGTTGTAGGCCTATGTAGTTGAATCACTGATTGAAGACAAATTGACAACAAACACTACACGTGACTTATGGAACCAATCATGATCTGGCTTGAGCGTAAAGACCGCGAAACTTGGGTACCAACCTTAGACGATGGACAGGAGTACCAACATAGTTTTTATCAACACACACCATCGAACAGCTGTTGCACAATGGCGGCATTTACAACCCTTCGAATTACGACATTAGCTGGGGTAGGAATTGTTGGGTGGTATGCTGGTTCGTTGACAGAGAGAGGGAAAATAAGTGAAGAACATAGAAAATATGCTCCCAATTTTGAGTATCAATCCCACAACGAGAAGAGAGTTTTACCTGGATTGCCTATTTTTGGAACTGTCTCAGCTGCATCTCCTATAGACAGTAACCTTACTAATTTGCCTGCTGAGGTACACTCGGTTATGCCTTCTTCTGCAGGCCGAGTTTCACAAGTAAACGTTTACATTTACTTATTTATTTGTTTAAAATGAAATAGCATGCTAATTCATCTGTACGATAGCCGATAGGTACAATCCAAGTTAGCAAAGTAAGCTAAGTGAAACCATCAAAATCAATGGTGAAACTCAATGCTTGACCTTGATGGAATACCCCATTTAATTTGTTACATTTTCACCAAAACCATGATGATCAAAGAAGTTTCTGTCTAGTAGATCGTAGCTGATTTGAATTCTACCTGTGTAGCGTAGAGACTCAAGATATTGATTAAATTACTCAATTTTATATCAATTTTGGCAATCAAGTGATTTTTAGCATTATAAATATATGACGGGCATAATGGAAAATAGTGGAATATTTGAAAAGTGCTATTTTAAAGAGAATGAAGAATATCTGGTCACTTCTTGAAACTTGTGTTATAGGTGCAAAATTACCTTGTTGCCTTGGAAACCTAAGGGTGGATTGCAGAGAGGGAGTTTTAAACCAGGCCTACCGGTACCTTAGACACCGTCTAAGTAAGAAATTGCATTGCAGCCACAATGCAATTTCTTACTTATAGACGGCGTCTAAGGTAAGCCGGGCATTTAAACTCCGTCTCTTCAATCCACCCTAACAATCATTTCATTCATCGAGACTTGTATAATCTTTGTCAAATTAATATCTTTGCAAATGATATTCTTTCTCTTAGAACACAAGTTGTTTTCATTGATTGTGGATCTTATAGTTGTCATTTGGAATGGTTAAATTTGTCTGAAAATTCCATTTTAGACATTTAAAGTACCTACTTATTGTAAACAGTGGCTGTGCTTGTTGTCTTGGCTTCCGTCGAGCTGCTGCTTGACTAGATATGTGAGAATCAAAAAATGTTTGCAGGGCTTCATACTGTTCACATATTATTTATATTTTACAACCTCACAAAATACAACCTCGTGTTGTGCTTCATTTGTCATGGATATTATTTTTGGAGATGGTAACCGTATCTAGTATAGTAGCATTGAGTTTGTAGTATATATTAGAGATGCCTCCGGGTAACAAATTAGGAACCGAGTACCCGCCACAATTACCCGGGTATTACCCGGGTAATGTTCCTACTCCCAAAAAGTTCCTGTACTCTCAAATTCGTGCCTATAGAAATGAACTTGTTTCAATGATACTCTTATGAAATACTACATGGCTACAATAATATATTGAATTGAGGCTACATACATTTATGACTGGTTGTGGTTGACAACCAAGGGTGCCTCCGCATTCTCTGGCAATAGACGGATAATATTTCCACGTGAATTTGTTTTTTTTTGTCAATGCCATTTTTGAAAAGTCAAGTTAAACACAGGCAACAATTCAAAGATCACAAAAATTAAATGAGAAGAATACTGTCTGATATTACTATATTTTTCAAATTATATTACACAGTCAATATTTCGCAACACGTCTTGACTGAACTTTATGTTGAACAGAAACTACGAATTCAAAAACTTATAAAACGTGTTCACAAATCAATAGCTTGATAATACTGTTTCGATAAATAAAAAAAATCGCTCAATTTGATATCCAACATTGAACACACGTCGCTACTCACGTCAAACGATAACACCACTCAAGTCACTGCAAACCAAGCAAATATGCGTACCAACTACTGTGGCAGACAAACAACAACAGAGTGAAAAGGAATATTTGGCATAGCCCGTATGTCATAGAGCTCTAGATATGCTTCTCAGTTCTCAGTAAAGGGTAGTTTTCAACCAATTACAGATAGTGTATTTGGCATGACAACTGAAGAGTTGGTGACGAGAGAGGAAGTCATTACACTGTACGTGTGATCACAGATAAGAGAAGGTGGTGCGACTAGGGCAACTTAAGAGAGGTCTGAGAGGGGAGTTGAAAAAAATTATGAAAAATGCGGAAGGTGAATCTCTCTCGATCGTTTGAATGATTAATACAAGCTATTTTCCACATTATAGGTACTGGTCAGCACAATTACCCGTAACTCAGACGGGGATCCGGGTACCCGGGTAACAGAATATTACCCGGGTAATGCATTACCCGAACCCGACCCGGGTACCCAAAGGCATCACTAGTATATATAGCCTACTACAAACTCAATGGTAGTAAAGATATAGGGCCTTAATTTTTTGAGGAAAGTATGTGAAGACCAAACCACAGCCCTTGCAGAATGTAGTGATACCAACCTATTTTATCCTAACATAAAGAAGGTGCTAGCTCCAACTCATGTCTTGAAAGTAAAATATTTCCGGGGTCAGTTCCCGAGTCCCGATTTTCTTTAGCGCAACTATCGCTTTTATATCAAACTATATAAAACAACAATGCTATACACGGCTCAGTTAGGCCTATGTTAGCAGTTGCATTTGTTTTTTACAAAAATGATAGATTTTGTAAGTTTAACAATGCCACCGGTACTGTAGTCACTCTTATCTACATCTAGTTCACGAGGGAATCCGCTATTAAATCATGACAGGCAAATGAGGCAATCTGGACTTTCGGCTCTGAAAAGACCGTAAGAAACCACAAATACTTGCCTTCCATGTTATTAGTATGTGAGTTGGAGCACCTTCTTTATATTACAATAAAATTAGTTGGTATCGCTACATCGTAGGTCGACACAAGCCTAACGATATATTTTTCGGAAAATTTTCACATTGGGCCTATTAAATACATAGGTATCGCACATTTACACCTAGCAAACGAGGGAGCCGGTAATTTAAAGCTACTTGCGATTCGTTGACATTTCTAGGGCTACATTAGTACCAAATACAAGTAAGAAAGACTAAGATAGGCCTAAGTAAGATATGACTGACCTTGATCCATTACTGAATATATCAAATAATTAGAGATGTTTGAAAATGATGTTATGTTTTCATGTTTTTGCATCTGTAGCTGCAAATTTCGATGTTTGGTGATGTTATGTTTTTTTTGGCCCAATGTTATGGGAAATGACATTTTATGGAATTTTAAAAGGTAATAGCCTACATTAGGCCCCACAACAGTAAAGTACACTTACACAATTTACAAGTAAACCATCGTTAATCCAAAATGGAAAGGAGGGAAAGGACCCTCAAAAAAGATTTTGATTTATAAAATTCAGATTAATAAAAAAAACTCCTCTTCAGCGTGAAAATCGTCACTCTTCCTGGTTAGAATTCAGTATTCGTACTGCGCACGAGAGAAAGCTAGGCAACCGGCCGAGAGCACGAGTGAGAAACTGTCGAGAGGATCCTCACAACGGTCTCCTCATTATTGAGCGTACTCGGCTAGCTCCGACAATACGCAATCGTCAAATGGCTAGCATCCATTGGCGCTCAAATGTTTCGAGCTCATCATAGTCTCATGGTTGTTAAGGTCAGACTGCACATTACAATACAAGCGCTTACAGGCAGATGGCACGTACACCCATCAAGGAGTGAACAGCTCACGCATTAAATAAAAAGAGATGGAATGTGGAAAAATCATGCTTTTTCATGATAAAACATAAAAAAACTTGTTTTTCTGGAATATTCTGCAGTTCCAAGTTGCTTTTGGTGCTAAGAGGAAAATTAGGCATATTTTGCATATTTTCACGCCTTGGAAATTATATTAGGCGTAATCAATCGAGAATTTATTAAAACACACGATCTACATTGTTGTTTCACCATCATACACAACATTTCGCGGCTTGCGAAAAACAAATACCTGTACTAATAATTATTCAAATGTGTTCCTTACAGATAATGAAGTATGGCTTCCCAGGCATGGATAATATACGCTCATTTGATGACTATGTGCTATCGTATGACAGAAGAACTCGTGTTGCTCATTGGGTATTTGAACATCTCTCAAAGGAAAACACAAAGCACAATGACGGCGTCGACCGCTCTAAATGTGAATTCACTGAAGATCTATCAGTTCATCCTTACTTCAGGTACCTTGCTTACTTTGTTTTGTTTTGTTTAGG
The DNA here is from genome assembly GCA_964007535.1 of Brachyptera risi. Classification (NCBI taxonomy): domain Eukaryota; kingdom Metazoa; phylum Arthropoda; class Insecta; order Plecoptera; family Taeniopterygidae; genus Brachyptera; species Brachyptera risi. The sequence continues at coordinate 34,114,307 of OZ023329.1, read as the reverse complement.
AGCACATTAGCCACATATCTGGATTAGTCAGCCAAAGCACAGCTTCATAAACCAGAATCAATTCACATGTGGTTTCTAGTCCTGCATTACTGCGTAAGACTTCTGTGTTTTCCTTTTTATGAACAATTTTCATCTGTCACTTGCTCATTAACTTGGCTAACTTGGCTAACTTGGCTGTTGGTTGATTGTTAAGTTTGTTTTGTTTGTTGTTTCTTGGCTTCTATAGACGAGCACAGAGACCGATAGATCAGTTTATGGCGGTCTTGACTGCCATTTAGGCGACCAGGGTTCGTTTCCCGCCAGTTGTATCTGATTGATTTCATGAAATTTGATTTCATTTTTGAATGTTGCATGATATTTGAAAATGAAAGAAGTGATCAAATGACCATGCTGTTGGTGTTTTTTCAGATCACAAAACAAGGATTACAAAGCAAGCGGCTTTGATCGTGGTCACATGGCTGCAGCAGGAAATCATCGTAGTATACAGAAACATGTAGAACAAACGTTTCTGTTATCCAATATGGCACCTCAAGTTGGTGTTGGATTTAACCGCCATTCATGGAACAATCTTGAGAAGTATATACGTAAACTTACTCGGACCTACAGCAATGTATACGTCTGTACTGGGCCATTGTATTTGCCAAGAAAGGAAGACGACGGGAAAACTTATGTGAAGTATCAAGTGATAGGCGTCAATCATGTCGCCGTACCAACTCACTTCTTCAAAGTAGTTGTCATGGAAACCAAAGATCAAAACCTCGAAATGGAGGCTTACGTTATGCCAAATAGAGCAATAGATGATAATACACCTTTAACCGTATTCCAGGTATGTATGCAACTATATTAGCTACTATAGTAAAAAATTTCTTTGTTTTGCTGTAATCATGTTTGTCTGATGGATGATTGTACAAGCAAAATATTGGGTGTAAAACAATTAAAATCAAAAAAATCTCAATGTTTAGAGTAGACTAAAGAAGATTGGTCATTGTACTTGGTACCATGAATGTGCATTTCAGTAGTTCAGAATCTACCACCGTATTATTACACCGTTGGCGTCTCATACTCAACCCATGAAAAATTATTTTATGGAGTTTGACATGGCAACTTCCTTGATTGTATTGTAATTTATGTTGTAATTGTAAGTTGGTTATATTAAATAACCTTGGATTGTTATTAACATGTGGGTGTAGTCAATATTTAAGCAACAATGTTGAATCTGTGTTGAAATTATTATCACAGTGCTGTACGGTACTGTAAATTCAGTATTGGGATTATTTTGTTGAAATTGTTTCAGGTACCAATAGAGAGTGTGGAAAGATCAGCAGGTCTGCTCTTCTTTGATCGAATTAATAGAGACAAAATTAAAAAAATCAATGGGAAAAAATCAACTTGGGTGTAATTTGCCAGTATTAACGATATCAGAAAATGATGTGTATAAATTATAATAGTGTAAGAAATATAATAGGTGTATAGTGCAAAAGACATAAAGACCTCAAAATCATTGATAGGCCCTACTGTATACATCATAATAGACATTTCATTTGAGGCAAGGGAATATATTTCAGACCTGTTTTAGATTCCTGATTGACCTGATTTACCTATACCAGATTACAAAATATATAAAGTAGGGAACCTAATTTCAATAGATACAGAGAGAGTCTGGGTTTTATATTAGTTTCAAATATTTAATGATGATTATTATTTGCTTAACGCGACCCCACCAACAGCTAGGTTATACTGTACATGGGTACGAATGAGCAGGTGATTATGAAACTATGAAGTGTTGGTAAGTGGAATGAAGTTTACAAAAACTCATTTATTTATTTATTATACTGTACATTGGTTTGCAGTTAATACATATATTGGTGGCAAAGATCCTAATACTGAATAATATTAAAAATATTGTTCGTATAAAAAGACTGGCATCATTAATAATAGGCATGGCTGGGGTAAATGTTCTCTTGCTGTATCAAGGCTTTAAACAATTGTCAATTTTAAATTCAATTTTTCAAATCCTAAAAACACATCATCATTTGAATTATTCCAGTCTCTTTCCATCCTATTTATAAATGAAAATTTCCCAACATCTTTCCTGAAACTTTAAATTTTGACTTTCTTACTATGACTATTTCTGAATTTATTTTATTTTATTGTGATGAGGGTGCTGAAAGGAAGTAGTAGAATGGCAAAAGAATTGGCATACAAGTCACTGGTGAGACCAATTTTAGAATATACAGCAGGTGTTTGGGAACCCATGGGGAATAGAGGAGAGTTAGAATTGGAAAAGGTACAAAGACTGGCAGCAAGGTATGTTAAGGGCAGTAGAGTTGCAATAAAAACAGAGACAAGGAAGCATTTGAATGATTTAAAATTAGAAGAATTAAAAGAAGAGTTGAAGAAGAGGCAAATAGTTGAGAAAGGAAATAAGGAGGGAAAAAAAGATAGATTAAAAAACATATTGAAAAATGATGAGCTAGATGGAGAAGATATCTTTAGGATGGGATAAAATGAGTGTTAAAAGGAAAGTAGCGAGAGTTACAAATATTTATAGGGCACTGTCAGGTAACAAGGCTTGGAAGGATGTTAACGACAAGCTCAAAATGGATGGGTATAGGGGAAGGAAGGACCACGCATCTAAGATATTCAGAAGGGCTCTGAAGACAGTGCAGGGCAACAACTCTTCACTGGAACGAGGAATATTAGAATGGAATTCATCAAGTCCTGAGGTTTTGAAGTTGCCATTGCCTGGCATACCCTGCCAGGCCCGGTAATAATTACATAATCTGGATATTTTCCTTCTATTTTCTAGCGATGACCACCGTAATTCCTTAACCATTTCCATAACCCATGCCTGATGCAGGACTCGAACCCACGCAGCCATGCCCAACGGTGACTTCAGTTTCTGAGGCGGTGCCTCGTCAGCTGACCGTGCTACCAAGGGCGGATCAAATATTTAAATTATAAATGTTATGTAATATTTATTCAATTATTCATTCAACATCCAAGATTGAAATATGCACATGAATAAATGAATATCTTTTGCTATCATCATCGTGGTACAGTGATGGATTTTACCTGCAGTATGCTATGACATATTGTCACAACCTAGTCGTATACCGACGTTTATAACCTTTAATTAATTATCGTATGGACATGGCTATCCCCAAAGATATAATGTCCAACACCTGAGAGATATGCAACTTTTCATACACCTGCATATCCAGAGCCTTTGATGTGAATCCAACGTCCAGAGCATTACTCCTTTCTAGTATACTAACCGCTCGGAGCGCGATACAAGTAAACAAACGAAGTTCTGGACGTTTGATGATGACAGTCGTCTTGGTAATGAGAGGCCTGTTCGTTCGGAAGCGAGGTCAGTGGGGAGTGTCTGGTAGTCTTTTAAGAAGTCTGACAATTATCGAGTCTCAACAGATCAACAGAAGACGAGACAAGGACTAAAGATATGAAAACAGCGCAGATAATTAGGAGACAAGCAAATCAAAAATCAAAAAGCACAATCATCTTAGCCTATCTATCAGTGATGAGATGACAGACAAACAAGGAGAAGAGGATTAACAATATTGTAATTCCTTTGCTACACTTTGGTGAGGCTGATTGCATTATGTGTGTAACACCAATTGAACAAGTCAAACAATAATTGTTTTATTGACCAAGTGAATGTAACGTATTGACGTGTTATGTATTTCATTGCTGTATTTGTGTCATCTTTCTCTTGTAATACACTTTTTTTGTTACTCCTAAACCAGTAGCTAGTTGTAATTGTTACTAGAAGACAAGCCCAGAACATTCCTATAATCGAACGAACGTCTCTCACCTAACACAGCCAAGCTATGTACATCAAATAAATGTTACTATTGGAATAATTATTAAAATATTATAATTTTATCTTTTATCACGGAATGACTACTGTAACATACCCTATACGTATATGACAATATCATTAAGTATAGAGGTTTCAATATATTATATTACGTATACCTTGTTCCTTATAGTTCAAATATTCGTAGCTCAAACAAGTCTGCTGAGCACTTTATTACATGATATAGGGCAATATGCCTTGTCTTTTTTTGTCTACTCCGTTACGTTTGCATAATCACATGACTGTCACGGTAACAACTAGGGCTAAATATCGACTTTCTGAAACAATGAAATTAGAAAATCACTCAAAGTTGTGGTAGGCTCATTCTCCTGGGAGATAAAGGTAGCTGTCCTACAGTGCGATTCTCTTTTTTTTGTTACAAAAATCGAATTGATGGGCCAAATCTATAGGCCTACACGATAGTTAACTACTAATTCGTTATGAAAACATGATTCTCAATCTATATTCATAACAAATGCATTGTTTAACAAAGATCAAGTTCCTTACAAAAATGTAGTACCATTGCCAAAATCGGTTAAGCGAGCAAGATATGAATCTCCAATGATCAAGGTGATAATTAGTTCAGAACCTCCATACTGCAGTCGACTACATTATAAGACAGCAAAAATGATTGCTTACACTAATAATTTAGCAATGCTTAAACAAATCGATGGAAATAACCATTTCATTTATAGTAGCTTCAATCCAAGGTCATTGATACCCACTATCGAGTAGTTTCAAACAAATGGTAACATTATTTGTCGGCTAGGTACCTTCAAACAGTTTGATAGGTAGGCCTAATGCTAGACACTATTACAGTAGTACTCTTAGTACCAAAAAAATAATGTATATTATATTAATTAAAATATATATAATAAAATAATATAGACCTATAATAAAATAAGAATATAAAAAATGAAGAACATACCGGTACACAGATTTATGCAGATGAATTAAATACCGGTAGGCTAAATTCCCAATAATTAATCCATAATTTGAAAATATCATTTGAGAACTGCAGGTAAATGAGATAGGATGCTCTTTCACACAATCATTATCTTTGTAGAGTCGGGTCTGTCGATTCGATCAATTCTATCGAAAATCATAACAAAGTAAGACTTGAATTTCAAAAGACAATCACTTGATACGATTATTTTCTCCAGGCTTAATTTGGACTATCAATGAAAACAAACAAATTCGTACGAATTCGGTATAGTTTTGCATTGCTATTTGCTGGCAAATCTAACTTCCCAATTTTATACTTAATATAATTCTATGAATTTAAAACTAATATCCATAATATAAGTAAGAGTGATATGTAGAATATACTAGTTCAGTTTGGGATCCTTATAGATTAGGTGAGATAAGGGACGCGGAAAGGGTTCAAAGGATTGCGGTAAGAAGGGTTACAGGTAAGGTTAGGAGGTGGAAATGGGGTGAGAATGAAAGGGGGGAGAGGGGGAGAGTTGGAGTCCAACTGAGATGATGTGAGACCTGGGATGGCAGAAATTGGAAATACAGAGGAAGGAGGATCGTTTATGTAATTTCTTCAGGGTATGGAGGGAGAGGGGGGATGGCGGAAGCTGCATAAGTTGGTTGAAAAGAATGAGTCAGGGTATGGTGGTAGGTGGGGTCATGATAGAGCAAGTAGAGGGGGCTAGATTAGATGTAGGTTAATTCTATTTCTTGAATAGGACAGGTATTGACTGGAATGGGCTTAGTACAGTAGAAGTGTTTTTGAAGCGGATGGAATTTGGTTGAAGTTATTCCGTCAGAGGGTTAGGGAGATGGTGGGATAGGGGTAGTTTGGGAACTTGCCACTGCGCATTTATGTGCAATTGCAAGAGTTATATAATAATAATAGGTCAGAGTAATAGGTAATATCCAGTAGGTAGGCCCAAGTAAGTAAGAAAATACACATCACGTTGTAATATTCATAGAAAATTTATTGGCAAATAGAAAGTACCAGCATTCTACAATGAATAGACCTATGCAAACTTATTTTCAAAAAGGCCAAAATAAGAACAATTCAATTTAAAATTACAAAATACCTTAATCCAAAGTATGGTGTGATAATTATATAGGCCCAAGTTGTCCACTTGGTTAATACAGTAATAACTTTGAATACAATGAATAATAATTCAAGTTGTACAGTAATATCAACATTACCGGTATATCAGTATATACTTGTATCCACGAGAGATGAATCCGATCAACTGCTCTCCTAAGCCACGGATGTTAGACCTACATACCATTTTCTCTCGTGACTACTGTAAATATCTTATCTGTCTGACCAGGAAAAGAAATTAAGAATACTTTTTTCGATACATCACCTATAGAGGCCCTAATCAAGTAATTATAGAATACAATTATATAAAAGTTCTAAATATAATTTGAAATAACATAAATGAGAACTTGAGCATTCAGAGTATGTGCTACAAAGGGAAAACGAATTTCGAACAGATACAATAAGTATATTATATAATGCTGTCTTCAATTTCACTCATATCATCGACAGTAACCAATAAAAGAGTTGATTAACTATTGTTGGACAGCAGCGTTTGCTGCTATACTTGGGCTGTTGATGACTTCACCGAGACTTTCGAGTAGCTCCTTCCTGTAGTCGTCGAAGTCTCCATCCACTTCGTTGATGGTCTGGTTTTCGATCACCCACAATGAACACTCAGTCTCTCGTATCAGTCGTTCGTCGTGAGACACGATTATCACGCCTGGAAAATTAACAACACACTAACAACAACGTCTATCAAGGTTAGCCACCTGTGGCAGTAACAGGTGAAAAGTAAAGTTGGGACTTGGGCATGGTTCAATTATTATTATTATTATTATTATTAACTCTTGCAGTTGCACATAGATGCGCGGTGGCAAGTTCCCTATGGATCCTATCCTATCGCCTCCCTAACCTTCTGACGGAATAGCTTCAACCCTATTTCATCCTCCTCAAGTATACTTCTACTAAGCCCATTCCAATCCCTACCTGTCCTATTCAAGAAAGAGAACTTACCGACATCTAATCTAGCCCCCTTTATAACTACTGCTCTATCATGACTTTGCCTACCCCCATACCCTGACTCATTCCTTTCAATCAACCTATTCAACTCTCCCCAGCCCCCTTTTCCTTCCATTACCCTGGAGAAATTACAGATCCGATCCTCCTTTCTCCGTATTTCCAATTCCCGCCATCCCAAGTCTCGGATCATCTCAGATGGACTCTCCAATATTCTCACCCTCACCCCCCTTTCATTCTCCCCCCATTTCCACCTCCTAACCCTACCTGTAACCCTTCTAACTGCAATCCTTTGCACCCTTTCCACATCCCTTATCTCACCTATTCTATAAGGATCCCAAACTGAACTAGCATATTCCACCATGGGACGCACTAACGAGAAATAAGTCTTTTCCTTTATCTCCATACTTGTCCCCCTAAGATGCCTCATTACAAAGTTTAGTGCATTTATACTCTTTTTTACTATTCTCTCAATCTGACTCCCCCACCCTAGACGTCTATCAAATACCACCCCTAAGTACTTGTAATTTTCCACTGACTCAAGTGACTTCCCTCCTACATCATACACTACATCAGCCCTCACTCTCCTCCTACCAAAGGTGACTAACTCACACTTCCCTTCATTTAACCCCATCTTGTTCAACTGAACCCAACAATTAAGTGCCGTCAAATCTGCCTGAATAGCTACAACATCCTCCTCTGTATTGATTTCCCTGTATACCACACAATCATCTGCAAATAACCTTATTCTCGAATTAACAACCCTAGTCAGATCATCTATATATAAATCAAATAATAACAGACCTAACACACTACCCTGTGGAACTCCTAACGTAACCTTAACCTTGCTTGAAACCTCCGAACCTACTCGAACTGTTTGAACTCTATCCTGAAGAAAGTTTCCAATCCAATTAACTAGCCCAGCATTCCCAATGGACAGTTTCAACTTCCCTAATAATATAGTGTGATCTACCTTGTCGAAAGCCTTTTCAAAATCTAAAAACACTGCATCAGTACAGCCCCCCTTGTCTACTACCCCTGCCAGCTCTTCCGCAAAACCTAACAACTGTGTCTCACATGAATACCCAGGCCTAAACCCATGCTGCACTTCCGAAATACCCCTATGTTCATCTACTTTCTCCATTATTCTCTTTATAACTACCCTTTCCATCATCTTACATACATGTGACGTTAAACTGACTTGAATAAGATGTGCTTTTTTACTGTCGTCTTTCTACATTTTTTCTGCAAAAATGTTTCTTTTTCCGGATCTTCGAAACATAGATATTGCTGTACGAAGCTGCATGAGCTGATAGCACTGTACGCATATCTTGTTAGGATTGTGTTATCAGTAGGGGTGTAATTCAAATTTTTTTGTAATACAATTTATTGGTAGTCAATTCTGGAGTATGCCCAACATTTATGTTTAGCCTTATTTATCGTATTCACAAGGTACCGGTAAGTGTGCTCTCTGCATACTATTTGTTGTTGTAGAAAGCCTTCTAGATCAATGATCAATCTAGAATGCTTATGCCTCATTGGTTGTGAATGGAAAATGACAGCAAAATACATGCTGATCAAGTAGGTATACTGCAATATGCAATCGTTTATCAAAATCTAATGCAAGCTGATTTTTCGTTATCATACCAAAAACCAATCATTCGTCTGCATCCAAACAGGTCGCAATTAACATGCGCTTATCGTGTACTGTGACTTGTTTATAATTCAACAATTATTCTTACCTCCTTTGTATTCGTTGATGGCTGCAGCTAAAGCATCAATAGATTCAATATCCAGGTTATTTGTAGGCTCATCCTAGAAAGTAAACAACACAAGACAATAAGTTATATTTCATTCATTTTCCATTTTAAACTCATTTTATTCTTATCTTACACACTTTACAATTTTTTGTTCTCACAATTTTTTAATAGGCCTACAGATGAGAAGCTCACATAGAGAAAATTCTCTGTGTGTGGGCTGAAAGTTGAAAATATTAAATTAAATGTAATATGCATGTAATATAACATGAACACATCATCTTGGGTCAACAATCCATTAGCTGAGGTGTTTGTTTTTCGCAAGCCGTGAGATCGCAAATGTTGTGTATAACATGCAATATAAGCATGTTTCAGCAAATTCTCGATACTGTACTGTACATTAATATAATTTCCAAGTGACAAAAATTAAAATATATGAAATACAGTATGCCTAAATTGTAGCTCATAACACCAGAATCAACTTGAAACTGCGAAATATACCACGAAAAACACTTTTTCGAATGTTTCAACATGAAAATGGATGATTTCCCCAAATTACATCTTTTTTATTTGATTCCTGAGCTGTTCACTGCTTGATGCACACTTGTGTTGTGTATGTGGTCTGACCTTGACGACCATGAAACGAGACATTTGATGATTGTGCATTGCTAGAAGAGTCAACATGATCAGTCAGGAGACCGTGTTGACGATCCTCTGGACGGTATCTCACTCATACTCCCGGCCGGTCGCCTAGCTTTCTCGCGTGGTCAATTCGAAATTGTCTAAATTCTAATAGGGAAGAGGGATAGGGATAGGGATGATTTGAGTTGAAGAAGAGTTTTTTGGGCTAGATCCCAATTTTTATAAATCAAAATCATTTTTTGGGGGTCCCTTCATTTCTGATCAACGATGGTTTACTTGTTGACTTGTTTATTGTTTTCCATTTCAAAACTTCATAAAATTCCAATTTCCCTGTGACATTAGGCCAAAAAAACCATAACACCGCAATTTGCAAAAAACAACAGATGCAAAAAACACAAAATCATAACACCATTTTCAAACATCTAGCTATGACTATAAGGGTAGGCCTATGCAGCCGTTTGAGTACTACTTTACATATAGGCCTACCTACCGCTATTCAAGAAACATCTTACTTTACACAATAAATATATATTCAATACATAATTGAACTCAGGCATTTCAAGTAATTCCAGTTGAAGTAATTAAGTAATTTGATAGTACTTACAAGTATGACGACATCAGGAGCATTAAGGCACAATTCAGCTAAAGCAACTCTTGCTTTCTGTCCGCCAGACAAGTCTTTCATCTTTATGGTATGAGCGTGGCTTATCAGACCAAACGTGCCCAGCTGCTTACGAGCCTTCTCGTACGGCAGATTGAACAACCTCATGAGATATTCTGACGGCGACTCCTCTGCAGTGAGATGCTCGCCTGAGTGCTGGTCAAAGTGGCCAATACGAAGTCGATAGTTCTTGTGTACGTCTCCTTCAATTGGAGTAAGAGTGTTGCAGAGTAGCTTCAAGAACGTCGACTTGCCCACTCCGTTAGGACCAACGATAGCTACGCGAGAATTTAGATCGATGCCAAAGTCACAACTCTTGAGCAAGGGTTTATGTCCCGTGTATGAAAAGGTTACGTCTGAAAATAGAGTAACATACAAAATACATTATAAATTTATAATCCAAGTTGAATGAATTTAAAATCATTATTTCTATCAAGAGTGTGGCCTACAGTATATTGAATACAAATGTTTGATCAATACTTACTGTGCAAGCCCAGGATTGGTGGTTGCAGTGGTGGAGGATCAGGGAACGAGAATTTAACCACATATTCACGAGGTCTTTGCAACAATTCAGTTGGTCCTTGATCCTCGTCAATCTTCTGCACTTTAGTACGTCCTTTCTCTTGCTTCCGTGTCAACGCTTCTTTCTGCTTCTTTTCCTGCAACATGTACAAGCATAATGCATGAATAGCATATTATAGTCAGCATTAAAGTGTAGCACAGTAAAATTTATTCAATTTTTGAATAGATCAACATGTTCTCTGCAATATTGAACATGTAGCTGGCCACATGTGCATGTGGCCTACAAATTACTATTAATAAACAAACCGGCACATGCAGCTCAGTTGCTAATGCGCTCGATTCATGTGATCCGGGAGGTGAGGGGTACATCAAACTTATATCGATCCCTGCCTGATGTCGGGATGGTTGCAATATACTATACAGGCCATGATCGCTTTTTCCCCACTATTATTCCCATTACCTTGGGAAGAAACCTTCATTTCATGATCCCATTAATCATTCATCTAACACCAATAGACCATAATTATCACTTCAGTGCTTTGTTGAACTCAATATAAATTGAATTTAAAAAAAATGAGAGAATAAACAGATAAGGTTTACAAAATAGAAGTTGAAAAGTATGCATAGTGGTAGAAATGAGGTATGTTTTAATGTGTACGATGAACGACGTTTGAAATGAAAGGACGTTTGTGTCTGTAGGCCTACGTACCGCCTGTTTCTTCGACTGTCCACTGGATTTGAGCTCCTTAATTCTCTTCTCTTGCTTCTCGTAGTCCTTGTTCATCTCCTTCTTCTTCTGCACGTACATCTTCTTGAACATGCTGTAGTTGCCCTTGTAGTAATACAGCTTCTGTTGATCCAGATGAATGATCTCGTTGCACACGTTGTCGAGGAAACTCTGGTCGTGAGAGACAATCAGTAGTGTCTTCTTCCATCCTTGCAAGTAGCTGTGGCAAACATAACGACAATGTCAACATACAAACCCTGACACATTGCTAATGAAATACTATAGTGAAACTTCTATCCATTATTTTCCAAAAGACCAGAAAAATGAAGTCATCCATGCAGGAAAACGATCCATCCATGAAAGTCCAACATTGAATGTATGGGAGTGTGGTGAGAAAAATTGATAGATTGAAGCAGGAAATCAATGGATCTGGGAACAATACATGCAGGTAGGCACCTACATGAATATTTCAGTAAAGTTGAAGGGGAAATGCCTTGCTTTTGGCTCACTTAGTAATAGAGCAAAATAGGAGAATGGAGAATTTAATTTTAATTTCTCACAGATAACGAAAACCAATTAAATCAACCATGAAATTTAATTATTCATATAAAATGGAAAATCTAATTATTTACAGCCTGTTATTTGAATATGGTGCATAATACACACTAGATACTAGATAGATTAACAACAAATATCTTGAATTAACCAGTGAATGTTATTGATTTGTATGTAGAATGAAACAATTCACACATTGACTACTATATTATTTCAATAGAGCAAAGATTATCAGCCATTATTTGGTATGTACACCTACTACAACCCAAGTGAAACACTTACTTGTCAAGCCAAATGACGGCATTGAGATCGAGATGATTGGTCGGTTCATCTAGCAGCAACAGTGTGGGTTCAACAAACAGAGCTCGAGCGAGTGAAACTCTCATCCGCCAGCCGCCAGAAAAGTTCTTAGTTGCCCGGTTCTGCATCTCGCGGCTAAAACCGAGACCCGCGAGTATCCTACGGGCACGCGGCTCGGCAGAGTCGGCTCCGATAGCCTTCAACTCTTCGTACACCTGAGTGAGCAGATTAGGATTGGAAAAGTTAAAACGTGAGAAGAAATTGTAAACTGCAGTCCCATGCCTATCTAATCTCTAGGCATTATATACACAGATAGACATAAGGAATGTATAATACATATATTACTAGTAATACACTGGGCTACACAAACATAGGAAAATATTTTAAAAAATACTTTGTTACAATAGGCTACTTATCAGTGAATCCCAGTTTACTATGGTTATGAAGAAATTTTTTCATAGTAGACCACTTATCAAATGAAAATGATTTCATGTAGAATGGCAAAGTCCTAATAGTGACAACCCTGTACATCGTAAAAATATAAACTATAAAAATGATGCTCTTCTCGAAAACAACTCGAGATTTGCTGAGGCTTGAGGATTTGCTAGGTTTGGACTTGAGGTACGTTTACTCTTCAGCATTGAGAACTCGCAACTCACAACATGTAACTTGCAACACGCCTTGACCAGTCAGAGAGCGAGTTTCTTGCGTGATCGCAACATGGCGTTGCGTTGTGGCGTTGCAAAGATGAACTTGGTTAATGTTTTCTTGTCTCAATGCCGCGTTGCTACCCACAGAGCTTCCGATTTTTGTCACAGCCAGGTTGATTTTGTTTGCTGAACGGCAGGTTTGTTGACGGTGTGCAGTGAAATATTCATACATCATCAGAAATCAAAATGGATACTCTTGAAAGCGCATCGACTTCCAATTGATTAAATTAATTGAAAACGAACCATCTCTGTGGAATCTGAATGATCCCTCATATTCAAACAGAGGGTTGAAGAATCTTGCTTCCAAGGGCAAGAGTGGTAGAATCGTTAATAATCAAATATCAGCTCAATTTTTCATCACTCGTGTGTGGTTGACACTGGCATGGGTCCAGACTTCCTCTATCAGATTCTCGTGATAAACTTTTTCCCGTCTTGGTAAGAAAATAGGGCGGGTATAAAATGGTTGGTCATTTTCTAACGTGATTTAATAAATAAATAAGAGCCAAGTGTCTATGCCGACGCACTCGCAGCCAGAAATGCCACATTTGTAGGTTATAATAATCGTCATCGTTCATATTGACCACCGCCATTTTGAGGAACTACGCCTACTTTCAGTTTAGTGACAACGCCAAACAGTAAACAGCTTCGAATGTTGAACGCGGGTTGCAAGTTGCATGTTGTGGGTTGCGAGTTGCTCAACGCGGAAGTATAAATGAACCTTTATTCTAGATCTTCGAAGGTAGAAATAATATTCATTTTTGAGAAAATATCGTTTCAAGCTTTTATCCAGGTCAATGTAGGCCTATTCAAATGGCATGCAAAATTTCTTCCTCATATTCTTACTAAGTAATTCAACTGAAAGTGTGTGAAAGCTAATACAGTTCCATTTCAATATGGCTCAACTGTGAGAAAACTGCGTAGAGAACTCTAAAGTTGACTGATTTTGATACGGGATCTGTGATACACTGCACATACGTGAAAAATCAACATAAAAACGCTTTTCAAGTCTCGTGGTACGTGACATCAAGTCTTTTGCTTACTGGAACTTTGCATAAGAACTAAGAAGTCACCTAAATTGGTTGCTGTAACATTTTCAATTATTTTTATAATTTACACATTGAATGTTACATAGTTAGAGATAACAAAAGAGTTTGTTTGAGATTTTTAGCTTGAACGGTTTTAACTTATGGTCTTTTGAAAGTCGGCCGGTGCAAGGATTTTGTTACATTGAGGGGTTTGCAGTAGGAGCGAATTAATTGTCATGAAATGCAACTTTTCCTGACCCAAAATATATGACTTTCAATAATATTCATTCAAATTTTTGTATTTTTGTATTCAAAGGGGCAACATTGAGGGTCAAAGTTAATTTGTCAGATCGGGATCTTTCTAGTTTATAGGACGCAAGATGGTGTATTGCTCCAAGAGGGTTGAAAACGACCACTACAATTATTTTTATTGAAGTACTTTGGGTGAACATATTTTATCTAGATACTCATCACTCGAATTTCAAGATAATTCAACAAAAATGTTGGCATTTTCCACTCTTTGTAATTTGAAAGGTGTGACTCAGACAACAATAACATTTTGCACATTTGTTCAGGTGTGGATACATCCTACTAGTGAACAATGTGTAGAAATCCCAAGTTGTTATTCGATGTGGTTTAGAGGATACAGCCTTTCATAAATGCCATCTAAATTACATGTCAAGTGAAGCATGCGGTAAAGTCTTGATTTACTGACAACATTTCATTCTTTAACATTCACATTTAGTGGAAAATGCCAAAATTTGAATTTGGGACATTTTCAAGGTTGATTTTTGGTAATAAGGGTGATGAATTTCAAGATGAAATATTTTTGTGAAAAATTGTGATGATATTTTCAGGCCTCTGAGAGTTATTGAACCCTGAAAGCTAAGAAAATCCAGATACGACAAATCAACTTTGATCTTCAATGTTGCCCCTTTGATACAAAAAGATAAAATTTGGATTCATTTTTTCAACAATCATATATTTTGGGTCTAGAAAAGTTGAATTCTATGACAATTAATTCGCCCCTAGCTTGAACCATAATCATTTACCGGCCGCTAACCCGCAAAGAAACCAAAATCTTTACATCGGCTGTTGTTCAAAACACCATGGGCCCTAACTTCTAAATCGTTCAAGCTAAAAATCTAGACTAAAACAAACCTTTTGTCAAATGTTAATCATGAAGCAATCAATATGAAAATGTAGAAATATTCTAAAATGTGACAGCAAACAATTCAATTAAAACTGGGTGATTCATCTTGGAATGACCAACTAGCAATTACCTGTTGTAGTCGTTCCTGTCCCGACATCTTGCCTTTTTCTTGTTCGGCCTCTAGCTTCTTGCACTCAGCCATCAGAGCCGTCCGCTTGACGTCTGCTTTAAGCACCTCTTCAACGGCAGGAGTATCGTCGGCTACAACCTCCTGTTCGCAGCACAACACGTCAATGTTTGGAGGGATCGCAAACGCCCGGGACGCAATGTGACGGAGAAGTGTTGTTTTACCGTGACTGAAATATCAAGAGTTTTCATTGTTGAAATAGAAATAGTGAACCCAAATCATCTAGGAACACAACCATTTAAAATGCCTCAACACAATTACTTGAAATGAAAGGAAGTTATTTTCCAATTAGGCATATAGTTTCCTAGGACCTATTTAAAAAAATAAGATTCTGTATAGGCCTAAGCCAAAAAGACAGAAATTACGTGCATAGAAAAGACAAAAAATTAATGGAATTGATGGACCTTTTCAATTTTCTTTTTCAAGTAGGCCTACTGGTGCGCCACAAGTGAGGACACTGACATCTATGAAGATGAAACAGCCTTTTTCAGGGAGTTGAAGGACACCAAATGGAGTGGTAAAATGAACCCTCAGTAATTCGAAATGCAAGGGACCCCAACAAAATGATTTCGGTTTAGAAAATTTGGATTAACCCAAAAACTTCTCCACGAAAATCATTACACTTCCCGGTTAGAATTGAAGCAATTTCGTATTGCGCGCGAGAGCCGTAAGCCGCTTCACTGATCGTGTGTACTAGAATCAGCCAACGTACGATCGTTGTATAGCCCGCTTCCATTGTTGGCGCTTGGTCGTCCTAGGTCTAACTGACGAACGAGTGTTCTGAGTGTACTAAAATCTTGTGAGTCATGAATGTCAGAGCGCACTCAGAAGATGCACTCAAGGCAGCGAAGAACTCAGCTGGCTTCGGCTTATTCTTATGCGTCAAATAAAAAGGATGAAAATTGGGAAAATAATATCAATTTTAGGAATTCACAACAGTGCTAAATTAAATTTTTTTGAAGGGTCAAAATATTAGTTCGAACTATGGATCAACCATATACCTTCAGCCGGGGACCGACTTTTAAGTTTGAAATCCCCTACATCAAATTTCGGATTAACTAAGTTTGGATTATCGAGGCTTTAGTTTAGTATTTTCAGACTTTTCAAGTTTTTGTCATATATATTGTCAATTTAATTCAACTAGAAATTTACGAACAGCTATGATTGAATGTATCTGCCAACTAATAGTGGATCTTGACCAGATATGGTACAGCGGTATTCATATAGTTTCAACTATTCTTGTGCATAGTTTATATTTTTATAATTAAGCCTGATGCAATAAACTAGTCTTGGGAGAAATAATGCATCAAATTAATGTAATTATTTAAATGAGGTAATTTCACTTTTGACAAATACATACCCATTAGGACCCACAAGACCATATCGTCGGCCACTAACAATATGCAGATTAGCATTTACAAAAAGATCATTCCCTTTGGCTGAAATGCTAAAATTTTCCACTTTGATATCTACTGCATTCTCCAAAGCTTGCAGCTGTCCAACTGTCTTCATCGACTGTGATATCGTAAAATTCTCGGCAAGTTCACTGTGACCAAGGCCTCCTTTCTTTGTTGTTATTTCCATAATTTTCTCATACTCCAGCTGAAAGGAAACATTTGCGGACAATCACAATTGTATCGTAATAAGCCTACAACGTGCTTCACAATGTAGGTTGGTGAACTCGATTTGTACAAGTAGGCCTATACTGTCAGTTCAGTCAGGTACGAAGGTTCATTTTGTAGACGATAGGCCTACATATCCTCTATCTCCTCTAGTAAGCACAAGCTCTGTGCTGTAGCATTGAAGTATGGTTATGAAATCAATGGCTGTAGCCTAGAACTAGTATACCTATTATAGAATTAAGAATACTAAATTCAATTTTATTTCAAGTTAAGACTTTGGTTAATTTTTTAAATTTATTTGAGTGCTGCTTAACCTTCTAGCTACTGAGTTTTCTGAGTAATTTGAGTGCTGAGTAATTTTTCCAAAAATAGGCCTACAATAGTTGGTAGGGTAGGCCTAGCTAGCAAATGATTCCAGATTCTACATTTATGATTATTTCTCCATGATTCTCTCAACACACCACAGGAAAAGGATCACAGAAGAATAAAAAAAATGGAAGGGTGATGAAAAATCCATCTAAATACCGGTACCGTACTCATTTTTGATTCCTAGGTCTGCGTGGAGTAGGCCCTAGGCTTAGGCATTGCAACGGGAGCTTGGATATCATCTTCATGTTCAATAGTAGGCCTACGGTCCTACCTGTAAATATATTGCTATCGATACCAAAATCGAGATAAGAACCGATTTCATCTTATATTCATTTGTCAGGATAAGTTTCTCATTATTGGTTGAACAAAGCATATTACCAGTCTATCGCAGAGTCGATCAATCAACATCCGCCATTTTCACTCGACTTGGAATCAGTTTGGTCGTTGACAAAACTTTGGGTAAATTTGTCTGTCATAGGCCTACTCGGTACCACACATAATTTTCTATAAGCTCCGTTCCGCCTGCCGGCGGTAGGCCTATACGCGAGGCGAGTATTGCACCAACCTGACCTACCTAACCTAAAACTAAATTTGGTAGGCTACCGAGTAACACAAAATTACCAAACTTTGGTTTGAATAAACGCTAGTATTATGAAATGAATCCAAAGTCAACATTGTTTCAAAGAAGTAGGCCTAGGCCTTTATATATTCAGCCAATAGGTTGCGCGCAAGAACACCAACAAAATTTGGTCGATGACTACAGTTTGATGTTCAAGAGAAAATAAAAACAGTAAATTGCGGAATTCAAAACGATCCTACGCATGTTTAGCACGGCAGGCACAGCAAGTCAATGAGCGCGTACGCATGTGTAGCAGTTAAAAGGTCGATGATCCCACCAACAGCTAGGTTATAAGACAGTACTACCGTACGAATGACAAGGTGATAATGAAACAATGAAGTGATTCGGTAGGTGATAGGACGTTCACAAAAACCCATGCCTCATGTGGGACTCAAACCCACGCAGCCACGCTTGACCTGACTTCAGTTCCTAATGCAGTGTGATAGGCCTACCGGTAGTTAACTATCAGGGGGCGGCTGTAAGACCTTAAGCTAAAGAGTAGGCCTATCATCAGAGAGTAACACACATCCCAACAGATACATTGAACTAGAAGTTTCAAGTTGAATCAGATTGAATACCGGTAATAAGATTTATCAATTTACTCGCCTGTTTCTTCAACTTCTTCTTTTCTTTGTGGGAAAGTTTCTCCTTCGTTTCTACAGGAGCTTCTGTAACTGACTTTTCCTCCTCGTCCACCTCCTCATCTTCTATATCATCATTTTCAATGATCTCCTTAACGTCCTTGTTATTTGCAGGTTTAATTTTCTTCAGTTCTTTCCCTTTTCTGTGTTTATTACTGCCACCTTGCGACTTTTTTGGAACATCTTTCACTTTGTCTCCTTGTTCTATCGATTCCTTAGACTCGATATCCTCATCAGATAATAATTCCTTGCCCAAATCATCTTCATCATCTTCTACTAGACCTACAAATCTGTTCAATGTTTTTTTCTTATTTTTTTTCGAAGGTTTGGCGATGGGAATAACATTATCCTCCTCTTCACCAGAGTCTAGCCCAAGTGTCTTCAACTTTGCTTCCAACTTTTTATCTTCATCCGAGTCACTCCAATCAGCGTTTTTGGCTTTCTTTTTCTTACTTTTAGTTCTATTACCACTACTTTCAATAACTTTATCCCCTAAATCATCAGTCTTCGCTGAAGATGTATTTGTGTCTCTTTTCGTAACAGGTTTTGCAACTTCTTCCTCTGAATCACTATCACCTTTCTTCTTTCCTTTAGTTTTCTTGGCAGCCTTTTTGGATATTTGTTTGGATATTATTTCTTCATCATCTGAATCTAGGCCTGTGTTGGATTTATTCCCCTTCTGTTTCTTCTTAGCAGTAGGCTTACTAGATTTGGAAACTAGTTCACTGTCATCACCTCCAACTGTTATCTTTTCTTTTATACCTACATCATCATCATCATCAAAATCCGCATTCTTCTTATTACCTTTCGATTTTTTCGGTGGCATTTTAAATGTAATAGGCTACTGCACAAAACTAGTACTTCATAAATGAATAGACCGCAATATGGCAAAACGCAATGGCAAAACGTGTCGTGCGATTCGAGCGATCGCCTTCTCACATAAGCAGCAGCTGATAGAAATGACGGACTGCGCCGAGTAGATTGCGCAATCTAGTGAAATTTTTTAGTCTGGAGAAGATTTGCACCAAAGACCTTAGTATCTAACTTCGTTGTTTGCACTTTGATTTGCACCTTTGCAAAGGCTGTGATGCAGTGCTACCAATGAATACTCTTGAATTGTACTCAAAGATGATGGCAACCCTGGAGTAGGTGTCATGGCCGTCGGTTTTAATAAATCAGTAATACCACAGTGTATATAGCATAATATAGTATATATATATATATATAGTATATATACCTCTTTGGAATTTGTGTAGGCCTAGTTGGGCCTAGTCTCGGCCTACTACCTTACAAATGGCAATGAATAACACATTAGTAAAGTTGATACGTTGTGGCAGGATTGGCAGTTTTGTAAGAAGCGTTGCGTCGGCCAGCGATGGTGGTATAAAATATTATGGTTTTACATACTACCCGAGGTAAGCCTGCGAGCCAACCTTAATTGAATCAAAGTAGGCCCCTAGGCATTGAGATTGTAACATTACAATGCCCTAGGGTAGGGTTATGTTTCACAGAGGGTCGACCAAAAATATCAGTATTTGTACCACCATAGGATATTTATGTACTAAATGGTACCTCTGAGTACATACATATCTTGGACTACTTGATCTATGGTATATACGTGGATAAAGTAGTCTGCTCTGGCAGATGGCACTTTCTTAGCGTTTACAGCGCTCCGATCAGGATTACCAGTTATATCAGTACAAAACTTCTACAAAGATCTGTAGGCCTGGACTGTTCATGAGGGCTCGGCCACTCTTATCACGTGAGATATTTATTTACTCAATGGTCTAGGCTATACTCCTTATGGCATTGCTTATGGCCTCGACCTAGGCATAGGTTTACCGTACCGGGTACCATTAAAGGCTTTGGCGTAAATATGCCATAACCCGGAGTTTTTATGTTGGGTGGTGATGGAGAATGTATGGTTCGGGGTAAAGATCAAGGTTATTGAATGCGCCCATCTGAGATTTTTTTTGGCAAAATACCAGATTATGATTGATTTTCGTTTACTGAGTTGCTCAGTCGCGTCAAGTGACAGATTACTGAATGTTAGTTAATACGAGATTATATTGTATTGCATTATTCATTCTCTTTTAGATTTGGTACATGGTACAAATATAGGATTCGTCAAACTAAAACTAGACTAACACTTGAAAATTACGTGAAGTGATACAATATACGTACATATAGCCTATATAGACTGAAAGTTACACTTGAAATTAAAATTAAATTGAATTACATGAGGTGATATACTTAATAATCATCTTATTATAATTATAACATATTCGTTTATATTTTTGGTATGTTTATCGATTTTATGTATTGACAATTCTGTTATATACTCTGATGTTGACTCTTCACAGAAATAAAACAATTTGATTTTGAATTTTTTATGCAGTTTATTAAAAAATATATATGATGCATAATAAGTTAACAAGAATATTGAAGTTACGTAAGTAGTAAGTACAGTTGGAGGTTGTATGTTAAAGGTTTTAATGCTATTGATTTGTATGCTAGCCTATTTGTATGGATGCTATTGATTTGTATAATTAGGCCTACCAAGTGGAGCAATATTATTATTATATTATATGATTATGAAAACAAAATAAATTGAATTAAATAACATATTCTGTCCTGTCCACCACGACAACAAAATCCAAAGAACGATGAGGTTAGAATACGTCCAATCTTCTCGAAAATCCCGTAAAATTCGCAGCGCTGATGGTTGAACAGAGTGCATTGTGGGACAGTAACACGCGCGATCAGACGCGAGCGAAAATGTTGCACCAAGTTCAACTTGGAAGCGACACGCGAAGGCCTACGTGCCGCGTTGCCTGTCGCGAGCTACGAGCGCTCTGATTGGTGCCGCTCATCGCGTGTTGCGCCCAACGGGAGTCAGTAAACGATACTTGATAGTCAATAAGATTCAAGCCACAAACATACAACCCATTGGCGTACAAAGTCTAATCTTCAAGCTAAGTGTAGGGGCTATTCAAACGAGTTGCAAAATACTCTTGAGGCCCATTCACAATGCAACGCTAACACTAACATGTAACAAAAACATTAACGCGAGAAATGTTTGCCTTATGGGATGTCGTTGGTCCGTTCACAACCACCACGCTAAGATGAACATGAACATGAAACCTTGCAAGCTCCAAGCTTTCATGTTGACGTTAGTGTCGAAACGTAAGAATTGGCCAATCAGAATCCTCCAATTTCCGAATAAAAACGACTAGTGGCGAAGTACAACGAAGCCATCACGATGTTGTTCGGAACTTGTCCCTCCATCTTGTTTCGACTTTGGCAAGAGTCCCTAGCCTATTTTAATTTCAGGTTATGTTTCCCCTTTCTTTTTCAAACATGCAATGATTGACCCCAGATCTTCGACTTCTCGGTCCAGGACAATGGTGTAAAATGTAGGCATAGCCCATCAAAACTCCAAACATACAATACTGAAAAGCAGAATCATCTAAATCTATTTTCGAATAGGCCCATCTGTCAAATCGAGTCAAATGTCAGACGTAGTACACAGACGCGATAGCAGGTAGTCGTGTGAGATGGCAGTGGAATCGGCGCGAAAAATCTGGACTTCTGATTGGCTGTTGGTTATTGTTTACGTTGATGTTCTTTCTCATTGTGAACAGACATTTGTTTCATGTTCTTGTTAATGTTGGTGTTCATGTTAATGTTAGTGTTAGCGTTGCATTGTGAATGGGCCTTAAGGGTCAGATATTTTAGTAAGAGACTTACAAATCAATTTTTATAGAAATGTTTATCATCTTACAGGTTTCCAGGAAAAGAAGATCCTCCATGCCAGCCATCCAAATTATTTATGGTGAAGAGATTAGGACCAGTTAAAGGAAATCCTTATTGGGAGAAAAAATTGTTGAAGGAATTTCATTTGGATGGAAAGGTAAGCCCTAGATTGTAGGCAGCTCTCTAGGTCTAAAGATATTTTTACTCGCGCGATGCGTTGGGTCACGCTTGGTGCGTCGCGCGAGCAGTTGCATTGATGGACCCACGCGAGTCGAGGGTAAGCAGAAAAATGGATGCCTATACAATATATGAACTTGAACTGTCAGATTATCTTACGACGATTAGCGACCCAAGGTAGTTAGCCTTGTTAGGTCTAACTATAACAAGAAAATATTTGAACAGCTTCATAGGCCTATTTGATCTATCTGCAAATTGAGAGTACCAAGAAATGTTTAGGCAGACAAATGCATCGTCTCTTTTCACATGTGTTGAATCTAATTTTGAGGTTATTTTTTCCCTTTGCCTTGTACCGTTGTACGTTTGGTTGGTTCAAACAATAAATAATGGTTAGCAGTAGACTAGATGGCGGTAGTTCGTGCAGGACGCATCAAAAGTTGTATCACGTTCAAGTCTGAATGCAAGCTCGCGGCTGACGTGACAAACACTATACCTGATGGGTCAGCGTGCTCAACGCTTGGTGTCGGTTAAAGCAGCATAAGGTGCCATATATATATATATATATATATATATATATATATATTATATATATATTTTGACAATTATGGCCTAACAACAATCAATTAGGCAAATTAAGTTTTTGATATTGAAACCTAGATGCATCGTTTTCTTGCTTGTACCCTACATAGGCCCCAATTTATTTTGTACCATCCCACTCTCACCAATGTTGAAATTTCCTGCCTGAATGGTTTTATTTTGTTGGTCCCTTGAAAAACGATGAATAAAGGTTGAGGTTTCACTGTATTTGGTGCTAAAAGTTATTTATTCTATTTTTTTTTCCACATTCACGTAGAACAAATCAAGTTCACATTTCCACAAAGCCTGAAACAATGCTTAACTGTGGATTAAACATCAATTAAAAAAATAAGAATGAGAACACTAGGCCTAACTAGAAATTACTGAAATCTAGAATTCTAGATTTTACTGAATTATCATGGCTAAATAATTATAGGGAGCCTATATTGCTTTCTAAATGGTAGGTTTGTAACAAAATATATTGACATCAATAGTAGGCCTATATATATATATATATATATATATATATATATATATATACATAGGCTTTCATGAAAAAAATGGAATGGAATGTGATATGGGCCCAAGTTCATTTCTTTAAAAATATAAATTTAGGCCCATTTATTATAGGGCCTATAAAGTAGCAATTAAGTGCAATGTTATTCAAGTGCAACCAACGTAGTGATACAAACATATTTTATCTCAATATAAAGAAGGTGTACCGACTCCTATACTAATAACATGGACGGTATTTGTGGTTTCTTCCGGTCAATTCAAAGCCAAAGGTCCCGATTGCCTGTCGTGATTTCGCAGATTATAAAGATTATTATAGAGAAACAAAATCGAGCAATTAACTGCATATCTCCATCAGAAAGAAACTTATATTAAGAGTTCCTTGTGAACTAGATGTAGACAAAAGTGGCTAGGGTACCGGTGGCATTATATAGCATTGAAGTTCCATATAAAAGTGATAGTTGCACTACGAGAAATCAGGACTCAGGTTCTGGCCCCGGAAATATTTCACTTTGAAGACACGAGTCGGTAGTACACTTTCCTTATATCATTATAAAGTATATTGGTATCACTATATCGTGACCTCTGCGGTATCTCAATACATGAAGGAAAATTCAACATTGGTTATGTGGGACTGGAAGTAGGGTGGAACAAAATGAAATATCAAAGCAGTTAGATGATGCATCTAGAAAGACCGTAAAGGTACAAAATATTTTTATATTTCAGTAGTGACTGATAAGTATTGGTCGTAGCTATCGTATACTGATTGTATTTGAAAGCAAGGGGTTCTCTTTTTCAGAACAGTGAAATAGCAATAGTGAAAAATATCCCAGAAAACAATGCTCGTTTATGGCGAATTAAACACCTTATCGAAGTAACACCCATCACGTTTCCTAATGGAGAACCCACAGGAGAAGATATTGGAGCCACGTACTTGAAAGAGAATGGCGAGTTTGTCGTCTCTCGGACTATTAAAGTCGATGCAAAACGATTGGAAGCTGGTGTGAAATGCAGAGAAGACAACTTGGACATAGATGGTGAAACACTAAGAAAACAGTTGAGGTTGAAATGGATTAATCCTTGGAAATAGTTAAGGAAAGTACTGATGAAATTATGTTAGAGTAGGCCTAGATTCATCATCATTTTGTCAATTTATTACAAAAGGAAAATATAAATACATGTTCAATATACAGGAAGTAAATTGAAGTTTGAACATACATTTCTACCACGGGTTAAATTGATAAGATTTATTGTTATAAAGAAACAAAATCGAGCAATTAACTGCATATCTCCATCAGAAGATGAATGAAAGAAACCTGTATCAGTACATTATCAACAGAGTCTTCAACAACATGATGACTTAGTAAATTTATCCAAGTCAAGTACATTACATTCTAGTTTTTTGTACCTGTGTCGCTCTCAGATTGGTACACCACTAAAAAAACAAGCAAATCTGAGAAACCCATGTTCCAAAGTACAAACATTTCTGTAGTAAAATACTGTGAAACCTCTACGCATCATTCCCGGATCCATCGACTTCCTGCTTGTATAATCAATTTTTCCTCACCCCACTCCCATATAATCAATGTTAAATTGATAAATTCTCATGGGTGGATCGATTTCTTGCATGGATGGTTTTTTATTCCTGGTCCTTTGAAAAACAATGGATAGAAGTTTCACTGTACATATTCATTGAATATGAACCAAAAAGTGTACATTCTTGTATCGGATTAATCGCCAATGTAGAGATACTGAGAAATAATAAAAAACAATGTTTGTTAATCAGGTTTTCTTTTTGTTTTTACCCAGTTTGGAATAACAACACTTATGAAGGCCTGGTATTATCAACATGCAAATTACATCAACACAAGATGTTATTTAGCTTTTCTCTCGTTGATTACACTGGGTCTTGACTCGGTGAAATCTTTTACTAGTCCAACTTACAACAACAATATAATGCCAATATCACTTATCGTGTTGTTGATTCGAACTACGAGACACTCTTGGGTCATTTGTACAATAATAATTAACCATTTTGGTCGATCACGTAGTTCAACAAAACACGTATTATAACAGCCTTTACTCATTCTGCACTTTCTATTCGGCACGTGATCATGGGGAGGCATCACGGGATTGGCAAAGACTTCATTACTATTTCAAAAACCTAGTTTCAGTAGATTTAAAAAATTGATCACAAAATTCTTTGCAGAACCTAATAATAGGCCTACATCATGATCATCTGATCATGTGACATGATCTTGATATCATGATTATATCTGGCTATTCATTTACAAAGAAAAAATATTAAAAGTTGGAAACAAAATTGAATATTCCATGTTTGCATTCCATTGTGAAAAGTTTGCTGGTAAAGTTATGAAAACCAATGCAACACATGAAAATAAGGATTGCTACATAGTACATACATATAGCATTAACCCACCAGTGTTCCATTGGTTAACCGATATAGGTACCTAATAACTTTATACGATTGTTTGTTTCCATGGTGCACGCAGATCAGCAACACAACGCTAAATAAAATGGGTCTATTTATAATCATAAATCAAACATACCTAACTTGTGATATATAATTAAAAATTACTGCTCCAGTCACTTATGTGAGACATCAAATGAGCTGAACAAAAATCAAAATACATAATAATTTAATACAAATAATAAAATAATATGTAAGTTTTCGCTACACATTACTTCTCAACGAGGCCGAGTTTTTATGAATAGAATTAATTGAATAATACAAAAGAAAACATTAGGTACAAGGTAGATTCTGCCTACTTGGGCTAAAATATTACTCGTAGCTGATATACGGGTATCACAATGATGAAGAGAGAGCTTCTGAGGAATGTGTCTTGTTTTAGAATATAGCTAATGGGTTCATGTCAGTATCAGTATTAATAACTTTTGATGGTCTTCAGTAACAGGCCTACTGTCAACAGTACTTTTATTCATATTCAACCTCTTATTTCATCATCAGGCTAGAATTAACCAAGTCCATTTCACGAAAGATTTAACATTTCATACACATCATAATATTTAATTACTTATTACACAATACACATACAATAAAGCCACTTGTAACGTGGCTCAGTCAACAATCGCTACTGCGTTAGGGAATGAAGTCAAGTCGGGTGTGGGTTTGAGTCTCGCATATGGCATGGGTTATAGTAAACGTCCTTTCACCTATCATCATTTCATTGTTTCATTATCACCCGCTCATTCATACCCCCGTGTAGCCTAGCTGTTGGTGGGGTCATTAAGCAGCATTAAAAATAAGTAAAGAATAAATAAATAGAACGCGTATGAAAACAAGCTTGCTTTAGAAGAGTGAACAGCACTTGATATACGGGATAGAAGAAAGAGTAACAAATCAATGTTTACTTTATCTATTCACAAGTCATAATGTAAAGTACAGCAGTAATAACTAATAACAACCCAGCCTTTTTAAACGTTTGGTGCCTGCGCACAAAGGTAGAATAATTGGAAACTGACAAAAACTGAATGGATTACTGGGCCTATGTGTTCAAGTAACGACATCAATATGATAAAACTTGCTAGGTAAAAGAGTGTTACGATAAAATTTTAAAGTAAGGTCAACATTCCAAAAAAAAAAAAAAAAAACATGTGTTTATTTATGTACGTGAAATTGCTTAGAAATATTCAATACGTGATGCCTTTCAAATTTCAAGTGCATGTTGCTTTAGTAATGCCAAGTCTTGCAGCTCTTCTGTAGTGTGTAGACTTGAATGATAATACAAATTGGTGATGCCTTCAATAATATCAAATTGGGAACTGGGTAACTGCCAAAAATATCCGGGTACAGTATTGAATTTTTCCCGTGCATAAAAAAATCAAATTCCCGCAGTTTGCTGTCACAGCTCATGCACTGAGTTCAGGTAAAAGGACTCTGAGAACGTCTGCACCTGCATCATGCGTGTGCAGCCATGCAGGATGGATTGTAGAAAAGGTGAGAGATGGAAAATCAGATAGTTTAATTAATAATTATCCTAGTCAGATACACGTAAATTAAAGATCAAAGAATTTTGAAGTAGGCCTATGTATAGTTGACTGGATCTTGTCCAATTGTGAACTGTCATTCATTTCTAATAATATGGGTACCCGGGTAGGTTTAATACCCCTACCTGATACGTACTTCAAAGGCATCACTAATATAAAATGGGAATGAATGTATTTGTAAATTATATTAGAACTTGAATTTCCTGTATTCCCAAACAGTCCAACGTGACTTCATGAACCCGCACGCCCTTGTAATATACAAAAATTAAACGTACAATAGGCCTACACGGTATTCGACCTAAAAACTTCTTACTTCATCATTCAATACACTGCTTTGTCCAGCAGTAATATACTTAATGATATCTGATTGCATATTTTGATTTATAAAATTATAAACAAAGTAGGTAATTGAATTCAAGATGAGCTATCAAGTCTCTACCCACAGTTGTGACATGAAACGTGAGGTCAACTCAACGGCCGTTTAATAATGCTGGCTGGTTTATATGAGCGAAGATCAGCTTATTACATAATTATACAACAAATCACATTACGTACATCATTATACAAAAATATTCACGAATTACACATGATATAGTATACGAGTTAAAATGTGGTACATCACAGGATTCTATGAAAGATGTGGTCAATATTTCCTCATTTGTGTCCAAAGTATTCAACAAAACATCCTATAATTGAAGCTAATAATATCTGCCGAGGGCAATAATCTAATAGTCAATGAAAATGGGATAAATGGTACCAATGAATAACAGGACTTTGGATACGGATTGAAAATCCAACTCAGACTAAATGAAGAATACAGTAAACGAGTTTATAAATCCAGGCACCATACCTAGTCACTAGAATCCAAATGAGAGCCACATTAAGTTACAATGAAAGACCTGCTGTTTAGTTTGTATTAGAGTCTAGAAAGTATGTCATCAGATGAACAGAACGGCACGCTGGATTACCTCGCTATCAATGCGCCTCAAAACCCTAATATTCATTCTTTCATAAAGAAAGGCACATTCAGAAGAAGCTGTTAAGGAAACTCGGCATTAAAAACTAAGTAATATGAATTTTTATGACAAGGTAATTATTCTTTTGGTATGCTTAGACCTACCAACAACAATGAAGTACCCATTAAAACTGTAAATAAAAAATTGGATTACAGTAGAATACTCTGCAGTGCAAAATAAAATTAAGAAATCATTACAAAATGTGAGAGCTTCTCTCTTGAAAATAGTTTGGCTACTGCAGTTCCTTCAAGATGAAATGCTTACACTAACCCATAGACGACTATACGTTTGGTTCCACGATTACTCTTTGTTGTATACGGACGAGGAGCTTTAAAACCAAATGTGAATAAACCGTGTAAGCGTGAACAATTGACCAGATTCAGACCTATTTCTCAGTTGTGGTTGTGGCAATGTAGAACTATTCTCATTCTTCACGAGCAAGCCTTACGATGCCTTACCTCAGAACGCCCCACGAGAGAATGCTTCGATGACTCTGGGAACTTTGCCATCGAATCCGGCAATCTCGAGTATTCCCGGGTCAGTGTCGTCGGCTATGTTGAACGGCGCAACGCAGGAAAGGCCGCAAATAATAAGCCTGGAAACGTACAATTAATATCAACCGACAGTATATCACTCATATTCAGAGGCAAACATTCAGGGTTCTAACGATAAATGTGAATGGTTTGTGAAGTGTTTCTTTCATGATGCTCGTAGTGAGACTCAGACCGAGTTTCTGAAGATTTTGAGATTTAAGGAATCTCGGCCTGACTAATATTAACATTCAGGACGCAGTATACCAAGGCTGACTATATTGAGGCTCACTATATGACTGCAGATATTAAGGCACGATATCTGCTAAAATGTTTAAGGCACACAATACTGAGGCTGACGGTACTGAGGCCCACAATAGGTCTACCCAATAAGTTGACATTTCACTTTCAGGTCTTCCCAAGTTGAAGAAGTATGCCTATATTTTCATTTTCACGATTTTTTTGCGAAAATCACATTTTCCCGCGGTTATGTCCTATCACAAATATTGCATGATTGCATTCTTTTTTAGCTGAATGAAGACCGAGTTCAGTGCCGTCATTCAGCAAAACGGGGTTCGATTCCCCCCATGATCTGTCATCTTGATAGGGGTTTTTCTTAATTTCCCTCTGTCGTTCAGGTCAATACTGAGATGGTTCCGAGTAACAACAAGCCGACTCCTAAAAATACTAATAAATTATGTAAATTAATACTTAATATTAATTATGAGTAGGTAGTAAATTAATTATATTAATTAAATATTAATTTAATTATTACTAATATTACTAATAATCACTAAAAATAGTATAGGAAATTAGGAATTAAGTGAAAAATGCAATGTTTTGTCTCTGGCCACTGGAGGACCAGAACCTTCAACGTCTCTAGTTTCGACATTGTTTCATCGCCCGTCGCTCTCGTTATTTAAGGCGAGATAAGTCGTAACATAGTAGGGGTACTGGAAGGTGCACCTACTATGTTACGACCCAATTACTCACCATTTCAACACCTATAATATATGGCTATCCACCTTCACGGTAGGCCTTTTATGGTTTACTAGTCCTACCATTCTTCCAGTCAACAATTACGATGAAAACTTGAAAACTGAAAGAATTGTGAATAGATAGAAAGATTCATCTGAAGCCAGAGTTTTCATTTATTTATACAATAAATCTCCATTGATAAGTTTCAAATACATACTTAGTCGTTGGCCGCTTCATCTTCTTCCTATATTGTTGAATAGCTCTAGCCGGACTCATCATGTTCGCCTGCTGCACCTGATTATCCGTTATCATAACAAACACATCAAACTCCTTTGCTTTATTCTTGGCCCAGTTGATTGGCTGGCTTAGATCAACCGGACAGCTTTCTATTGCAGCATACTTATCGTGCGTCTCTTGAATGCTGAGATTCTTGCCGATGCGAACCGTGTGTACAGTGCCACCGTTGCCGTACGTTCCTATCATGACGCTTCGTTCTGTCTTGGCTAGACCAAGTGAGATAACGGATGCCGCCATTAGAGGAGAGATTCGATTGTTTTGGTAGCACTGCCCGTGCACCATCTCCTTTCGTACGTCTATTATTACCATATAACGAAGGCCAGTTGGGACAAGTAGCTGCAATGTATAAAATTATGGTAATATTTCAGTTCATACCAGAATGTTTTTTGAACAAAAACAAATACTATACCCAGCAGGTGCCGTAATTCATGACATGTCACGTTGAACATATAAGAGTGTTATCAGGCTCTTCTTGATGTAAATATTTAGGAATTTTTACATTGAACTTGTGGCAAAATAAAATAAAAAATAATCCTTTGAAATATAGTTAGTTAGTTATATGAATATATTTTGATTTTTGGTCCATCATTTTCACCCTCACCTATATATATATCTCAGAGACACTATTGACATCCTGTGCAATACACTACAGTAAACCATGGTTAATCCAGACTCGGTTAATTCAAAATTTGACACATTTCAAACTCACAAGTCCTACCTCGGCTGAAGGTCTAGGCATTTCAATGTTAATTAATATGGTTAATCCAGTTTCCAGCTAAACCGTCATTCAAAGTAATATTTCGACCCTTCGATTGCTTCAACACTGTTTTCAGATTGGATAATCCAAAATAGTTCAAGTGAATTCCTTCACTTTTTTCAAATTTCCATCCTTTTTATTTGACGTGTAAGAATAGGCCTAAGCACGTTGAGCTTTCGAGTGTGTCTTCTGACAGAGTGGTCTGACCTTGACCATTGATGAACACAATAGGGCAGCAAAGTAGGCTGTGGCGCGGAAGGATATAGGGTTCTAATGTAGGTTCATTCTTATGGGTAATAGCACGCACATGATTTTAAAACTGTCATAACTTCTAAACTATTAATACTACAGCTAAACCAGTTAGCCTACAATGTTCAGTAAACTGTTATCTCTACGATGAGACACATACATTGTATCAAACGCCTGGAAAATTTAAACAATTGGATGATGAAAAACATGTAATTGCAACGTCGAAAACTAACGATAGCCGTGCGCGTAGGAGTGCACCCATATGACGGTCTAAGTTTAATGTTGCAACATCCGTTTTGCGATGATGCCAAGCGATACCTAGCAAGCAGCTAGCAAGTTTCTTGAGAACACGGCCACTGTGAGAATTCCGATGCAACTATCTCTCTCTTTCATTCGCTTGGCGACATCGCAATTACAGCATGTTTTTCATCATCCAATTGTTTAAATTTACCAGGCGTTTAATACAATGTATGTGTATCATCGTAAAGATATCAGTTTACTGAACATTTTAGGCTAACTGGTTTAGCCGTAGTATTAATAGTTTAGAAGTTATGACAGTTTTAAAATCATGTACGTGCTATTACCCATAAGAATGAACCTACATTAGAACCCTATCCTTCCGCGCCACAGCCTACTTTGCTGCCCTATACCATGCTGAGCTCGGAATGCTTATTATTCGTTACACCATCAACTCGAGACAGCCGAGAGCCAATAGAAGCGGGTCATACGATGATCGTGAGACGTCGGAGCTAGCAGAGTATACACAATCAGTGAGGCACTTGGCAACGGTTTCTATTACGTAGTTTCGGCCGGTGGCATAGCTTTCTTTCGCGCACAATACAAAATTTACTAAATTCCAAGTGGGAAGAGTGATGATTTTCATGGAAAAAGATTTTTTGGCCAATCAGAATTTTTATATATAAAAATCCTTTTTTGGAGACCCTTCCATTTAGGATTAATGAGGGTTTACTGTATGTATTAAATATGGGTTTAACACATAATGTAGGCCTGTTATGAATAATGCTCATTGTTTACCTTGAAAGTCGATACCATCAGATTATTCAATGCCTCGACAATCTTCGGATTAATTGCTAATGGTAATTGTTTTTCAGGGTTGGTATGATTTGGCGGTGACTTAACAACAAGTGGGTCCTTCCTGCAAACAATGCATCAGTTATTTTTGATTATTTGTTTTGTTTACAGATTTCAGACAGCCTTTCTAGTTTCTAGTGAATAGAACAGAACAGTAAAGGTTATACTGGTAGGTTAGTAGTAAGTACCTCAATTATCTCAATAAATATACATAAGTTGGCTATCCAAGTATTCTATAGACTTGCTTTTTTACCATCCCTACTAGATTTACGTTTTTAATTTCTATCCATTTTTATACCCAATTCTCAAACTGTTCTTTAAAATAATCTAGAATAGGTAAATACAATTACCAGATCTACACTGAGACTAGACATAATTATTGCCCAAAATAACAAAACTAACAAGCCCTTAATAATAATGATCTATTCAATAATGTCTTCATTGTGAAAATAAATATTTATTGTAAAAATAGATCATTCAAATTAAAAACGAGATAGACCCCTAATAGAAATATCATACTCTATTATTTTCTCATATTGCCTCAACACCACCAGGACCTCAGCAGGATGAATATTTGACTTTGCAATGCTTTCTTGATTGGCCAATGCTTCGATGACAAGACTAGCGATTGGTTGATCTTCGTTTATGAAGCGCATGTAGCCAAGGCGCTTGATATTTTCAAGAAGGTCACGTAGTGATAATTTCGGAACAAAGATCGACCAGGTCCACTTAAGGCGAATCGCTTTACTGGATACTTGTCCTAGAGTGAATTTATTAGTTTCAATCATTCTTGCTGCCTCGCCCCGATCTTCTTCGGTTCTAAAATCGTCAAGTGCTTGCAAATAAATGATTAATTGTCTGGCTTCAGGTTTGTCAGCGAAGTCTTTTTTCATATCAGAAAATCCTCTACACACGTAATGCACAATTGATGCAAGAGCTGCAAATAAAAGATAAAATTGCTAAAAATAGAGTGGCATGATCGTACATCCTAGTTAAATACCACCTTACTCCTGCGCCTACTTGGTGCACTCTCATTATAATAGGCTAAAATAATGAATTCGAGATAATGATCAAATTCTAATAAATTATTGGTAGTTTGGTTACATAATTAATTGAATATTGGAGGATGTACAAAAAAATTGGGCTGTATTTGAGAAATACTTTCACAAAAGTTTTAATACATGATGAAAAATGGTATAGCATGTATGTAAGACTTCTTAAAATATATTAAATAATAGTAATTATGGCGAATTATTTTGAAATTTAAATTGCGCTTATTGTAGATATCTGTAGAGGAACCTTAAGTCTCTGAGCGTGGGTTCAAACTCTCATTCATTTTATCTGAACTTGTTTTTTGTTTGTTATCCCATTATAAATTGATGTTCGTGGGCTTCATAAATATATATTCAATCATCATTAGTGAGGGGTTCAATCACAATAAGCTATCAAACATATTTTCAAACTGATATATTCTATAACATTATGTATTATGTTCCACAGAATAAAAATAATAATTACCGGTATTATTATTATTATTATCATTATCATTATTATCACTTCTGAAATATTGCAAGCGATCTGGATCAACCTCTCATAAACTTATGAATAATTTGGATTTGAAATATCATTATAATATGGTTTATTGCAAGACGCATTGAGGGTTGCTTTGGTTTGCCGGTTGGAGATGGTGACTTCACTAAATTCGAAAATACGTTCCATTTACCGAGTAGGCCTACTTTTCTGAGAATTATTGATCGCTGCTCTATCTAGGGTTGTTCTGTAGAAACGGTTGATAGGCTGGCAAACTTGATGATAGCAGTTATTAGCTCAGCCGGCATGAACGTAACGTTCCTTTTATCAGCACTTATCGATCGCACCATCGATAATTCTTGAAATGTGGCTCATGAATTGGAACATATTTTCAACATGAGAGGGATAGGAAGTGAGGAGACCATCTCTAACCGGCAAACAAACGCAACCCTCAATGCATCTTGGTTTATTGGTTCCAACTAAATTGAAAAACACTGAATAATTCAGAGAATCTTTTCAAGTTTGGCAATCAGGGTCGTATTAAGAAATTTTGTGCCCCTAGGCCCGAAATTTTGTGGCACCTCCCCCCCCCCCCCCCTTCTTTCCCCTGAAGCGCTCTACCGGTAGGCCTATCTCAGAAATATGACCAGCACTAGGTTTCCATTCAGAAGCACAATCAATTATAATTATTGTGTTGAACTATTACTATGACCAATCAATGAGATGGATCATTTTTTAACTTTGATCGTTACTGACTAATATGTTGAAATGATAGGCCTAATATTGAAATGTTTCAAATGGCAAGACAAAAATATCACAAAGACTATACCGGTATTGTAAACTAAAAGAAAACTTTAGCAATACCAGTACAGAAAATTGTTTTTAATGCCCTCTATGCATTATAGTTGGTATATCTCAAAACGTAAATATAGACCCTATATTAGACCCTACCCCATACCGGTATGAAAATCTACCATTTTTGAAAATAGATTTAATTATTGGATTGAGGGGCTGACGCCCCTTAAAAGAGTGTCTCCCATTCAGAATTCGCTGTCCTAGGCCCTGATACGGCCCTGTTGGCAATACTTCGAACTAGGGCCTATCATCAATGCCTGGGTATCCGGCATAGACCTTTTTCTGATTCTAATTCCTAATTCCATCAGTAGGCCCCATAGAAGTACTTAAAATAGGCATAAGAACTGTATGGACTACCATCATTTACACAGGTATTTATCATAATTTGTATCTGTAATTTTGACACACCCTCCCTTGAACGATTCAATCACTTCTCAACAGACTGATTTTGAAATCTGCATGCTTAATGCTCTCTGGTGCATATCTGTTAGTTTGTGTACATGTACGTTGATATGTTGCATATATCTGTAAGTTTGAGCGTTAATGCCAAGTTCGGCTAAATAGCCTGTACGATAAATTAGAACAGGTGCACGAGATGTCAACAGTTATATTTCAGTTCTTACCATCATTATCCTTTGCAGAGAAATGACATAGCTTTATGAGGTCCTTATGACTCCATCCGTGCCAGCTAAAATGTTGTGTGATGCTTATCAACAGTGCCATTGGATCTTGGCTTATATACCATTCTTTCACCACTTTCTTTATGCCATTTCCTATGCCTTTGCCAGGTGCCAGTTCATTACAAAACTTGACGAAAAGAAATAAATCGCCTGGTTCTTTGCATACACTCCTAGCTGTGACATAGGCAAGTTCCCGTAGTTCTTGGCTAATAGTTTGACGTGCAGCTATCGCTAGAGCAAACACAAGCGCTTCGGGGTAAATTGAATAACCATCAGTGAATGCCTAAAACAAAATGAGGCATTGATGAATGATGACAATTAAATGTGCTGCAGACATATCCCAATTCCCAGGTATATTATTTCAGTCTGCTGGTGCCACAAATATTTAAGCCACATAGTTGATAAATATCTACCTTCAGTATGATGTTGGTAATGTCTTTTAGTTTCTCATCAGCTACAAGTGCTTCCACTGCAGTAACAGTATCTTGCTCAAATCGAGATTTATACCGATCAGCAGGTAAGTATGTTGGCGACTCTGCACCGAAGTGAATAAACCTCTTGAGTCGTATCTCTGGAGTTGTCGTCATAACTGGACGATTTTACACACTAAAACTTACCTCGAATAGTAAGGTCTTATGATCTTATCTCTGAAACTATAAACATAAATATTTGGCTAACCTTACATTACAACTGCACAAGAAACATGAATATGCTGGCAAAATCAGGAACAATGGGTTCGGGAGTCTAGAGACAGCAAGGGCCATTCATGTGTAGAAAACATGATGTTGTTACTTAAACTGAATTTGGGTAATAATCTTTCGAAAGCTTCAACTACATTCCTTCAAGTACCACAGATGCTTGTAAATGATCCATATTACGATTAGTTACGTATACCTAAAAATTTACTTACGTAGCTTCCAGACCACCGCGTAAAGTGACAGTCCGCAAAACGAAAATAGCGAAAGAGCGCAACTAGCGTGAAGAATTAGCGAATTGAAATACACAAAGTCAAAGTAGAACGCACATTATTTTAAGGCTTAAATATATTTTTGGTGAATATAAAATGAACTAGAGTGCAATTAACAAGCAATTTACATTACATCTGAAATATTTGTTTTTTAATAGTGATGATTATACCTAATGTCACTTGAATTTATAAATATAAATCACTCAGTTGACAGAAAGTATTTGACAGCTGAATATTTATCAATAGAATAGCACTTTCTTATCTACCTAGCATTCAGCTGGCTCAGACAGTATTAAAAATGTCGACCAGTACGTGGAAAATGACACAAAATTCATTATCTGAACTGGAAAAACGTTTAAAAGCTGAAAATGAATCTAGAAATATGGACAAAATGCAAATAGATATAAGTTTAGGCAGTCCAAGACATGGATCAGGCCGAAGACCGCAACAATGTAAGTAGTTTTGTAATAGGCCAGGCCTAGGGCTTATGCTAGGCCCATTTGAGTAGGCCTAGGCCAGGCCTAGTCTTATCCCAGGACATGGTCCTAGGCCTCCGCCTAGACCCTGGCTCAATACATGTAACCCAAAGCTCAGACTTGGTTATTTTATGCTGATTGAACCAGGCTTACTATTATTGCTTCGATCTAACTAGGCCTAGGCCTACTATTCAATCTGTAATTTTGAGTTATAATGGAGCATGTAGGCCTAGGAACAGGCTAGGCATATAGGTGAAAAGAGTGTCCCGGCATTGAATAGGCCTAGGTCTCGGGTCCCAAATTCCTGATAGTGTCAGTGTCAGGGTGCGTCAACTAGTAGAGCGATTCTCCGTGTTCTAAGCGAGGTTGCCCCCCTCGGAAGCTCAGTCAGCTGTGGCACCCCTTCAGAAACTGAAGTCACCGTTGGGCGTGGGTTTGAGTCCCGCATAAGGCATGGGTTTTTGTAAACGTCCTTTCACTTATCATCACATCATGGTTTCATAATCACCTGCTCATTCATACCCCCTTATAACCTAGCTGTTGGTGGGGACGTTAAGCAAACAATAATCATCTAAGCGAGGTCTAGGCCTAGGACTCATAGCTCTAGTCAATATTGTGCTTCATGAAAGAAAATATAACATTAGTTGGACAATGCAAAAAGGCAAACTGTCACAGCTTAGGCTTACTGTGTTAGATTGATAGGCCTGCCCTGAATGTCCATTGTATGATCCTGCTTGCCTCCTGCTTTTTGTGGTTGCTAGGCTAACCTGAGCCTGCATATTTCACATAGAATAGGCCTAGGCCTACAGGCAACAAACGTGAAAGAGATTTATAAAAATCCAGACCTAGGCCTAGCCTGCTTGAAGAATATTACTCGGACACTGGCAGGCAAGCCAAAGAAATTATTATTATTATTATATATAGGCCTAGGCATAGTCTAGCAAAATTGACCGAGCCTGACATTTTATTCTAAATTTATGGTGACTTGTTTTTCTTCATAGTAGGCCTAGGCCTAAATGAAGATTTTTGAGTTACGTGAAAGAACCCAACTCGAAGGGAACATTTTATATCTAGGCAACAGAAATATAGGCCTAGACGGAATCATTGACTTTAAGACTGTACATTCTTATGGGAGGCTCTATAATTCTGACAGTTCGAGCTTCACCCAAAAATAGGGTGTTTTGTCCAGGTGGTGCTAGTGTCGCCGGTTGACTAGTAACGCCGACACTAGCACCACCTGGACAAAACACCATGCTTTTGGGGTGAAGCTCGGGCCGGCCGATCACGGTTGCTCTTATAGAACTTTAACATTGGAGGTACTCTCTTATAACTACAAACTCAATGACGGAATGCAGGTCCCAGTTTTCTGGTAAACCAGGGTGGCTTGATATTATCTGACCATTATAATGTATTGATTTGTCGTTGTATTTTTTTTCAGTGGGAGGTATCGGTCCTGGGGGCACACCTACCAGATCACGAAAACCACCAACTGACCTCCCCGTTGGATTTATGATGCAACCAATTGTTAATAAAGACAGTGGTGAAACGGAGAGTAAACTCCAAGAAATAATGAAGATGAATGGTATTCTTAATATCAATGGAAAGGTAATTAACAACTTATAAGCCAGTTAAAAATGCAGTTAAATTAAATTGTTGAATTGTTAAATTGGGGAGGTGAAGGTGATTGGGATATCACAGTAGGCTATAGGCCTTATTGCGCCTATTGACAAATGTAGCCTTATCGGTTGTGCGTCAAATTTATGAAAATAACATTTGTTAGAAAAATCATTTCATTGAAATCTTATGAATGTGTGAAAGTTCGTTTGTTCGAAAGATCTCTATCGAAATACCATTTGTTAGAAAGTTTGTTTCACCAACAGTATTTGTTGAACATTCGGTCTTCAACTCAAATCCAACTCACATCGTAATTCGTATTTATGCCGAAACAAAATGTAGACCCTACCAACACTTGCCTTTTGAACAATGAGAACCCACTGGTTGCCGTGGTAGTAAGAATGGTAGGCCTACGAATCTTTTGATGTCGT
>OZ023329.1:34067889-34070389 GCA_964007535.1 Brachyptera risi | reverse complement strand
TTGGCATAACTTGCGACAGAGGTCACTCAAACAGAAAGCACGTTTAGGAGGATGGTATTACTAGTAGCTCCGTAGTTTCATCACACTCATCAAGGTAAGCTGCTGGTTTATTGTTTTTTAACGTTCATGTATCTTCCAGCCAGAACGTATCGACCCTCCAGATCCAAACAAGCCCGACTACGACATACGGGCAGACGTGTGGAGTCTTGGTATAACGCTGGTCGAGCTTGCCACGGGTGTCTTTCCGTATCGAGATTGCAAGACAGACTTTGAGGTGCTAACAAAAGTTCTACAGGAAGATCCGCCGAATCTTCCTAGGGATCAGTCGTTTAGTCCGGAGTTCAATAGCTTTGTCACGAGTTGGTGAGTTTTGTTACACTTTTATATACCAGGCTACAAGCCTACAACTACCATACTAGATCTTTGAGGGGAGGGAGTTAATCATGTAGTGACCAAGAATACAGTAAACCCTCGTTAATCCAAACTTGGTTAATCCGAAATTTGACATATTTCGAACTTGAAGTCAGTCCCCGGCTGAAAGTATAGGCATTTCAATGTTAATGAATATGGTTAATCCGAATTCCAGCTAATCCATAATTCAAACTAATATTTTGACCCCTCAATTGCTTTAGCACTGTTTTCAGATTGGATAATCCGAAATGGATTGAGTGAATTCCTTGAATTGATCATTATTTTCGTAAATTCTATCCTTTTTATCTGATGCGTAACAATAGGTCGAAGCCAGCTCAGGTGTTTGCTACCACTGAATACGTCATCCGACCCCGAGTGCGCTCGGGCTGCTCCAAAGACCTTAGTATCTAACTTTGTTGGGTTAGATACTAAGGTCTTTGGCTCGGAACACTCAATCACTCGGAACGGCCGAGCGCCAATGGAAGCTGGCCATCTAACGTTCGTTTGCTGTCGAAGATGGCCGAATACACACGATCAGTGATTCGGTTCCTCGCACATGTGTCATCTAGCTTTCTCCCGCGCTCAATACGAAATTGCTTCAATTCCAACCGGGAAGTGTGATGATTTTCATGGAAAAAGAGTTTTTTGGTTAATCCGAATCTTTATAAATCGAAATCACTTTTTGGGGTCCCTTGAATTTTGGATTAACGAGGGTTTACTGTATAGCCATTGTGGGTGCCAGTAACATTTCTGGTGTCAGGTATTGGATAATAGGTCTGTGTAAGTCTCGAAATTTTCGAGCGAGTTCTAGTCAAGTCGAGTTGAAGACTCAAACTCGCTCGAAAATATTTTTTCCCAGATTGAAATTTCGAGCCTCGAAATACTTTCGGGTCTTGAACTACTTGAGCGAGCGAGAGTGGAATGATAAACTTGTCATCTTTTTATCACTCAACAGATTGGTATTAAATATACAGAGTCTGGAGCTTGTGAAAAAATGTTGTTTCTTCATTTCTCCATTTGATTTTGATTATATGCTTGCTACATGATCACAATGCGCAACATTATCTCACCCAGACGAGTGGTTGAGTGGTAACACATTGAACCGTCATTTAGGAGATCGGGGTTTGATTCCCGCCAAGGTCGACCATCCTGACAGTGTTTTTTCGAGGTTTCCCTCTATCGTTCAGGTCAATACTGAGATGGTTCCTTGACAACAGGCCACGACCGACTCCTTCCCACTATCTAAAAACACCTAATGAAATAATATCTCATCTCACCATCTCAACTTCTCATAAATCATTCACCGACGCCAATAGATTGTAGTCATCAGTAGAGTATGTCGTTAAATCCAATACAGTATAAATAAAATAAGAATTTTGCGTGAACCAAGTGTGTATTTTAAATTGTCAATTTTGAGTCAGTTCATATAGCTTCTCATGGTATGGTTACTTGACAGCACCTCAAGCCTATTCGCAATGTGCCAGTTTACTCTGTCTTGGTGTAAATGCCTCAGTTGTTTGTAATCATCTAGGCCGTATTATTGATATTTTTGTGTCCGTTATTCTCCCGAGGTTTTCTGAAATGTTGCAAAATAAGATTTGACCATCTTTTTCTATTGTTCCTGCTTGTCCTAGCTTAACAAAAGAATATAAACACCGACCGAAATACGGGAAACTCCTCGAACATCCGTTCATGAAGAAGTACGCGGTGGCGCAAGTGAACATGGCCGAGTGGTTTGCGCGCGCCATGCAACAGTGCGACATGAATCAAACCAATAGCACTGCTCCACCAGTCAGAAGGTAAATGCTAGTTAATATACCATTATTACATTTAATATATTATTACATATATACATTTCTATTATTTCTGTGTTAGAGCAAGCTTATAAAGTTATAAGAGAGCTTATGCAAAAAGTAAATCTCCTTTACAGTAACAGAAATCATTGTACGAGGAAAACGTAGCATATGCGTTGTAAGATGAGCGATATAGGACTATTTATGTGGAATGTAATGGAAAGCTTCAGTCACAACCTTGATTTTAAACCATTAATGCATGACTTTCCTGTTCTATATGTACCGGTAGCTTATTT
>OZ023329.1:33985541-34067689 GCA_964007535.1 Brachyptera risi | reverse complement strand
GTTTTTCAATATTTTGATTTTTTTCTCATGAATCGTTCGACTGATTGCAGACTGTAATTGCAAACGATTAGAAAACTGAACAGATTGAAAACTCATGTATCGTGTTAGATGATGACAAATGTGCATGCCAAGTCTCATCTATTTTTTTTGTATGACCTGCGGAGCGTTGAAAACAATTTTTTGGAGTATGGTAAAATTGGGTCTTTGCTTCGCTCATCCAAATACTCTTCGTCTGTTCAGTTTGAAGTGTGTAGGCTCATGGTTTCATAGTTTTTGTTTCAAAACCGAAATATATTGTTGAATAAAAATAAAAATATTCAAATAAGACTGTTATATCGCCTGCAGGAAATCCAATTAAGCCAAGGTGGTATGTCGATTTTTAAATCATCCTGGTAGCGATATCAGAATATTGTTAACCATCAAGCTGTAGAATATTTTGTTCTCCCTGCTTTTCATCTACATAGTAACGTCACCGATTGTGTGTAATGGCTGATACAGTTTTGTACGCTGTTCAGCTAGCAAGACTTGAGATGTAACAGCGAGATGATGCAAATCTACTGGCATAATCTTTTTAGTTTAGAAAGTACACTGCAATGTTGATGACGTTTCAGATTTTAATGTACGTTTTATGTCCACTGAACTTCTTATACTCGACAACTTCTTTTGTATTTATTCAACTTCCAAACAAGTGCATGAAACAAATACTTTGATGTAGGCTACAGCTATTTTGTACATTGGTTCGGAATTCGGATTATTCAATATTGGCTCTAGGATCTTGGCCTGAAGTTTATCATTGATGCAACGTTATCTTCGTACACAGTAGAAACTAGAAACTAATGTACTGAATGTAACTAATGTAGCATTCAGAAATAAATCCTGGACGTAATAAATGCCATTGTCTCGTGAATTTTAATAATAACTGATTTTTAATACTGTATCAATAATAATTGATCAAAATAAATTGAAATTTTCAATCGGTATTCACATTTTTAAATCAAAATCATATTGATAAATACATAACAGCAGATTCTTGCAATCACTGGAAAATGTCATTGCATTGAAACTATTGAACCACTTTGTATTCCCAAGTTATAAATAAAATGCAAAATACTTCCACAGGTACTACAGTACTACTACTTGATCAGTGTTTGAATGTTGAATCTAAGGAATAATGAATATTCAAATCGAATTAGAGGTCTAACTATCGAAAATATTCAAATTGGATCGAACTTTCACTTCTCTGTCCCGTCGACCTCTTAAAACAACATCCAATCAAGTGGGTTGTTTGAAATGTGGTAAATTTGAGATATCCAATCATGATACAGTATCTCTAAATTTCCACAGTTGATATAAATGTATTGGCTGATTGATGAGCCATGCCCATCTATAGTCGTTGATCGCAAGCCTACATTCTACACAGATACTACATAGATACTACTTAATATTCAATACTTATTTATGAGTGTTTGATTCCAAATTTGGATATGTATTGAAGTTCAGTGAATGTACAATATACTCCCAATCTATCTTTTCTCGCGATATCTACAGTTCAAGCTATATATTTAGCAATGAAATTACCATACCAGTAGGCATTTTGCTATGAATATCAACTGTGCCACTGATAATTTTGTAAGATCTTACTTTTCTTTTAGCCTATACTAAGTTATAGTTTAAAAGATGATTTTATTTTTCTTACATATGCATTTGCTGTGTTTGTGTGAATCCAGCAATGTCATGTCATAGCCTCATAGGTCCTACCTTCTCTCATCGGTTATTGCTTTCTTTAATTCACAAGGTGTACCATACCTCGAACTGATATTTAGCTTTGCTCTGCTAGATATTGTACTTGTTCAAATATTATTTGTGATTGTTTGCAATTCATGAAAGTGCAGGGCTTGTAATGGGTTTGTCCTAGTAGTGGGGTAGGATGTTGACACGTCACCCATACCACCTAATACGTACCTAATCCCAGTACGTCAGCTTGCCTTCGAGCTGACGAGTTACTGAAACGGCCATGATGATAACATTGGAGGATTATTAAGTCGGAATTATTGATATACTGGCAGATGATTAGTGAGTCTTGGTCTTTCATGTTGTCTTGCCCATATAATTGTGACTTGCGGCATTTTCTAGACGCAAGATACATGTAATAAAACAATTAGACCCAAGTTTGTGTCTTCAGTACCAAATTAATTCAATTATCCCTACGCTTGATAGGCTTGCAATTGGTTTGTGAGACTAAGCTTTCCGCTAACCAGATGTTGAATCTGGTCCCATTCTTATTTCACTGTCATCTGAAGTATTAGCTCACTCCTCTCTTTCAATGCACTATGTAACCAATTGAATATTAGAATGTATTGATACACCATTCTGTACAAATTTTACATAGAAATGTTACAATCGATTTGCTATAATCATTCAGTGATACCAGGTTTAAGGCCGTTTGTTGGATGTAATTTGAGAGGATTTTTAAAATATATACTGTATCTACAATGTATGATGAATTTTCGTAACATGAAATTATAAAATTGAATTTGAATAAATATTCTATATTTTTATCGCTTTCGTTGTGCTTTGTGTCAACCATTTCATGACAGTAGTAGCAAAGAGAGAGCGGATTAGAATTCCTGTTACCAGACTACCTTAATTACGTGATGAGAATGAATTTGACTGATATTGTAAATTTAATACCTAGTATTTGTGTTCACATTTATCAAAGTAGATATGAACATGTAATTTGACCTTGAATACGATTTACGTAAATGTCGTCTCTTAAATACTATCATAAAGTGTTGATTACCAATTTGTTGACTGCCTCTTCTGTTCAACTCCCTTACCAGGGCAATATTACCTTGTCACTGCTGCGCCATTAAATGCCAATATTTTTCATATTTGTCAACTTCCACAGTTGAATATACATGCAACTTACATTAATATAGGCCTCCTCAAAATATTACTGCATTGTGTGCTCATCACAACAAAATGAGCTTCATACATTGTGAAAAGAATTATTCTGGTAATTACATCAGATGAAACAAAATGGTAAATTTTGAATTTATTCGTAATTTATTCTGAAATCAACTTGTAACAGTACACGTTTGGATATCTCATGACGTACTAACTACGGTCTTCTTATTTGTTATTGTTATAGTTGATGTTCAATTTTTGAACGATAAATCTACAACTTGGGACATAAAAATACATGTATTTCTTTCAAACAAATTGTACAATGATATAATG
The DNA here is from genome assembly GCA_964007535.1 of Brachyptera risi. Classification (NCBI taxonomy): domain Eukaryota; kingdom Metazoa; phylum Arthropoda; class Insecta; order Plecoptera; family Taeniopterygidae; genus Brachyptera; species Brachyptera risi. Next base: position 34,064,449 of record OZ023329.1, on the reverse strand, counting down.
TAATATATAATACGTATTGTACAACATGACGTAAAAATAATGTGACATAGGTAAGTTGTAGCTGATCAACAATGAAGATTGAAATGTCCGATCATGACAAGCAGTAAGGACCAATAAACAAAGATAATATGTGAAGAATCTCTCATTTCATTTTCCAACTCCATTTTCCATTATTTCCATTACAGTAGTATCCAATTTATTATAATCAGTATAGAACTGAGTATAATTTCATTTCATGATTTTTGTGCTCCTCTATAAATAGGTTTTGAAGTTGAAATGTCTTTTATTGAACCAATAATAATTATGAATATGTACATGTTCACAAAGTCCACAAAGCCTGATGCAGGCTTGTCTGTGATAAAGAAAATGCAATGTCGAATAATGGTGATAAATGAACAGTTAGTTTGACAATGAAGTGCAAAATAATGAATGCTGCATTGCAAGATATCTGAGTTGAAAGAATGAAAAGAATGATTATGAACTAGGAGAGAATGAAAGTATGCTGGAGGACATTTCTCTAGAAGCAAGAAATTATAAATAATATATGAAATACATGAATGAAACTTGATTTCCTTAAAGATAAAATTATTCCACAGAGAGAGCAAAACTGTTACAACACAAAAAATTGATAATGATGTACATCAAAAATATATCATACCAAAAACCATGATATAAACACAATAATATGAAAATAATAATCACGAAGAATCCTACTTACAGCATTATCGAATCAATAGAATGATACGTATAAACAATTCATAAGCGAGTAATGTGCATATATGAGTAGTATCTAGACTAATCCAATGACAATATGTCACAATAATAATTCCTATTGTATACATTTGTACAGTTAAATGAATGAATAAAAATATCTCAAAACAATTTACGCATCTAACGAGGAAGATATGTCGAAGTTTTGTATAAAAATAAAAAACAAAATACAATAATAGATCTATCACTTGCTCAACAAACAAATAAATACCTAACTCCTTACTTCCTCGCTAACATGAACTTACGTGAAAACAAATTTAAAGGAAATGCATTTCTCGATAATACTGTCATCTTGGATATTACATTTAATTCAATATTTTCAAAATTTCAGCCCACACACAGAGAATTTTTTCTATGTGGGCTTCTTATCTTTATTAAAAAAATTGTAAGAAAAAAATGAAAATTGTCTAGTGTGTAAGATGAGAATAAAATGAGTTTAAAAAAAAAATGAAACAAATAACAGAAAATTACACTGGAATTGTGTACTTCCTATAGTTATCAATAAGTACTTCAACCTTTATGATTTTACCAAGTGTATTTTAATGAAAGAAATTATTGAATTAGTCGAGTTCCACTGTGCTGTCGACCTTCTTGCTGGATGGCACTAGCAAGTAGTAATACTCTCATTGTTGCGACCAGAGACGTGCAAGACATTCCAGTAGGCTAGTGTGGTGACTGTGTTCAGGACCAAGCATGTGTATGCTACGTCAATGGGACATCATGGTCAGGTTTGATTGTTGTCTATAATGGGTTGAAGTCTATAATGCAAAGAACTGTCGTTAAATGAAAATACTTTCGTAAACTTATTCTGTCATTAGACAAACTGGCCCATTATGAAAATGTATTTTCAAGTGAACCTATTTATCAGTGTTAGTTACTATAGTTTGAGTGGTTTAGAGGCGCTCCTCGGCTTGGTGATATTTATTATATCAACTACTTTGTACAAAACATAGTTAGATGAAAGAACAGGTTCACAACCTGAACCATTATCATTTCATTCAGAGCTGAAATTATTAACTCATTTTTTTATTAATATTTTTCCCAACTAAGAATTTGTATTATGTAAGATTTGATACCCTTTGAAGAAAAAACCGAGAGGTTGCAACTTTCACACGTTTTTTTATATGCAGATTGAAAATAATTTAGTTGAATGAAAAAAAAATGCTTTTAAATAAAATTTGAATAAAATATTTATTGTTGAAACAATGCTATGTTCTTGACATGGTTTTCTCAGCATGGGTGTGGTATACAGTAGATTGATTTTTTTGAAAGCAATCTTTTTTGTTATGTATGAGCGTGTAATAGTGGGAGGCGTTTTCCTATGACTCATTCAAGTATTATTTTTATTTTTTTCAAAATTTGATTAATTTTATCTTTGAATTTTTCACATAAATTACTGAATGGAACATCTATTATAATTTTAGTTTTTATCTTAAAGAGAATCTGCCTCACTATAACATCCAGAATTCATTCAGCTTCAATAAAATTAAAAAATCATATTTTCAACTCTATTTTTGCTATTCCAATTCTATGTCAAGGATTGCACAAGTGTCATCCAAAATGAGTTTTGAGTAAATTACAAGCAAAGTGTATGGTTCGAGGCTAGATTCTATTGTTACATGAAGACTAAATGATTATTTAAAAAAAATATATAACTCTATAAAATATATAATATATATCATCTGACTTGTTTTATTTTAATAATAATAAGATGGAGCATTCAATGCTATCAGATTAAACGTTTTTTATTGGATTTTAAGTTTTTCAAAGGGTATTTAGTATCTCAAATATGAGTGGAGGTACAAAAATAACATACCTACCTAACCCATGATGATAATCCAAGCTAATCTGCTAACTATTGCTTAATCCCATATCAGTTCGTAAAACCGAGCCTTAATGCAATGTTATCGACTTATCACATTGTGCGCTGTATTCAGCCCCGCATGAAAATTTGAGATATTTCATTTCATATTTTTATTTCATATTTCACATTTGATTTTATGGGTCTTGGAAATTACATCATTACGTGGGTGCAAGAAAATAGTAATTCTGTGAAAACTGTTGGATGGGCGTAGTGAAGACTCCCATTAAAAACCCCCCCCCCCAAAAAAATCGGGCTTCGTTTGTATGTTTTTTTTCTTTGTAATTACAAAGTACACAGCGTACAGGTCAGGAAAAGTTACCAATCAACTTGAAACTTTTTCTGGACATCGGTGTCATACTAGAATAGGCTGGGATTGGTTTTGAACAAAACTGACGGACAGTTTATTAGAAGTGAACTGATGATCTGGTATTCTGCTCATTCTGTTCATACTCACACCACCTGCTGCACAGCCCAATATACAAGGTTTGCCAAGGGAAGTGGAAAGTGGATATTTTCATTAAATTATGGAAATCTCATAAATTTTTGTGTGAAATTTTATTTACAAAAAACAACAACACACAGGTGACATACATACACTTTTTGTTGTAACCAACTTCATATTGGTTTAATATTAAATATAGTCTTATTAATAATCTCGGTTTGGGATTTGATATTACTTGCCATTTACACACTTGTGACAAGGTACGTCTTAAAGAGTTACAGTTAAATGAGGGGAGGGGGGGATACAATATTTATAAATACATTATTAAAATATATAATATCGTCACTCTACAAAAACAAGACCTGGGATATTATTACGTATTAGATGTTGAGCTGATACATTATTTGCACTGAAAGATTATATTGATTGAATTTTGGTATTTTGGTAAATTATAATACGGTACTTTCTTCTCAAACATCTTTGTTGATGTGGAAAGTTGGATTGTCTTTCTTATTGCTCTAGAGAGAGAGAGAGAGAGAAGTTCATTCACTCGTTTCAAACTGTTCACTTTCTGAGTCCCAATTTTTTGAGCGCTTTCACATCAAGATCACCATAGTAGTCCTCGCTGCACAATTTCATACGAAGGATAAAAAAAGAGAACATATTATCATGTGTGTTATCAAGTTAGAGTTAAATATTAATTATGCTTTTACAATCAATTATTAATTTAGAGAGAGAAATAGACAGAAAGATTTTCTGTAATTTAATCACATGCTTTCCTATGTTTATGATTACAATAGAACATGAATGGTAGAAAGTAGAACATAAAGTGTTAACAAAGAATTGACAGAGTCAATCACCCGTGCAGAAATAAGGCTTGGAAACAATAATTTTAAAGACGTCCCAATATTTCAGTTTTCAGACTTGATAGATAATGTTGAGGAGTTGTTGAAGAGACAGTTCTAAACCAACACCTAGATCATATGGTTGTAACCTAATATTTGTTGGAACCTAACAAATATTGTGTAAAATGTAGTAGACCTATTGAGCTTAAATTGATGTGTAGTACATTGAGCATTTACTATCTATGAGTATTCTGAGCAAATTGGATTCACATCCCTTATATTTTATAAACAAAGTTACAAATTATGATTCAGGCTCACACTATTGTCGTTTGACGTGTTTAATGAAAAGATGACTTTCTAACCTATTGATAATTATTATCGTAGATTATTATTTTATGCGTCATCTTCACTTGGTCGTGGCTGGGGTGAGGTGGGCCTGTTTTGTGCAGGGGATTGTGATTGGGCACGGGGCTTGCTTGCCGGGGCTTTGGGGGCGGGACGGTTTTTGCTTGATTGACCAGAGTTTCCAGCCTGTCCATTCAAAAGCTCGCTCTTTCGGATGTTCTTCAGGTCCAAGTCTCCATAGTAGTCCTCACTGTGATCCAAAGAAGGAATATATGCGTTCGTGGACAGGAATGCGATGGACATTTAAGAAAGATGAGATGCGAGGGTAAGAGGAAGGCAGGGACAAACAAGAAAGTTGATATTAAAGTCATGCTTATTACAAGTACAGGTACCAGTATTATGTTAAAAGATTCATGCTCAGAAACATGAAAACAAAACATTCAATAATAACATTAATACACATAACATAGAGATTATCACCATCATTATCGTAATATCACAGAAAGCCTTGTTAGTTACAATGAAAACATGTTTCCATAATTAAAAAGAGTCACTTTGAAGAAAGAGAAAGATGTATCAATTAAAACAGATAGGAACTATATTGACCATCCAGCTTACCTTGCCAATAAGCAATAAAGGTGTTCTGTGTCAAAATTGTGTACCAATCACAGTTAATTAGATGGAATTAAAACAGTTTTGTTAGTGAACATAATCTTATGAATTAAAATTACATTTCAGACCTACCAGACAAAACGAGAAAATAATACGCTTTATTTATATTGCAATATCGTATCACGGCAATACAGACCTTTTGCATGTGTAGTAAAGATGGAAAATGTTATGCTAATATTGTTTCTCAATTAAAAATCTGCATGCAATTTTTCTGACTGGGTATTGATTCTCATTAATTAGGCTACTGAAAGAAATATGTTTACAAACAAAAAAGATATTGAGCCAGCAGCTTACCTTAGCTATTTAATTATTTTGAAATTGTTCTGTTATACGTATTCTCAATTTTCAAATAATTTGTCTCCAATTTCTGGCAATAGTTCACTCTGACTAGTTTGTTGAAATCTATTACTAATACTACTCTAATAACTAGATGAGGCTATTTTAAAACAAATTAACGTACCAGCCGGGAACATCTTCGGGATCTTCGCAGTTTCCTGAGCCGTCACTGTCTCCAATCTTGAATACTGTACCAATGGGGCAACCATATTCACGAGCAACTCCTTCAAGGCAAATGTAATATTTGCGGCAGTCTTCGGGGTGAGCGTGTCGAGAGAAAGCTCCGGTGTGAGCAAGCTCGCCGGGGGCGGGGCACGAGAAACCATTGGCAACCTCTGAAAATGAATGTTGCGTTAGGGAATTAATGTGATTAGTAATATTTCTTCATCTGGATTTGAGTAATTCAAAAGATGATTCTTTTCTTTATGAATCTTTGTTTTATTTGCACAATCTCTGGTTTCATGGGAGAAAGTTTTGTGTGGTTATTTTGTGTTAGAACTTTGTAAACAAAAGTAAAATATTTTGAAAAACAATTCATAATTTGGGAGAATGAGATACCAACAGAGTGACAAGAACACGCAACTATTTATGTTGAAGTATATATGGTCCTTTTGAAATACTGTATCATTGTCGGTACGGTATTCTGAGAACTCAAACATTCTCTTGTGCCAATACCTATCATTATCTTCTGGAGTTTAGACTGTCTTTCATACTTGAATAGTTATGCACTTGAAAATAATACCCGTCCTGTTGTAATATTTTGACTGTTGTGATGTGAGTAACTGATTATGAACTTCTGTTCTGAATTTTTGATTATACTTTGAAAAGCAATCATTTTGCAGTAGGCCTATCATGGGAAGGAATTGCACAAAGTGAAAAACAGTAATTGTAAAAGCGGTTTCATTTGAAGAAATGGAAGTACCGGTACATTGAATAATAAATGTTGAATACAATAAGTTAATGAATTGGTGTTGATTCGTATCTAGAGTTACGATGGTGATAATTATAATACTTTATGGTACCACAAAATAGGGCTTGTCTATTGCAAGAGAGATGTCTGTAGAGAAAGAGAGGGAGGCAGGGTAGAACACAGGATTGTTCTGTCAGTTAATGGTAAGGCTGAGTGAGTGGTTAAATTTGAAAATAGGTGAGTGATGAGATGAGAATAAGTATTTCAACAATGAGTTTGAGGCTTACCTTCAACCTTGCACTCGGGAACTTGATCGGCCCACATGCAGACACGAGATTCACGATCGTAAGCAAGACCGGGCGAGCATTGGTAACGGCTAGCTTCTCCCTTCCAGCAGTTCCAGAAAGTGTCACATTTGTTCTCGTCGGCAAAGATTCCGTACAAACGAGGACAGTGAGAAGCGGAGATTGGGGGTTCTGGAACAATAATATGCGTTGGAAAAACAACGTGGCTCCACAGAATTTTGTTACGTAACGAGTGATTGAAATGAATATAATTCAGTAATGGTAGTTGACATTTGAAATATTCAAATCAATTTCATATATATATCGTTTGAAATGATATACTTTTCACTTACAATCTTGATACAAATGAATCTGTAATTATTACACAAGACTTCAAGAAACAATAGTTTTACAATATGGTACAACTCGATTTCCTAATACCGTACATGTATTCATTTATTTTTGTAGGGTTGGTTGTTGGCTTATCCATCAAGATATTAAAAAAAAAATTTAAAAATCCGAGCAATGAGTGTTTAACTCTGATTCTAAACAGTCGGAAATAACTTTTTTCAATGTTTGAGTTAGCTTCATTAATATGATGTGAAACCATTTTCCCTCAATAGTCTCCATAGAGGCAAAAATATAATGATGATACTAGAGGTCCATTTTTCGTATCTTACCAATCTCTGTCCTGTCACCACAGTCTACGTTGTGAAGGTAATCGCAGTTCTCTGTCAGGTATTTCTTGTCGCTGTCATCGAAGGCAAGTCCATTACCGCAGGTCTTGATCTCGGCTACGCTGTTGTCACACTTCCAGTATTTGTCACACGACCTTGAGTGCGGGTAGAAACCGTAGTCATCAGGACATTTGAAGCTCTCTTGAGCCACAGCTAAAACAAAACAATAATTCACATTAATTTCTATGTGCATTTTCAAATAAATCAGTTACATTTAATACAATCTTCCTGGAATTATTATAATACTAATAATCAATATGCCATAGAAAAGAAAACAAAGAAAACCAAAACGAATTTTGTATTGGAATATCAATATCTGATAGTGATAGCCTCATTATATAATGCTGAATGTGGTAGTTCAAATCATCTCAGCTAGGAGTAGATCCTGCTTTCATTTTTTTTTTTAAATTTATTTTCTGTTTTGTTTTCTCATGTGTTATGTGTAGATGAATAATAGGCCCACTATCTTTGGAATTATTCACTTTTGAATTTTAATAATGGTCAATAATAGACTCATGTTATAAATCCCAAGTGATAAAACAACATTTTTAATGTACAAATTTGAGCAGCAGTTATAGTATATTTATTCAGCATTTATTTAGCATATAATATACAGATAGTAGACCTATCAACATTAAAACGCAGAAATGCATTATTTTCACACATTACATGAATTGTAAAATTTCACAGAGGTAGTGCAAAATAACTCAAACAATTCATTCATACATTCATGGAACTAGGGTCCACTTATTTTTGTCGTTTAATTGTTTTTCCATGTGATCGATTATGAGAAGTAAGGGGAGTATGCCCACTATTTACCAACGCAAACACCTCCCTCTCATTGAATAACAGTGACACCACTGTTACTGAACGTATTTGAACGTCATCTTCCATCTGTTTTGTTGAGTGATTGATTGACACATTATCTGTCACACCCCATCATATATTCACGTGAGGGAAAGTATTCATCTCATTCTATATTTAAAAGAACAGTGCTTTCACTTTTCGTTTCGAACACCATTGTTTGTTATACCTTGACTACACACCGCCTTTGTAATCACAACCAGATGCATTATTAGAATAATTTAAAACATCACCCAATAGTTACGAGAGAACAATGGGATTGTTTTTCAGGATCTTGAACATGACATTAATTCTGATTGTTTTAATTATGTAATTATATATTTTACGTGTCGGGCTGTAGGAATTACTGATTGCTTAGATTATGGCTGCTTAGATAATGGCATTATATAAGATTGTTGTGAATGAAATGGGTAATTTCACACGTATTCACAGCAGTACACATATAATTATTTTAATTCTTGTTATAATGCATTACGCTTCACGTTTTATGGTCCTCTCTTGATTGAAATTCATTATCTGAAAATATTTGTTTGAAACCCAACATTCAAGCATAGCACTTTTCATTCTACGAGTTGGGCGATGTTCTAACATGACCATTATTTACGTAATATACTGAATTACTATCAAGCAATAATTGGTGGTCATTCAGCAAAAACGAACAACACAAATCTTATAATCTAACATATTCAAAACATGAAACTACTAGAATATGTTTCACGCTGATATGTACATGAGCAAACAAATACGAGCAACCAAATATGCTCATTTATCGTTATTATGATGATTATATAATTGCTCGTTGAGGTTATATTTATTTTTACTGTCATATTCAAATTTGACATGGGTTTATCAGAAAGTAGATTCAATACCAAAGTACGATTTGGGTTCATTCAATATTTTTATTTCCTTGAATAAATCCTTATATTTGCCTAAGGCCTGGTATTACCAAGTCCAGTTAGCCTTTATCTGACAGTTCAAACTTGTTATCACCATGGTTACCCATGCTATTTGTTTTCATCAACTCTCAGATAAATACTAACTGGCCGTGGTAATACGGGGCCTAATACAAGTTAATGGATTTTTGTTTAGAATTCTATAAATTTGTACATGTTACATTAACACCTTAACGTAATATGTTTGCAAATATTTCCAAATAAGGTAAAAATAGTTTCTGGGAGGTGACAAGAATGCTTATCCTTGTAAGATCGGTAGTAATCTTAAAAGAAAGAGAAATTAAATGAAGTTTGACCACTTTCAAGTATAACTAGTATAAGGACTGATCGACACACTTAATCGTTCCAACCTTTATTCGTGTAGGTCGGGAGTTCTCAAACTTTTTCTCAAGTTTGTTCAGACATCTTCCGTATCCTACTGGAGTGTCTCTAAATGTCATTAACCGCTTGTGTTACTCAACTATGACTGGGTTATTTCGTCATTGAATAAACGCCAAGTGAATAAATTATAGCAGTTATGTAATAATTATATTATAAAACAGTATGAAGGAAAAGTTGTGAATTTCATTGATGAAACTAAATACACCGTTATCGTCTAATGCGTGGTTACTAACTGGTTTGTGAGTAATTCGAGAAGATATCCTTGTGCTCAAAATACTTGATATCGACACCTATGTATTATTTTTAATCATATATATAGTAATTACATGATAATTGAGTTTTTTTATTGATTTAAAAATATTGAATTGATATGATATAATTTTGGTCATTGATATTCTTTATGTATGCATTTAAGTAGATTTATACGTAAATTCATTTATATTTATTTATTATTTATTATTTGAAAGTGTTAAATGTTTTGTTATTCCACTGATGTTTTTTATTATTTGGAATGAAGTCAAAATAGTGAATGAAACAAATTTTATAACATTTCATGGTACAAATATCATCATTATAATATTCACAATCCTTCATTAGGTGTTATAATGAATTTGTTTTCGAAAAATATATTCAATATAGTCCTGAAGCTGTGGAGGGTATTGTAATTTTATTATACATCAGTTGGAAATATGACCCTGATTTTTGTGTTAATGATCACTATAATTGTAGGGGTGATTTAATCGAATTTCAAAGACAACAAAAAATTGACCATCATTTCCGCGTGCGGTGTGACCTTCAAAATTACCACTTATTTCAAATATTTTGATCGATCAAAATAATTGTTAGCAGGGCCTCTGTTAATATATTTCAATATTGTTGAGAGCTCAATTTCGGCACGAATGATATTATAGCTCATAGATATCATGAATAATTATTATTATTGTACGTTATATCATAAATTATTGTGAACATCCATATAGAAAAGTATCATTCTAAGTAATAATTTTCAATTCATGACCAATTTTTTAATAACATGGGAGTCAATATAATAACTGAAGCCGCAGGCCACTCAAACCATAGATAATAAAATTGAAGTCCCGAAGTTATTTCTTCTATGACTTAATTTGGCAACGATTAACCAAACGCGTTAGAAGCTTGGCTTTCCATTGACTAAAACGTAATAAACCGGAAGTTGTCTGAAGGCGCTCTATGACATATCATGCCATTACGTGTGTGCTTATTAATTATTACATTTACACCTGTTACTTGTGTACGCACTTTATGGACCACAGAGAGAGATCTGGTGTTACGTCACGACTGTTCACGCAGCGAATCGTATACCGATCACTCGATACTTCCTGGGTGGAATATTTGTAAGGAAATCATATGACTGTATTTGCAAAGTAAACAACTTGTGTAACATTCGGGTGACATTTACACTGTAGCACTTGGCTCTTCTACTCATCACAAGTGATTTGTTTAATCCAGATTGGACAACAGCTCTTAAAGCCGAATGAGGAAACGTCTAGGATGACAAGAAACCTTTGGAATAATGGTTTTTTTAATTCAGCAGATCAGCTGAACATTTTAATTTTTTGATATATATCAACTAATATTCTAAATTTAAGAAGGCTAAATATAAGATATAAGTACGTCATGAATAAACCCGATATTAAATATCATAGATAATAATTTGTTTTAATAAATTGATTTCGAAAATGTTATAGAAGTATTTTATTTTTAAAATTCCTGCCTAACTAATTGCTAACAGTTTCAAAACGATTTTCAAAACGTTTATATTAATTTCCAAATTAAAATTAGAGCAGTTTGCATTACATACTTTTATTGATTGAATATTTTAACAATTTGAAACAATTTATTATTGAAATAACAATGATGATACCAGTTGTTGAATGATCACTTTGAATAGTAGTTATAGAAAAGTACGAAATATTTTACTCACTCATGGTGACAATATATTTGAAAATGTTTTTTATTAGATGTTTTGTTTGATATGTTGGCATCTGTTCGAGTAAGATATAAAATATGTAGTTGGCGATTATGTTCGATATTTGAATTTATATATATATATATATATATATATATATATATATATATATATCTTGTGTATAAGTAATATATACTACACAACACGTATCGCATTTCTAAATTTCTAATTTCTAGATTCCAAGTTTTTATAATTATTCGAGTAGTTTTCTTGGCTGTTGAATGCGTTTTATAACTTCCGTTTGGAGGTCAAACCATTTCTCTCTTTAATGAGTGAAAAATACGACCTGAATGTTCTGCTTCATCAGTTAAAACTTGATACGTGATGCATTTTATATTGTTAGTGAAAAAACACTAATCTGCAATTTTATGTTTTATATTTCATTCGAGAATAGATGTCGAGAGAAGAGAGTGTTTGAAATGTAGGGCCATGTACTTAAACTTATACTTTCTTTTATTTTCTACCTTCTGCGGTTCTGAAAACGAAAAAAAAGTTTAATTTTGATTTTTATATGAAAAAAGGTTGATATGGCATTCGAATGTTTTAAATCGAACGTCATGAATATATTGATGAAGAGTTTAATGTGCAATTTTTTTATTTACAAATTTCAAATTTCTTTTGGTTTTGAAAAAGTTAATTTTTCAGGGACTTTTCGAATTACCTCAGATTTTACTCTTCTCATTCTGGTAATAATTTCAGTCCAATTTATAGCCCATACAAACTCAAAATTCATTTTATATTCAAAATTCGATAAAAAAAACGATAACATATGTTCTCTATCTGATGTATACTACAAAAACCAGGATATAAATATAATAATGTAATCATTAAAAGAAATCAAGAATAGCAGTGAAACTTTTTCTTGAATATTTCTGTAATAATCGTGTCGACCGTGACATTGCTCATTGACATCAAACAAATGTAATAATCTAGGTTAACAATGCAAAGAAGAACATGTTATTCTATAAAGTCTTGTTAAATAATGTAAAAAGAAATTATTTGAAAATGTGTTCAAGTGAATGGCACATTGACATCTTGAGAAAACTGTGACATTTCGTATCGTTGACACAAATTACGGATGTACCACAGTTGAAATATGTGTAAAAACAATTGGAATTTCATCCAATTGAGTTATGTCACATTCGAGAGTTATTTATATTGTTGAAATTTTGCATTTTGTTTTCGAAGAAATTTGAATGAATTCCTACTGTGTACATTCAACAAGTATGTTAACAGTTGATCAATTGTTGCACTGTGAAGTTAATTGAGTGTGAATTCACCCATACTATCTTGAATTATAGCTATGGTACCTTATAGCTATCTGCATGTACGATAGTTAAGATCAAAGATATCATCTCATAACATATATTATATAATGTATATATATATAATTATTCATTCATTCTTTTGTCAAAATGTGATCGTTGATGAGTTCTAATTACAAGAATTGAAAAAAATTTCAATTGCTTTCATTACAACATTTCAAACGTACAACGATTATTAGAAGTTCATTCATTTTTTTCAATGTATATATTCAGTTTCTATTCTGATAAATGAATAAAATGTAAATCACAAATTGGTATCGATTATGGTTGCACAACCGATGGTTCTTGATACTACATTCGAAATTACATGCTAAAAATATACTCGTAGCAACTTTCCCCATGAACAATATATTGTACATGTTCAACAACACATTCACTCGATTGTTGCACAGCCAATCCATTTCAACCAGTTCTGCATGCATTCTACCGCTTGGTGACGTCACTCTACATAGCGCATGCGCACATGACTTGGATCACGTGGTATTTGATCGGTAATTAGAAAGCAGATCATGCACTTTATGATCCACACACAAATAATATATATATATATATATATATATATATATATATATATATAGGTATACATATATATTTATATATATATATATATATATATATATATATATATATATATATATATATATATATACATACACACATATATATATATATATATATATATATATATATATATATATATATATATATATATATATATATATTTATACATATATATTTATATATATATATATATATATATATATATATATATATATATACATACACACATATATATATATATATATATATATATATATATATATATATATATATATATATATATATATATATATATGTTTGCTGTGGTCAAAGGCCATTGTTGATCATTTTTTTAATTATACTTTTTATATCACTACAATTTTAGAAACTTCTAGCGAAATAAAAACTGTTGATCAGGTAAAAAAACTTCAGATACGTGATGAAATTTGTAGTCATGAAATAAAAGTTAACATTGGTAAGGTCACTGTCATAGTGTTATTTTGTTTCCTTGAATTTAGTATGGATATGTTTAAATTTTGTAATAATATAAGAAGAGAATCAAGGTCGCTGATTGAAAAAGGATGAATGCCAAACTGTCACGAATTTTGATAACAATGATGGTATTCATTTTCTACTGTTATTATGATAGTTTTGTCGATTCATGAGATATTACCGTTCCATAAAATCAATGGATTGAAAGACACAAACTCGTTAAATGGTTTTACTTCGAGACTTGACTCCCACTTGTTATATCTACCTCTTATTTTATGAAGATAAAATTCACACTATACTTGACCTTATACCTCTCATAAGAATATAACATTATAGCTCGTTTTCTTCCATAGAATTGCCCATTACTTTTTAGAGTTATACTGACATAAATCATGAAAATAATTATTTCTTTATGTTGATGTAATTCTCCCACATATAACCAAGCTGTTGGTGGGGTAGTTAAGCAAACGATAAAAATAAATAAATTTAATACGAATTTGGTAATCACATATAATTGCCATATATATAAAAAATGATTCAATTTGAATTCACTGTAATTGTGTTTCAAATCTCTTATTGAATTATCAAGACCTAATAGATGACATTTTGACATTTTGGAGTAAACCTAGCGTTCAAAACGCTTAAACAAATAAATGAACATAAATAAATATTTCGAATACCAGCATGTTCCAGTACCACTAATAAAATACTATTGATGCCTCATGGGTTATAATATTATTCATATTCGTAGCTGATACAACTTGCAACTTTTCCCTGATTTAAATACGACGTGTTTTGTCGAAAGTTCTTGAGATGTTAATGTTACTGATATTTTCCACTCGGTTAATTCAAGGGTTTTATAGTGATTATATTTACTTGACTAATTGTTCAAGTCTTACGAGTGTTATGCCAGGAACATATGAACCGTGAATAAAGTGGATTCTTGTTTTCCCTCGTAGACTTCCTACAACAATTCACTTCACTAACCGAGCGGAAAAACGAGATCACACTTTTACAACTTCTTTCTTTTATAAGATGATCAATGGATTAGTTATCATTATCAATAAATTAAGGTCATTCATGATTCGAATGTATATCATGTAGTAATTGATATCATGTTTGTGGAAGAATCATTGTTTTAATTCAAGTTTTGTTCGAGAAAACAATGAATAATTTGATAATTGGGTGAAAACGTGAAACATGTCAAATGATAATGATAATGATGAGCAATTATGAATGGTGGTACATGGTGTTACATATAAATGATAATGAGTAATTTCCAATAGTATGATATAATTAATATGAATAAAATGATGAATAATATATTATGGAATAATAATACGTCAGGGGCTGAATAATATATCACTGTTAAAAAACGTTGAAGACAGAATTATAATCAACTTTTTTCAAAATTTCCACTCATTGTTTCGCTTCATGTTTTCAAAGTGTTCAAAACTTGAATTCATCCAAATAATATAATCTTTCACCAAAATTTACTAAAATTCCCTCTATAGTGTTGTATTTGAAAAGTTAGAAATGCTATATTAAAATATTTTCCAACAATTCATTGTTTGGAACAATTGAAAAATCTCTTCTGAAATATCGAAATCACACCTAATCTCAAAATCCACCCCTATTTTCATCACTTCTGTACAAGTTATCAAATACCCCCCAAATACCCTTATTACCACTAATAATATTATTAATAATAAGAATGTAAGTACATACCGGCTCCTGTAATCGCCACTAACACTAATAGACACGAGTAGGTCCTCATATTGTTCGCTGTTCACTGTCAATCGTTAACTGAACGTACAGTTTAGCTCGTAGCACAGTTTTATACCTACCTTCCTTCTTACTAACTCTTCCAACTGACTCCCTGCCTGCCTGCCAGCCTGCCGTGCGGCGTGACCTACTCTCTTCACCCATCTCTGAGCGACGACGCGACACTTTCATTTTTAACGCATTTTGAGTAAATCGTCAATGCGGAAATTATAAGGGTTTATAATAATACTTTGTGGGATATAAGTTCATATTGAAACTATGTGGAATTTGATTTGTTTACAATGAAGAACAATTTGAAGATGTTTACTGTGAAAGAGAATTGTTTTGAATGAAAGGTCGTTATCAGTAAGAACTCTTGTAAATTTGAATAGTTATTGGCTTCTTTTGAATTATTTGTTAGTATTTCTTGAGTATATATTTTCACATTTTGTATTAAGTATTTTGTATCATCATGTCATAATCCATATATATATTTTTTTTCTTATTTTTTTTTTCTTATATTTCACACATTATGGATTATTCAATTTATTATGAGTTTTATATCTGCAAGTTTTTTTTCCTAACTTTGATAAATTATGATATACCAGAAAGTACAATCGATAAGTATCATTACAAAGTCTGCTTTGATATTTGCACAATTGAGTAAGAACCCCAATAAGTTATTCGATCTTTTTCTTTCCTAGAAAATAACTTGAATCGAGAGAAGATATTTGAGTGGTCAATACAAAAATTCAATCACTGATGTTCTTAATTTATTTATGGTTTGATGATAGCTTGACACTTCTCGATCAATGTGAGCCAGTATTAGGGGTTAAATCACATTTAATCATGGTTAAATAATCAATATACCGACACAATGATGATTAAAATGTTCAGTTGCTTTTAGATTCAAATTATTTTTCTTCATATAAAATACTATATAGAGATATATTCTGAAAGTGAAACAACAAAAGGTTGCCTTATTGGCAAAGAGGAGTATGAGAAGAAAATCATCAGTAACGATTTCTTTTGGCTCGCCATCAGTTAACTCTATGCAGGTGCATAGATATGTACATGCATGACTTTTGTTGAGACTGCCCTTGAAAACTAAGACGTAACTTTAATCCAAGTCCAGATTGCTAGATGATTGAACATGGCTGCAGGACTTGACTATAACCGAGTCTACAAAATAATAATATGCAACTATGCATGATGATTTATAAACAGTAATATTACAATACAATACAAAAAAAAATAAAAAAATATGAAGTTTATATTTCTGAGAATCAACCCATTACTTGCAATTCTATAGGCTTTTCTCAAGTGATGTCACTTATTGTTGTGAGAGACAAACAACAATGACCCCAATTGATGGTAATAACAACAAAAAAGTAACTTCTTCAATTAATTCAGTAATAAATTTGATAATAAATCATCATATTTACTTGAAACAAAAAATTATAGCAATTATTAAGAGTAGCCAATGGTGATGAAATGGTGAATCGTGATTTATCCGAGGAGTAAACAACTAGTACATTTTGTGTACACCTGATTTCAGGTGTCAAGGGATTTCAGGGAGATTTCAGCCGATTCCAAGGGGTTTTCAAGAAGATTTCAAAAGATTTCAGGAAGATTTTATGAAAAGTGTACATCAGATCTCAGAAGTTGATCCCTCGGATTTATCTAGCGAGCAGACATTTTTTAGTATTCTAAAGTTAAATTCTAGTCCTTAGTGGCAGTTTATTATCAAATTTTAAACCATGTTGAATTTTGAATACCATTAAAATAAAATTTTGATTATTATTTCGATACAACCTCGAGTCTGTCTGATTGACTGTCTAACGCCCAATTGACCACTAGTGATAGGCGTGGCTAATCGCCAAAGCCACCCTGATCTATACTTCATGTGGAAATTTAGAGATACTCTGATAGGTCAATGTGAAATTTCCCACATAACAAAGCCCATTTGATTGGATGTTTTGTTTTGTGACGTTTATGGGCGGGTCAATCACTAGTCGTCAATTCACTTGTGGCCAGTCTTGTAATGTTCCAGTAAAGTTCCAGATAAAGTTATCACAGCGATAACTTATTTTATCAAGACCTGATTGGCAGTTACCATAGTAATTTTGGCTATTTTTACTTGTCACGAGGGTTATCTTTCATTACGACACAGTTGTGAAAATATTATTGTAGTATATTAATGTAGAGCTACTGAATAGTCGTATTTAGTCTGTGTAGTGATGGGAAGGAGACGGTCGTGGTCTGATAGTGAGAATGTATACAAGTATTCATCTGAACGATGTAGGGAAACCACGATAAATCTCAGTCAGGATGGTAGTCCATGTTGCGTGACTCCAGAATGACGGTTCAGAGTGCTAGCCTCTGAGCCACCCGACGCAAGTAACATTATATACACAGTATCACACGCACAGTGACACAGTAAACAGTAACATCGTCGCCATATTGTAAGACAGGTTCTTATTTGTATAGTCCATCCTCTGTAAAGTCGACCGTCCCAACGGTACAGTTAGAAAACACTAGCCATTGTAGACAACAATACTCTTAATTCACAATCATTGTTGTAATGAAGTAAGACTAGTATCATCTAGCAGCAAGGTCGATCTTAAAGCGGATATACTATAACTCTAATTTTTCTGCCTCCTTGAAGGTATTTGATTAAACAATTACCTCCAACAAGAAAGATGTCGGTAAAGATAGTGCACTTGAAGGCAATACCATAATCTATGGTAATACGCATCCAACGGACAGTGAGTCTACATGAGTGACAACGTACTTGATCTAGTTAATTATACGCTCTCGAATGCGAGACGTTGGTGGTTCAAGGTATGCTGCTATACAATCATTTAGCTACTGTTTCATACCTAACACTTGAACTACCTGTTTGGAAATGACATCATCAATAGGTATGTTCAATTGGGATTGGAGATACCACCAACGAAGAGGTGACGTCGCTTTCGAATTATTCGATACATATATGATTTGTTGTTTAGTCGGATTTAATTTGAGCCATTTTATATGATTGAGAGTGTCAAGTAAATTGAAGGGCGTGCGAATTTGTTTTTGTTTACCAACGAATGCCTTCGTAATTTCAATATTTTAGTTCATATGGAAAGGAAAATTTGACAGTTTCTAAATTATACTCACTCTAATTTATTAATTATATAATTATCCATATGATGAATTACTCTTCAAGTTATAACCATTGGGAAAATTACCTGATATTTCATAATGGTACATTTCTGTAGTTGCATTTGATACATTATCAATTCTGTGTTGGGCCCTATACATTAACTAATTTAAAAACATGATATTGTTACTGTTTTCTTTGTTACGATTCAATTTTTTACTTCTGAAGGATGAAAGATGTGATTCAAAAGTTCACCCCTACCACCATGACGTAACACTGGACATTACATGCTTGTTTGAAGACAGAGCCTTGAAACGTATGAGTCATTTCGGGCGTTATTTCAGAATGATTCTCTCATTGATAATCATTTCTTGTAATGAATAAAACAATTATTACACAATTGTATATAACCTGTAAACGTCTTGTAGAAGACGCCTCAAAGATCCATACAGAGTCATGTCACATATAGTAATAAAACCGACGCTCAAAGTGACGCCAACTCAGAATCATGGTATGATGAATGGAAGGATATACAAATAGTAAAAAAACAGCTCATTTTTCCACCTAAGATGTCACAAATATCCAAATATATGCTATAGTATTAATCCCATGATATGAAAGATTCGATCTACTATATTGAATAAGAGTTATTATAATATAAGTTCAAATTATAAGTATGAAGATAACAAAAATGCTGAATCATATTATATAGCAGAGGAAAGCATTTGAAAAAGCAGTGATCATATTAATCAATTTATATGATTATGAACACATATTGAAATCAGTTGTATTAATCTCATAAAAGCGAGGTTGTTTGAGTTAATATTATATTGGTTTCAATTTCAGAATAATTTTGTATTACATATTGTTTAATAGGTAATTTCATTCTGACTTATTATTCATTGTGGTCAAGACTGGTATAATACATGACCCATGATGAAGTGGTATGTAATTTTCATCTTTTATGTTCTTCCCAGAGAACAATTAGCCTATAGATAGAGAATTTATAAAGTACACCATCATTTAGAAATTTTAGAAGAATAAAATATAGAAGTGTATATCAATAAAGATAATAATAATAATAATATCGCTCATTTTTCTTCATGAAAATATGGATTATGCAACAGTTTCACAGATTATCTAAGAATTAATGCAGACATATTTCAATCAGTGTAAAATATGCATATTCATGAATCGCGTTTAATTATATATTTTATCATTTCAATGACAGCTGTCCGCTATGTGGAATGCTATAAACTTGAAGCTCATTCATCAAATACACTATAAAATACAAATATTTCGATGAACGTAAATGAAGATTCTATTCCTCAGAGTAAATTTTTTTTTTCATTTGTGTGTGTGTATCCAAGTGTGTGTCCAGGTGTGTCCAAAGTCCAAGTGTCAAACAGAAACGAATACAATGATTATCTGATTCAGGTTACATACAGTAGATCTACATTTCGTTTTGGGGAAAGATAAGTGTAACTTTTTTGAGAAAAATTGGGAAGAAATCTCTGTAATGTCATACTAGAGTGATTCAGCTAAAAACGTTGAATTAACTATTTCTAATGATTTGAGGATGTTATTTCTATATTTTAAAAAGTTTTACTTGAATTTCCCTTATTATTGTAAGAATTTCATTTTGAAACTTTTTACTTCTCACGTTCATCACAATATACTTTTGTGACATTTTCCTTAGTTACATCGAACAGTCATTTGATTCAAAATTAAACGAATTGTAAACATGATGCAAATAAAATGTTCACGTATGAATAATCTTCATCTACGTTCTACGTTTTACTATTTTAAAGCGAAAATACATTTTCCACCACAAAGTGTTGCTGCTAATACGTAACCAACTTTCATAACCACATTCAAAACAACAATCAAACAATCAAAACATTTTAATTGTATTCTGAAATTCGTTTAACGAAATTGTCTTTAATAATATGTTTGAGAACTGTTTACACTTTTAACTCAAATTTAAATAGCAATGAGGAAGTTATTTTCATTTACAACGAAAGTTTTTGAAATTTTATAATTAAAACACAGTGTCACCAGAGATGAAATGAAACTATGGAGATGTGATTTGATAATTATAGTATGGTAATAATATTATTCATCAATCTGTGTATCCGGATATTTAATTCTACATAGAAAACATTATATTCGTTTGTAGATGTTTATCTGCTTGTGTACTAATAGTTGCTTTTCTTCACTGTGTCCTGAGATTACCCTAGTTTTTCATTACTTTTCAAGTGCCAATAATGTTTCTGATCATTTAATGAGGGACCAAGTCCATTTATGGATTTTAAATATGCCGTAGAATATTAGTTGTAGGATATAAGTCATCTTGTTGTCGATGTAAATTGTCGATTAAAGGAATTTAAATTAATACAATTTGAAAATTGAAATGACTATGTGTAATATCATCATATGAAAATGAGATGTTATTGAGACTAGAATTTTCCTTACTGTAACATAATAATACTATCATTATAATATAATTAGTATATTTTCAATGTGAAAAATGTTTCCGACCTCATCAATATTCTCATCATACAATAATTCAGCTTCAATATAATGTGAGCCAAGGCAAAGTTTAATTTTGATTTTTGAGTTAACGATTCCCGTTATACATATTAATTTCAGTATTCCATACAATTTATTTCTGGAAACATATATATTCGTCGTTACCGGTACATCACTATTTTCAGACTTTCCCCATCGAGTTTTTTTAAAGCGAAATAAAAAATAAATATTTCGTATCTCGCTCGCTCATCTCATATAACTTAGCGTTTTATCAGTTTTATTTGAAAGATTAGGAAGTTAGAAATAGATAGTTGAGAAATATTTCAGGGTGTCTATTAGTTGAGGTACAAAGAAATAAGCTTTTCTCCTAATTACAAGTTACTGCTGCACTACCCCGCATTGAACTCTCCTATATACGGCTATCTGAATCAATGAATGTTTCAGTATTAAGGAAACTTATCACTTGAAATACTTGATTCCTATGGTATATATTCATGATATTATTTACGATCGATTAATATAGTACTAATTTCTGAAATTTGAACAACTTCATTATTATTTATATTTACAAATATATATGAAGCATGGGTTACTGAAGTTCGTTTAAGAACGTTACCTTCGGAACATTTTCCCAAGCCTCATTTTATACCTTCGATTTCTATTATGATAATCTGATTTTGATAATCAGATTAAATTTGAATTAAATTTGGTGCATTAAAAAATATTGAGAGAAAATCAATTTTTATATACGATAATCTTTATTAAACAAAGCTGAACGTTGTTAAATACGAAACTGCATTGTGAATGTGAATGAAATGTCAATGTGGAAGTTGAGCTCCCTATATATAGCCATCGGAAAAGTAGGCATATGTTGAACTATGACACTATATTATGTTCGTATATATGTACATATATATATATATATATATATATATATATATTCAAGAGCCTGTACGAAAAGTGAGATTGAATGACTGGAAGATCATATAGTTTAATAACAATCATATTTAAACGGCCATTGGACGTATAATTTCCTTCGATTGAGTTCAAGAAACATGTGAAATGTTTCTCTCAGATCTACCTTATTTGAAATGAAATGCAGGTTCAACTTTGAATTTTCCAGTCAATTATAAGCCATTTCAACATCTATCTTTCATCAGTGAAAAGTTCTCTAATCTCTTCAACCCTTCGTACCCCAACCTTAGCCATTCTCAACCATTCTCTGTAAGGGTATATAAACAATCTGCTAGCACCTACAGAAACCCAACTTCTGCACCTTGACCACCAGAAACCTTGACACTACGTCATGTAGACTCGACACGGCCAGCCGTCAATCATACAGCATACGACGAGACGTCTGATCGAACATTAATCTAGTATGACATATTACGTCACTGAGTGGAATGTAGAATTCAATGTCATGTGGCAACAAGCGACAATATTGCCGCCAAGATCACTTTCTCCCCGCATGGTAATAACCACGTTGGTATTGGGTGCGGTGTGTAACGAGAGTAATTGCCACTTATTTGGCAGTAATTATCTGAGATAGAAACCACCCAAACGTGAGAGAGTACATTGGTGACATTTTTCAAAGCTCACTAATGTGTTTTCGAGTCATATTTAGAAGCAGGAATTTAGATTATGGTTGATGAGTTTTTATTTTTCAAGTTCCAAGTAGTAATTGCAGTTCTAATTCCATCAAAGTACGTACTCGGAAATACGTACACTATCGCGAATAACAAGAGGATAATGAACTATTTTAATAACTCATTTTGGACATATCTTTTGGTTCTCAATTATTTTATGGGAACTTATTAGTTGTATTCGTATAGAGTAGACCCTACAGATATGACTGGACACTTGAATATATTACAAAATGAAGTGTTTTCTTAGAAAATGTTTGGTTCAATGTTGATGATTACCTTACAAAAATATTGAAATAATTTCAAAAACACATATCAGAAACAATTCAAATGTGCTTCGGCGAGAAATAAGTCATATAAGTACCAGAATTACCAACGTAGGAGTAGCTATAATTGGCGGATTAAAGTTGTTATCTTATGTTATTTGGTTTCACCACCACCCAGATAAAATCTAACTGGACTTGGTAATCGTAAGCTTTTAAGCCCAATAAATGATTGAAAAGATGACAGCTGTGGAAATTCAGCACAAATAGTGAAACAGCTGTTCTTACGTTTATGAATCCAACAGCTGTAAAACAGAACTTCTCTTGAATGAACTCGAATTCAATTCCAAATACTCGTTTTTGTACTTCGTTTTTGTACAGGTCGAGTCTATTTAGCAAAGTTATATTTTTTCCATGTGATTTATTTCGAATGGTAGGCCTCTAATATATGGAGATTAAGATGAAATTGGAACATAGATCATTTCAATATTTGAAAATCACATACGAATATGCTTCATAACAAATAAACATAAACTGTAATTTTCTCAGGTAGACAGACCATCCACAGCTAAATAAGTATGATTTATTATCTATTTACCCCTAATGATCATATTACATGAGTATGAATCTACTTCCATGCTTTTTTGAAAGTGAACTCATGCTTGTAATACTATTTGTACCGAATGATCAACAATGCTAAAAGTATTGTATTTTTGTTACGTAAACTCAAGAGATTCAAGGTGGAGGTGCCAGGTTCCATTATAGCCATTCTTGACTTGGTAGTCTTTGTAAAAATTTCATGAAAACACTAATATGCCTTCACCATAAATATTGATGAAGAATGATTCATATAATATCTCTATAGATTCTTCCATGTTTTTTCAGCTCAAATAAATCACTGTTTAGCAAATACGAATCAATCATTATCGAATTAGTGGGATATATTAGTATACATCTATACCTTTAGATCACTGTTGGGATGATATACTCTGCGCCTTTGAAATGATAAGTACTGATAATAAAATCACTTCAAAGGAATAGTTCACTGGTATTTGTTTTCAATAGACTGCATAATTTCTCTCTTTTTTTTTGGAAAATATTCCAATCTATTTTAAAAATTTTCAATTTGACTACCAAAATGAGTTGCTGTGTAATTTACTTTTTCCTTCGTTAGTTAATGAGTAGGTTCATGTATAAAATCATTCTTACAATTTTTCTTTGAACTCAATTTACTTCGGCATCTAGCTGAACTTCAAATCGGCTTACTGCCAGAAACACTGATGTTTACTTATCTAAGATGCAACAGTCCGAACTGGTTAATCAACTTAATGCATGACTGATGACATTTATATCACTTCATTTATTCATCACTTATGATAAACTTTACATCTGCTTTCAATGGAAAGAAGTGATCATTGTCCAAGAGACTTAGTTCAAAGTGGAAGATATCAACATTCGTTTGTTTATACTGAAAGACTTTTATCTACGGCGAAAAATTATAGTCACAGACAGCGCAGTCCTGGTGTTGAAGTTCATTAGTTTCAAATAATCAAAATGGGGTGGTAAGATCGCCCTTGTGGTGCCCCGTCCAAACGATCCTATCTTTCATCCATAGCCTTAATTGGGGAACAATGATTTTGTATCAAGTTTCGATGTTATTAAAAAAAAAAAACTTCATCACTAGTATACGTTCTAGATCATTTCATTCCAATCAAATCCAATGATTATTCTATAATTGAAACAAGATTTTTAACAAGATTTCATCAAAATCGAAACTCTTTCACAAAGTCGTTGATTATAAAGATAGATATGTCAATATGAAATTATAAATAACTGTAGTCAGAAGCACCATATATAGGTTGCACGATGAGAGTGATATTGGTATGAAATCTACAATATGGTATTCATGTTAGTTCATATCTCTCACTGTGTATGAATGAGAATCAAGATTTCATCAATTATTCGATCATTATATTTTTTCTTTCATTTGTGGGACTATAATTTATTTTCATAAGCCATAATTTGTGTCTCATAATAAGTACGATTCGTTCTTCTTTATTGTCTCCAGCAAGAGGCAATAGTATTAATTGACATTGTTTTACTTCAACACGTTTTGCGCAGTTCTTCGGATACAGTATCAGTAATATTCTTATATGCTAATTTTTCATTTATTGAATGTTTTGTCAAGTGGATTCACAACATCATTTTCACGGAATATGAATAGTTTCATGACAAAACATATGGTACATCAGCTGTTACTATTACATTAAAATGAAAGATATGAACTCATACAAACATATAGTTACATTTGAATAGATTGACAGTTTCAATAGAATACAGTGTAATTAAAGTATTTATTCATTTTTATTTTTTTTAATTTTTCTATTAATTTTTTACAAGGTTTACACATTGACACCGTGAAAAATTCCCACAAAGCCAAAGGCTCATCTGTGGAACAGACTAATGAATACAATAAAACAGACGTGTCAATTCATGGAAAAAATAAATAATTATTTGAAACTATAAAATTAAACTGTAACAAGAAACAAACAAGTACCAGCAGAAGAAAAACATTATACATTTGAAAATTAAACAAGTCAACACAGTCATAGACAATGCAGTGTGGTTCATTTATGCTTCAGATATGCTCTCATATGTTTTATTTATATATACACATACACACACATACACCTTTATTAAATAATAACATAAACAAACCCATAACAAAAACAAAGCAACACAATTTAGAGAAATATGAAATAGACAGAATATAGTAAGTGATGCGAACGTATTTGATAATTATGAATGGAGGAAGTATGGATAATGATGAATATCACTGGATTTTCAACATAAATTCAAGTTTAATCCATCAAAGAAGTGATTTGAACAACAAAGTCCAGTAAAAAGTCGTTTTTGAACACTTTGAACATACATGTATTTTTAATTATTTTAATACATTTTGGTGAATTGCTAAAATAGCATGTTCTGATCGCAAAAAAATTGTTGCATGCTCTATTTTGTGGATAGTTTTTTCTTTTTAATGTGTATTGCGTGAATTTAAATTCAAAATATTCATGCTCTCTCTAATGTTTGAAGTGAATTTAGAAATTTAAATTGTATATCTGATTTCATATGATTTCCCCTGAACCTTGATTTAATTCTTCATCTATTCATATCAAGATGTCTGTATGTTCTTGAAAATTTTATCAACAAATAAATGTGTCAATATCATAACATTCTGTATACCTATTATTGCCATTTCTAGTCTTCGGTCACATGTCAACTCTTGTTCCCCGAACATACCCGAACTTCACGCCTTATAATTCCATCAAAAACGTTGCAAATAATTAATATTCCAAACAAGTTGACCTCTCAAAATAATCTGTCACTTGTAGTTTAAGGCCTACTTGTCCCGTACATGGCCTCATCTTGTACCAGCAATATACACAACTACATGGTCGCTTCGTACCAACTGCAATAGAAGACCACGCCTCACCTTGGCAACGTGATCGACTTTGACAATATTATACGCTATTGATTGAGAATGACCTATAATAATGACCCTGCATGTTTTAATATTATAAGATGGTTGAATTCATTATTATATGAGTTACAATATAATTTGATTATTGCTCGCTATATGCAATTATGTCAATTAGTTAACATGGCACCTTGAACAACTTCAAGTACTATGGCGGTCACAAACTATTTTTTTATAAATTGAAATTAAAATTCAGATAAAATATACGTTTATTTGACAGGTTTTGTTTTCACAGAGTGTAGGTCGAGTGCGTGTGTACACTGTCCGCTAGTTTTAGTGCGTACTATCTCAACAAATGTTTTTAGAACGCATTTTAAAGTGGCTT
Organism: Brachyptera risi; assembly: GCA_964007535.1. Taxonomy (NCBI): domain Eukaryota; kingdom Metazoa; phylum Arthropoda; class Insecta; order Plecoptera; family Taeniopterygidae; genus Brachyptera; species Brachyptera risi. The sequence continues at coordinate 34,037,464 of OZ023329.1, read as the reverse complement.
GATCGATCACTTCATGTGGCCGTAAGTGTACACTGATTTACATTCCCATCAGTTCATTTGGTAGTCTGAGTTTCGTTTCACGTTGATACAACAACAATATAACAATGAATCAAGAAGTTATGGTATTATGATAATTTTTGCTTTATTGGAGATTTGAAGTCTTCTTCACAGCCATTACAGGGAATTGGGGTAATATAGGGTTTGTGATTAGTTGAGACCAATTGAGGAACATGTTTGTCTGTTTCTCGTAACAGTGAGGGATGCCACTTGATGCCCAGAAAAAGTTGCAGGTACGCTGGTGGCGTTGAAAATTGGAACTAGAGAATTGTCACAAAATGAAGCGCGCGCATATTTTCAACAATTATATTAATTGGAATATAACATTGTTGACTGAATGTTTGCAACCATTCGTCGGCCATATTGAGATTTGGAAGCGCATTCTATTGTTACTTTTTGTGTCAAATAGCGTCCGTTTCACCTATTATAACTTCCATCACGTCATTATCAATTGTTCATTCGTACCCCCATGTAACCTAACTTTCGTTGGGGTGATAATCACATTGTGAAACTTAATTGTTGATACATATGAATATAATTATTGTTATTCGTTAGAATGTGTTCTTCAGACAATTATATATCATTATTGTATTATTTTCTGCTTGAATTTTAGAGTGTATTTTCGAAGTTGTTCATTATAAATTACAGGTTTGCTAGTCCTCATTCAGGTTAATTATAAATATATTGAGAATAAGGTGGGTTATATTATCCAAGTGCATACAATTATATCTTATAGAGAAGCAGAACTTGTCATTAATAATATATAAACTTGAAAAGTTAGCAATAACTTCAAGCTCACAACATATATTCACAATTCACTAAAGTTTGAGCTATTTTGATATTTTTGTATATTTTGTCGTCAGCCGTTGTATTTTTCTCAAATAATTGTACGATTTTTAAGATTAAATCAATAAGTGAATAAATAAATTGATTTGAATAATTGAAATATTGAATGAATGAAATCTGTTTATATCAATCTCCTCTAAATTTTCTCATCGTTAACAACCTTCCCAGATTTGAATACACTTTATGTACGCTTACACCCACACCTATGAATCATTCAAAATTCTCGCTTTTCTCAAATAAAGTTCAATTTTTTGTGTAAGTTACTTCTAGAATGAATTTCACATTCAATATTTGACTGTTGGATCACTTTTCGTTCATAAATCATTCAAACATCAGTTCATCTGAATTATTCATGAATACGATTTAATAAATATGATATATCATGAAAATCAATTAATTTAACGAATCCAACTTTCTTTCACGAAATGAGTGTAATTTGATCGGCAATTAGTTTTAGGTGTGACTAATTAAGCATAGATTAATATCCGTGTAAGCTTGTACTGTGTTTATATGTATTCATGTCAGTGCTATTAGCATATACGGTCGTTTAGTTATAACAACACTCCGATTATCTTGCTAGATTCAATTAATCATGCATGAGGTCTGTTTTTATCGTCAAAAATGGGGGATAATTCAATTTTATAGTATACCGTTAACATATACTAATTATATTAATTTTTGAAAATATATAAACTATAATATTGAATGCGTTTTTTAGATTTTTGTCGACAAATGTAAGTTATGGTTGTCTCGATGGTTTTTTTAAATGCATTTAAATAAAGGTACTTATAATATACTTATAAACTTGATACTTGACTACTTATACTTGATATACTTATAAATGAATGTAACACGCACCTACATATATACGCCTATACCGTATAAGATATTATACCTGGTACTTCCCTATCATAAACTTTCACAGACTTTTTCATTATCCATGCCTAGTTCACATTTGTATGATATTTATTCAAGAATACGAGTAGTGCAAGAAGATGCAAGATTTTTTTCTCCCCAATGACACTTTTTGAATTGTCCACTATCCCTAGAATTAATGTCTTGAGATTTATAGTTTGATAAGTGACATGTTTATTTTTATTTTTTTCAGGTGGTCAAATCGCTCTTGTGTTCACCCGTCCATCCGAACGATCCTACATTTCAACCTTGGCCCTAATCGGGAAATAGTTATTTTATATCAATTTTTGATGTTGATACAAAATATATTAATGCATGTTTACTTAAATATTTTATTGATTTCACATTGGGTTATTTTACATTGATTGTTCATGATAAAACCGAGACACGTGGCCGAGTGATAAAACACTGAACCGTTATTCGGGAGACCGGGGTTCGATTACCGCCATGGTCGACCATCCTGACAGGGGTTTTTCGTGGTTTCCCTCTGTCGTTCAGGTCATACTGGGACGGTTCCTTAACAATAGGCCACGACCTACTCCTTCCCACCATCCATAAAATAAAATAATCTAATAGAATAACCTTTCATCTCATCATCCCATCATCTCATTCATCATCCACCGACGCCAATAGATCGTAGCCATCAGTATAGTGCGTCGTTAAAACCCAATATCATGATGAAAATTATGATCATTTTCATATTAACGACCTCATCGGAGCATTATTACTGAATTTATTTATTAAGGACCCTACCAATCAGCTAGGCTCTTGAGGTAAGGAGCTGATGGGTGGGTGATGGATGACCGACTGGATATGAGCGATATCATTCATTAAATTCATTCGTCTTTCATATGAGATATATTTTCTCATACCCTCAGAAGAGAAGTTTTACGTTTTGATTTTTTTTTTAGTTGCAAAAAAAAAATTGAATTGAACTCTTAGCCTCTTTAACGTTTTCAAACCAAATGAATCGCACAACCAATTTGTTGTTAAATAGAACATTCATGTGAATTTTGTTCATCATATTGGTAACATTTCAAGAGGATTCACAAAGGATCAACCTGTGCTACCACATTGGCATATTTTGATAATAACTTAATCAATGAAAATTTTCGAAATTGGCCAATTTTAATTTTCAAGTGTTTGTTTCTGCAAATTCATATGATTTAGAATGAGTCAACGCGTTGAAGATATAATTGAAATAATATGTGACTCGATCATGATTTGGTTTTAAACTCATTAACAAATTCTCATTCTCATTCTTTTCACAAGAAAAATTAACATTGTTCTTATGACCGAAATCAATGTCACTGCACAAGGATTACTCTCTCTCTCTCAATAATATCAAATGTAAATTAAGTATATCAGAAGAAAAATCAAAACTTTCTTCTGAAGCAAAAAATTATTTAGTGAGTAATTCTTTCATATTGATTGGCATCAACTAATTTCTAGTTTAATTTGTAGTAATTTATAGTTAATATGACTCAACACGTATATTAATATATATATATATATATATATATATATATATATATATATATATATATATATATATAATATTATTATATATATTATTATTATATATATATATATATATATATATATATATATATATATATATATATATATATGTATATATAATGTTTATAGTTTGTTAACAATTAACTTATATTTACCCAACGACATGCATATTTTAATAATATAATCTTTTGGTCATTCATTCTGCCTGAACCATCTCGTGCTTGGCATTGGCAAGGTTTGTAGAGTGAGCATCATCCACATCCTGTATCAATTAGCTCGACCCTGACATCCTTAATCCTGGTAGTGGTCGGTAGTGGAGGAGGAACAAGAAACAAAAGTGTCTGTTGTTGCGTCTGTTAACATTCCACAAGATTCAAGAACAAACAGAGAGAAATCGTTTACGCCTATACTCTTATATTTATATAATTATATATTTCGCCTGATATTTAATTTTTTTTTCTGCAGGTAGATAAAACTTTATCAATGTTAAATTGTTACTGGTATTAGTTACTAAACAGCTTGAACGTGAAAATGACAGAACCCCCTAGAATAGGTTCCTCTTTTCAATGTGTATAGAATTTCAATATAGTAGGTCTATAATTGAACACTTTTATTTTTTCTGTTTTATTACAGATACTCACAGCAAAAAAAATTTGAAATCCTAAGAAGTATAAAAGTATATTCACATATGCATAGTATACTTTTCACCTGATTTGATCGATCACCCATTGGTTGGCCATCCTATACCTGGTGGTTAGAAGTAAAACTTGTGAGGTCTTCCACAAACCAAACACGAACATTTGGAATTATTGTTCATAACTGGGTTAAATAAGAATTGAGAATCAATTACTTCGATAATAATATAAATAGTTCTCAGATATCGAAAGCCTTATCCATTCTGCTATGGCTATTGGGAATATTGGCTTCACAACGTTTAATACATTTGCAAATATATTAATGAAAAAAGTGCAAAATTACAAAATTTGTTACTGTATCTTTAATAATTCATTTAAAATCATTTAGATTGAATTCTTCTATAAATCTATGTAACAACTTCTCTCTCTCTCTCTCTCTCTCTCTCTCTCTCTTCCCATATATATATATGTATATATATATATATATATATATATATATATATATATATATATATATATATATATATATATATATATATATTTCTCAACTGAATAATTTGATGAGGTAGTTAGCAGTTTGTGAGCTATATTAGGTTAGGCCTACTGATGAACTAAAATGATTTTCTTATATATCTGAATACTCCATATTGTTGCTTCTTTATATAGATTATTCAGCTATGCACTACACTTGTCTAATACAGCGGCAAGGTTGACTACTTTTACTTTCATCCAACAAGCATATAGTCTTGTAGCTTCCCCGCCAGACGCTTCTTTATACTTCTTCACGTACTATATTTCATGCTAAAACCAGTCGGCTGTTAGATAATACGTGTTTGACCAGTTACACTAACCTATATATTGGTTCAGGGCAAAGGTGTGGGAACATCAAGTGGATCCAACCATATATGCCCAGCCACAAGAAATGAAAATATTTTGTATAGAATGATTGATTATTATTTACGTAGGTTTTTAAATATCGAAACCAATAACTGAAGGTAATTGGTGATTGAAAATAAAATTCGACCACTATAATATGCAACACGAATGACATATTTTCGGTTTATATCATATGGTAATCGGCGAATGGAAATCAACGAATCTATTCATTTTTTTTTAATTTTCACTGTAGGCTGACTGTTCTTTAAATTAGTCAAGATATATACTCACTCTGTTCCAGCTTGGACATGTCTTTTTTTTGCATCAAATCACGAACTATTTCATGATACCTAACGGCAGGAGAATCTCTTTTGAAAATAGCGCCTGTCAAAAGACAGAGCTTTATTCGAAACAAAGGTTTTGAATAATTGATTTACATATTTTCACTGTCATTTTGAGGCCATTTTTAATTTCTTTCATTTTTGGTTGCCAAATTATCGAACCTGCAGAAAATATCATGCGTTGAAAATGAATTAAAACTGAATCTAAAATGGATGCATGTTGCTTATTTCGTGAGAAATGCGGGTTATCCGCCAACACAACTAGCAGAAATATTCCCTCTATGGGCGCATCCTGAAATCTACTGGCCTTACTTGTGATACAGTACTTGCCAGTAGAATTATTTGTATCCAGTAAACTTCAATAACGGAACGCACCCAGTCAATTTGAAAGTAAAAAGATGGACGGCATTGTTGTTTTCCAATATGATGTTAGGTTATGAAACAATTAATGTGTAGGAAAATATAGAGGCCTACGCAAATCAACCTTGAATACATTTTATAATTTTAAACAACCAACATTTTTCCAGATGCAGTTTCTCTGCCTTAATTATTTACAACAACATTCACACTCCGATTTGTTTGTGAATAAACTAATGTAATGTCGCACCATTCTTGGAGATCGCCATCAGTTTTACTGGATTTACTGGGACAAGAAGGCTCCATTATTTCCAGCACGCAGAATTTACTGGAGTGGTGGGTTTCGGAACGTAGAGTAAATTACTCGGAGTAGGTTTCGGAATGTAATGTACGTAAATGTAAATGTAAATGTACGCTTGCAGTAGATTGTGGAGGTTTCGGAAAGCAGCCTGTAATATTTGTATAGCTGAGATATTTTGAGGAAACTGATGTTTCGGGATAAGGTTTGTTATTTGACACATTATTACATTTTTCAAAAGTTGTAAGTTTTCAAAGGTTGCAGCACTTTTTCTATGTTCTTTGCTTTGTTTGTTTTGTTTGCTTTCTGGCATATTACCACCACCTATGTATATATATATATATATATATATATATATATATATATATATATATATATATATATATATATATATATATATATATATATATATATATATATATATATATATATATATATATATATATATATATATATATATATATATATATATATATACATATATATATATATATATATATATATATATATAAGATATATTGGCGTCGAATGTATGATGAATTAGATGAAGGTTTCTTAGGTATTGGGAAGGATAGTGGGAAGAAAGCAGTCGTGGCCCATATTGCAGGAACCATTCCAGCACTATAGTTTAGACTACAAAGGGAAACTACGAAAACCCCTTCTAAAGATAGACGGTGGCGGGGATCGAACCAGGCCCGATATGCCCCTACCTCCCCCACCTCCCAGATCACACGAAGCGAGTGCGTTAACCACTGCGCTGCATGTGCCGGTGCCACCTCTTGTGAAACAAAGATTCCTGAGTTGTGCGATCTGAAACTGAGACTAATTATGTACTAAAATCTAATTATGCCGAATTGATTCAGTATAGCTACGTTTTCATTAAAAGAAATTGTTCGATTCCTAGTTGTAGATAATCACCACATCAATACAAATATTTTCCAGGAACTGCCAATTAGAAAGGAAGTAAATCAAGAATAATGAATTATTCATCTCATTTTCGCTCCACCACAACCTTATACTTCTCTGTATTTTGGTTAAAGTATACGATTTCAGTGGAATAATAGTGAAGAAATAATATATACAAATATTCAGAATATTCGTTTTTTAGATTCCATGTTGAATGATCAATTTTATGATATATTGTTGTGGAAGAAATAAGATGAAAGTGGTTCATTATTTACTTTTATTATTATATGAATAATAACCAAAACGTATCAAATACAACATTTTCAAAACTCGTCTATTCTCACATCAATGATGCCAATAGCTTTTTGTCTTCTTTAAATAGGTAGTTGTCACAAATTTCCAGTTTGGAATACTTTTTACAGTAAAAATTATGATTTTATCATTATTTATTATACATATTCATTCACTTCGACTTTTCTGTACGGTATATATGCAAGATGAGATGGCTGAAAATTATTATTCATTTGTTCGTGTTTCCAGATTTATTGACATATAAATATGAAAAGCTATGTACGTGTATGTGGGGATTTATTGAAATTTGATCAATTTTGAAAAGATGAATTATTAAGAAATCTCAAAATTTCTTCATATCTCTTGTAATTCGAGATCAGGATAATTCAGTAATTCAAGATAATACTTGGATTTTGTTTGTAAATATATGGGGTTTACTCTGAAAAAAGTTTAGTTTGTACAAGATACAGTGCAAGATGTAGTTGTACAAGGTTGTGCAAGATACACATCAAATTATTAAAGTGTTCTATTCAATACATCAATAAAAGCAGTTAATGTTAGTGATAGAAAAACATAAGCGATAGTATATTCAGAAGTCCGTTGTACCGTTGTAAATTAGATCCAAGGTTACTCAGCACGCAGGTGCAGTAGGTCTATAACTATTGGATTTTATTTTATTTTTTACAATCATCTTTCAACAAGTTAAACATTGAAAAAATACTTGTTTAAAATGTAATTTCACGATGAGTTAGACATAGACCTATTACTTGTTGAATCGACACATCCAACCGTTTAGAGCGAGGAGAGACGGTCGGTCGCCAGCTATAGAGTAGTGAAAGAGGACGCGTTGAAGGTTAACATTTGCGGGGCTTTTATTTCAATTAATAAAAAGTGTAACACGAAACTGTATTTTTTTTGTGTTAAATGAGATTCAGTTTGTACAAATGAGATCACACATTAGACACAGAACGATGAACAAAAGAAACCTAATTTGAGAATTAGAACCACACCGTAGCAATATATCTAATTGTAAATTGTAAACGAATTCAGTACAATTATTTAATAAATTAATTACGTTATAAAATTCAAATACGGTAGACATTTTATTCTAGTCAACCTTCAAGGAAGAAAATTCAAGAAAGTGTAGGTATTCTAGCATGGTCTTTTGAATAGTAATGTTGAATTAATAAAAGATGGAAATAGCTATTGATTATGAGTGACTATTTTCATGATAGTTTCAATGTCTGTATATACTTTTAACATCATGTTTAACATTCAAGCTTAAAAGAGTAGAGTAGGGTTTTATCTACTTTGTTCATTTTTGTCTAGTTTTTGTTCAGTGATATTTCTCAAAATTATTTCCAGGGTAAGAATCACTAAACTAATTAGTATCAAAAATAAGTTCATTTCCTCCAGACTTACTTTGAAAATGATCATTTTTTTCATCCAGTTGTATCAAGACAATTCCAATTGTAATACGTTGATGAATAACTGTTCATGGCAATCATATTTGTATAGAATATTAGTAAAACATTTTCACTATTGCAGTTTACCCCTGTGTTTATTTATTGTTGTTTTACATGCTCCTCAGGTCAGACAAATTGACAGGACGGTCTCTGTGTAAATTTCTGTAAGTTTACTTGGATTCATTCAGATTAAAACTATAGATTTTGAGTACATTCCAACAAGCCAATTCATATTGATTGATTTATCAAATTTAATAGATTCTTATAAGGGAAGATTGACCGGCACATGTAGCTGAGTGGTTAACACACTTGCTTCATGTGATCCGGGAGGTGAAGGGGCTGTTGTCTGACAGCCTTGTCTGAACAGACAGTGTTTGTTCTGACGTCAAGGGGGCGGAGACTGCGAGTCGTCAATTGGGAGGAAATTATGAATCGCATTTTGTATAATCTTAAGAGTAATCTAAATTTATGAATAGTTTTGTGTGAGAAAGAATTATGAAAAGTTATTCTCTGCATTTTTTTTGTATTCTAGTTTGAGTCGACCATTTCTGCCGTCTTCGAAGAGATTTTTTTCGTACCCTGTAGGCCGTACTCATCACATAACACCAAAGTGAATTTAATCTCAAACAATAAATTATAATCAGTTTTTAATTCATTTGAACCGTAGCGATACTAGAATTGTTTTCAAATGTTTCTCAATCTCGAATTCTTGATAAATAATCATAATATGTGATTGACAAGACATTCTCAATCATGTCAAAGTCATTATTCACATTTTTATGTTTCTTATGACGAAATGTTCTCATTGTTACAACATAAATGTGGTCTATATTTTCAACATCTAGTTCGTTCAACTTTTACTAAAGTCTTCTAGCAGCATGAGTTTCATGTTCATACGTCACATATTTTACCGCACATTCCGTTTGTCATCTTTGGCAAAGCTAATTATATACTATTTAGGACTTACGTAGTCGATGTATATTCCACTAGTATAACAATGCTAAGAAAATGCTACCGGTATATATTTTCACGTTGTTGTTTTACATGAATGAACATAAAACTTACTAACGGTGTTTTACTACGTGAGGAAATTACTAGGCAAACGCAACATGAGTTGTAAGATGAGCAAGATATCTATGTCATGAATATATATAACCGAGATACGTTACTCAACGTTAAGAAGACGTATATATTTGTGTCGTGGTAGCTTCTTCACACCGCTTTGAAAACCGGAAAATTTCCACCATATTGGACATAACATACAAGGCCTTGCTTAGAAGCTATTTGTAAAAATCCAATATGGCCGCCGAGATCGGTCCCGATCGGAATGAGCATATGTCGCTATAGTCACCGCAGAGGTAACGTATTTCGGTAACTAATATGTGTATCTATGTCTATTATGAAGTCAAAACTCTAATAATCCAAAACTCTTTACATCTTGACTCATATAAAATATTATAAAATATACTTCATTAGATAATCATCGAATCTAGGAAGCCGAGACGCGTGGCCGAGTGGTAACACACTGAACCATCATTCGGGACCGAGGTTCGATTCCCGCCATGGTCGACCATCCTGACAGGGGGTTTTCGTGGTTTCCCTCTGTCGTTCAGGTCAATACTGGGATGGTTCCTTAGCAACAGGCCACGACCGACTCCTTCCCACCATCCAAAACAGTTTCAACATTAAAATTTGGTTGAGCAATATTTTCCGAAAATGGTTTTCTCATGAGATTTCACCAAATTTGATGTTTGATTCATTGAGTATTGGGGGACTGACATTTCGTATACTGGAAAGAGGCATACTTATCAGAAAGTGTGGACCAATCAACATATGACACTGTTTCTGGACATTCCTGGACATTTGAAAAATGGTTCAACACTTGTTTTCTCAAATAATACTGAGAATTTTAAAATTCCAGTAGAATATTGGATTGAATGAAACTTTCAATTTTTCATTTTCATCCGATCAAAATTCTATTCACACGGAATATTTACGCGAAACGAACGTTGCTTTGGAATTGTTCATCGTTTTAATTTCATATTCACTTAGCTATAAGTACACTATATGTTCAATCATATTATATATATTTTATTAAATTTATTATTTGAATAGTTTCGTACAATGTTATACAGTGTTTTACGCTCATGAATAACTACAAAGCCTGAAACAGGCTTATCTGTGAGTACATATTTGTAGATATCAACATTCGTGTGTTTATACTGAAATACTTTTATCTACGGCGAAAAATTATGGTCACAGACAGCGCAGTCCTGGTGTTGAAGTTCATTAGTTTTGAATAATCAAAATGGGGTGGTAATATCGCCCTTGTGGTGCCCCGTCCAAACGATCTTATCTTTCATCCATAGCCTTAATTGGGGAACAATGATTTTGTATCAAGTTTCGATGTTATTAAAAAAAAAAAATATATATATATATATATATATATTTGTGGATGCATACAAATTACAAAGTTTATGTACAGTACATGTGAGACATACAAATTATTTAATAATTATATTGCGACAATAATAGTTAAATGACCGAAGTCTGTCAATATTATTGATTCTAATAATAATGAATGAAATTGAATACTGGATAATAAATACTATTTTTTTGTTCGTTGTAATTGTAATATTAAATAAAATCATTACATTATCATTTCTGGACTGATTCTTCTTTGTGGAGATTTCATAACAATCTGTCAAACATTCACTCAACAGAAGTAAAACTGACGGAAGGTTATTTAGAAAAAGTAGATTAATCTCAAACATTAAATTATACTTTGTTCTGTTTTTCAATTGAATCGAAGTGCATTCACTTAGATGTTTTCGTATTTAAATTTTATGTCTTTCGCAATAAATTTTTCTGTTGACAATTATGTTTGTGATGTAACAAATTAAGTGCAATACATCTTCATCTAGTTCAATCATATTTGGCATTTAACAATAGTTATTTCAATTTTATTGCAAAAGCAGAGTCGAGATAGTGAGTAACATAATGCGGTACCACGTAATAAACGAACTTATCAATGAACTAAACGAAAGCATTAGAGTGTGTAACGATTTTTTTCTATCTAAGGCTTCTCGAAAGCATAATTGATTCATATCAAGGCTCATTCTCATCAAAGATGAACTCTATCAAAAACTATCTCAGAATAAACTGAATTTGTCACAATTAAATTCTCGTGATACTCTTCATCGTAACGATTTCAGTAATACCTTGTAATTATCTTGAGTAGTATCTTGAGAATTTGTAACCACTATTTTGTTAGAAAATATGATATGTGAAATTATTGTTTTGACTACGTAAAAAATATATTTTCTATATATAACATAATATATAGTAAATAAGAAATACATAACGATAATTTTGTATCACATTGTAATAGAAAAATGCATGCATCAAATATTGCTTATACTCTTCAAAGAATTGTATAGTTATTATCTCATTTCTCACGACATAAAATAATTATGACATATTCAAGAACTCTCTTGTGCTTTTGTGTCTTATGTTCTGTTTCTTGTTCTTGTGAACTTTTGAACTTTCTTTCTTTCTTTGTGATCATTATCATTATTGCCAACACTTGAATACCAAGCCACCATGACAGCTTCGCTTTACCTCCGACTAAGTATAATTATTCTCCTAAAAGATGTCACATTACAACTAAATCATCGTAAATGAGTAAATTACCGCCAGTAATACGAGCATACGCATGAAGGAATAAAGAACGCGGTGAGCTTACGCCTTATGATTTTGATGTAATTTATAATCATACGGAAATAGTTAGATATGCTTCGATTGATAATAGATTTCCTATAAAGATTTCTGATCTGCTTGAATAGTTTATTTAATTTTCATATGCGTTGGTCACTTTCTTTATGACTAAATATACAAGTCTGTATGAAGTGTATACAATTTAATTTCAACTTATTCATCTTTTTCGTTCTTTCTTCAATTCTTTCTTCAATTCAATTATTTAAATGTACCATTTGAATAAAATGTTGTATTCAGATTACTCTGTACAATTTCATGAATACATTGTTCAAATCTACTAAGGAAGTGAATAAATAAAACCATTACTTATGTTTACCTCGATAATGTTAGGAAAATATTATATCATCCGACAGTGAAATTTAATATGTTGAAATTCATTCCAGACTAAAGCAACAAACATGTTACCAATCATGTTTTCGATAATAAATAGTTCCATGTAAATAAGTGTTACAATTTGGAATATTACCAATATATTTGATACAAAACCTAATAACAGCTGTCGTCCTTGTAGAAGTGGTACAAGCAACGACTTCCATGGATGCGTGTTCGATTCTGATACAGGATAAAGATTATCAATACTTTATTTACCAACCATCAATCAATTGCTATTCAATATGGTGTCAGCCTTGCCGTTGGCGAGTCCTTACAGTTTAAATTCAAACACTTCTTCTAAACATCGGTAGTATTCCACTTATATTTTGAATATTCTACAGAATATTCTATTTTATATGTAATGCTGAAACGATTGGAAGTATGTTCATTTGATAGTGTTTTCTGAAGAAGTATTGCAAGAATCACATCCAAATGCACATTTCGTTCCAAATAACATCACATCTTTTTATTCATTTGACTTATTCTACTTAGGCCCGGTTTTACGAAATCGGATTAAGAAATAGTTAGTGGATTAACTTGTTATCACCATTGGTTACATATGTTATTTTTGTAACTTTAATAAAAAAAGTTATTGGATTACCATCCTAACTAAGATTGGTAAAACCGGGCCTTACATCTACAGCTATATGTAATAACTTGATCACCTAAAATAACGTTAAAAAAAATACACAGTATTCTGATAAATTTGAAGTTCATGCTTGAATTCGGATGAAACTATTCATTATTTAGAGTTCATAATACCTATAAGAGCCAGAAAATCAAATAAATTACATTGTTTTAAAAGTTCACTTAGCTCCAATGAAGAAACCCTGATACTTCTGAGGGTGTTTCCAAATGAACACTTTCATAATTTCAGACCACGATCTTTATCTCATGTATGAGATAAGGCATTACGTTCAATTGTGTATAATCAATTTCCAAGAGGCAATAAAAACCTACATACTGATGGTTTTAAATCTTCTACAAAAATCGTTGTTGTGTTAATCTCTTAGCATTTAAAACCAAGATACTGACCATCTCAACGTGGCTACAATTATCGTGACCTATAATTGGCCAACATCGTCTAATTTATTGTAGAACATTCTCAGCGTGATAGTTGATTAGAAAAGATATGTCAGATGCGTATTCGATGAGTGAGTATGTTCAAGTGTACCGCTGGTAGTAATCATGTTATGTAACGATCATATGGTTTTGCCTCGGGTGGATCATCTTCATACTCCTACACCAGACTTCTCACAGACTAGTAGTTTATGCTTCCTCTCTCTCTCTCTCTCTCCCATTATATACTTTGTTACACCCACGTATGATAGTTGTGACGTGATTGGGATGAGTAGCACGATGATGGAAGTATAAAAAGACAAGTCTGTCGTGAAGTAGAATCATTGATGTTAATGAGTCAAGGAGGGAGATTAAAACATGCCAAGATGCTTGAAAATTCATCTCTATTCATGTTTATTGCAGTTCAGATAGCACGTGCACTTATCAGCACCGTAAGGCAAAATTAGTCGGTAATACATAATTTCAACTTTGGCCATTTGACAAAAATGAGCGAGTTGGCAAAAATAACAATGGGCTGGGAGGAGGTAAACTGAAACCCATTATGAAGAACAAGGTCTACAAATCTGGTGAATAAGTTCACAAAAGACGTTCTGCAGTATGAATCAATGTTGAGCACACATTTAAAGTTGATTCGTTGTTCCGTTTGATTGAAAAAGGGGTTCTCGTTTTTTGCTGCGCGTATAATTGAGTCGGTTTATGCCCATTTTATTTATTCTCTGGTGTAAATATATTTGATCCGAGATCAACAAGTCTCACTATATCTATTTCAATATATAATGTGATATGTTCATATAAAAAAAACTGACAAATGACAACTGTGATAACATAAGGTGAATTTGCTATTATTTTGGTGGACGTGCCGTGTTTGGTAGACAATTCAGTCTGTTCAACTTTCAATTGTTATTAATATTATTGTTATTGTTGTTATTATTGTTATTGGTTCTATATTTGAAAGGGACCTGAATATTGTGATTGACTTCTACTGTTATAAATATATTTTCAATAGTCTGATTTGTATTATACAAGCGTATCAAAATAGATTCTATATATTTATAACGTTAAACACATAAACATGTGAGTTGATTTAGTTGAAGATGTATCATACGCACACAGTTAAGTGATATAAGTGAAGATAAATTCTTTACATTTTCATTATATCAATAAATAATTCATGAATGAATAATATCGAGAAAACTTTAATACAAATTTAATAATGAGAATTACAAGTTACATGAGCAAGGTATATAGTTAGAACGAATTGCTCGATTGATATTGTCAGTCAATAATTGTTACTGAGAATACATCGTACTCCTCCACGGAATATTAAACCTTTCACACGTAAATCTTACAGGGTATATAGGCATGAACCTTTTTTTTTTAAATGTCCACCATTGGATTCAAAGTTTTCATTCGATATAATGTCGGGTGTAAGATTGACCTTGCCTCCTAGATTATTGCAATGCAGATTAATGATTGAATGGTATTATTCTCAACAGTGAAAGTGACTCTATTGACATACATCCAGAAGTTCGATCTTGGAGTGTTTAGACTGATTCACAGGAATATTCAGATTTTAAGTGATTAACGTTCTCTTGGCAAAACATTGTTTTATTTTTCCCATACTGGCTATGTATTATTAACTTTACTATTCAATACATCATACTTCCATGGACAACATACAATTAATTTCATAAACTGCGTGTTCTTGTGAAATAATGACAACTGATACGGGTGGTCGAGTGGCTAGCACACTGAACTGACACTCAAGTGATTGGGGCTCGATTATCACCATGGTCGACCATCCTGACAGGGGGTTTTGTGGTGTCTTTTGTCGTTCAGGTTGATACTGAGATCGTTCCTCAACAACAGACCAAGACCAAATCCTTTCCAATATAAAAAAATATATATAAATATAATATAATAAACTTTCATCTCATCAGCTCACCATCTCATTCACCGACGCCAATAGATCTTGGTCATCAGCTTAGTGTATCATTTAACTTAATTAAAATACACGAGCAAAAATATAAATAAGACACGGTAATGATATATTTTTGAAATGTATATTTCTCCAAAAAACAAGTAGTTGAAACTGATTTAATGCAAAAGTTTTTTTTTGCCGAATACAAGACACAGTTGGTATCCAATGAGAAGATGAATCAATGATTACTTCCGCTTATTTGGCTTCAGTATTGTTGTTCCTCGCGTGACACTAGCCCTGATGCCACGTTAAACGCTCGCTCACGAAAACACGTGATCATAGTAATTGAGAGAAAGCATTTGACTGCATCATGATACTCTCTTATTAGTAATAATAGTATCATGCTTTTGAAACAAAATATATCAATAGAAGATATAACATTACAATTACATTATAATAGATTGCATTTTAGTAGTAATTGTAGATTTATGTCATGAATTGTATTTGTTATATTGTTGGTCTTCCTCTTGCACGTTCTGGTAGGAAAGTGTTTGAAACATAATAAAGGAGGAACTTCGTGTGCCGTGGAAATAACACAATCATTATATCATTTGTTCGTACTTTTTGAAGATGAGATAATATAAGAATTTAAAATGAGGACATGCTGAGATTGCTCTTCCGCATGGCTCAGCCAAATCACTGAACAAGTCGGACGTGTGTTCGAATCTCGCAGAATGCACGGATTTTTCGAAACTTTAATGATATATCAATCGTTCATTCAAAAACACAAATGGTAGCCTGGCTGTTTTTTATCATGTGCTATCATATAAGATTCATAATATTAAAATATTATGATATTTGGGATTGAAATAAATGTTTTAATTTCTTGCAATATATTTCTGTTTCCTAAAAAAAGTCCAGGTGCGTTGTAAGATCATTTTAATCCTTCAACAATATAGTTGGGCTCACCTGTTGATCTTCCAAATAGCTTCAATAGCTCAAAAATTTATCATAATTGGTTTATTCAAAACGTCTACTCTGATCTATGTGAAACTTTGGAATAATCTTTATCATCTGTCTGATTGATTCCGTGAAAATTCGAATTTATTCGAAGAAAATATTTTTTCCAATTTTCTTTTCCGGGTTATTCCCACAATATTTTTTTCAAAATTTCGAAATGTTTCTTCTCAGAAGTGTTTTGATCGATTTCACCTCAAAACTACACAGTTTTGAGTTAGATGATGACAAATGTGCATGTCAAGTTTTATCAAAATGTGTGCTCTCGTTTGGTCTGTGGAGCGCGACAACAAAAAACTTTTCTTTTTCAAGTCGTTAAAATTAGGTCTTCGTTTATACGCTCATTCAAAAAATATAATTCGGCATTTACACACCGCTTATGGTATGTTCTTTGCTTCCATCCATTTGAATTTTATTCAACTATTTGATGAATTACTGTAATACTATTTGTCTGTGTTTGTAATTGTTTGTAATACGCATAAGCATGTCATGTGTTTCCAGTTCCTGAGATTCAAGGCGATAACGTTGTTATTTACAGCACAACAACAATGCAAACAGCGGAAAGATTTACAGAATACCGAGTCAAGGCAGACTGGCTGTGAGAATAAGACAATGTTAGGTGAAGCCTACTTCAGAGGTGTAACTTTGGTAGTTTATCTACATTCACACGTTACACTTGGGTAGCTTCACCTCTCTCGGTGATCAATTTTCTATCTTCTCATCTAAACATTTTTCAATTCGGATTGTAATGACCACGTAATTATGTATCTTCTAAAAGAGTGACAACACAATACAGTGAAAGAAACTAACAAAGATTGATATTGGATGTCAGTTTGGATTAGTGAGGGAGGATATAAGCTCTATGTCTTACGGAAATGAGTGATACCACAGGGCATCTAGAGAGCGTATACCGGAATAAAGTTGACTCGGTTGTTAGACATGGGTTTGGGTGTTTAACCTTACCTGAACCCTAACCACATTCCATTGAAAAATATTCCGAAGTCCATGTCACACGACCGAGCCGACTTTATTCTGGTATACGTTCTTCAGTGCCCCCGACACCACTGGATCTAGTAATGTCACATTATTCTTGGATTTATAAAATATGTATTTTTCAAGCTCAGCATATGATTTGATTTAAAGGCCGGTGACAGGTAAGGGGTGCATAATAATAGTTCCACCCCCTTCCTTCTTTCAATAAAATGAGATGAGCAAATTCAATAAAATCTTGAATTATAGATACTGTGGACTTATAATCTATCATGAAATAGATGAAGGCACTCACACTTTCCATCACCATCACTTTGAATTATAGAACGAGGTTGAGTGATTGACAGTTTGAATTATTCCATTATTCGTTTTAAAAACAATCACGAGAAGCCTCAGTCAGAATCACTGTTACTCACGACGAGGTTTGAATCCCGGTCTTTTCCATTTCAATTAAATCTCCAATTTACCAACGAAAACGAAAGTTTATCAACGAAAGCACTGTCTTGGAAATCAAAGTCGAATCGAGTGTGGGTGGCAGTCCTGCATTAGGCATAGATTTTTGTAAACATAAACATCTATGATCAACATCACATTTGTGCCCCTCGATCAACCTAGCTGTTTATGGTTTAGTTATTAGCAGAAAATAATCACCACATCTTCACTATTGTCTCATTCTCATAAAATTATTTAATTTCATTTGTATAGATCTTGATTGAACATGTTTAATGTTATAAGATACGTTAAAATAAAATACATTGGTCATAATTCAACATCCAGTGCATGAGATACACATTAAAATAAATATTCATTGCATATTGAGCTGACTAAAGAATATATTTCAATGAAAATGAGAATTTATCATTTCTATGTGGAATAAATTAAACTAGATTTCTACAGTTTAAATGTGAGTAATTTCGTATACTGTTTCTCGGAATATTCTATCACGTTATTTGGCCCGCAACCACCACGATATATCGTTAGTATTGCAAATATGTCACATCAAACATCACAGTTAAATTACCACGCATAATCAGTTGAATTTCACTTAACGTCTAGACGACTTATCATTCGTGGAACTTGAGAATGAAACTGTTTAAATGTGTCCAAAAGTCTGATTTTAACAATTATTTGGTTCTTATAGAAACTAGTTCAAGTAATGGAACTGAGAACAGATCCTTTGTAGTGCTCCATACGAATAATGGTGATATCAAAGTAAATATCTTGTCATCCTTAAATTCTTGATTGAGGAACTATGAATTCATGTAAATTTGTCGATGATGGTGATAATAATAATGAAAAGTGATTCTTCAATCAGTATGTTTTTGATTCTGAAATCACTAGATTTTCTTTCAGTTTGTGAAAATTTCAAGTCCAACTATTCTCACTCTGAACAAAGTTATACCTGAAACCAAGTTTTGCTAAATACTCTGAAGAAATGTTATACGATTTATGCTTGTGGAAGAATTTAAGTTGATAGGTTTCTCAGTTTGTTCAGTGGAGCATGCACACAAACATTATCGCATCAAGTCTTTGTTTACGTTCATCTTATTGTTACTGAATAACTATTACTGAACACTAAGTGAGGCAAAAGGAAAGGATTCAATTTAAAAAAATTACAATCGTATTATTTGCTTCTACTTGGAAGTATTACGTGCCTATATTCTAATTTACATAAATAAATATATAATACATAATATTAATATACACAGTCAATTGATATAGTAAACACTGTTTAACGCTACTTTCTAGCCACTTGGATAAAATCTACATTAAACGGATTAGAACGCATACTTATTTAGATGTGAACCTAGCATTTTCACTTCTGAGTGATAATCATGTATATTCATAAAAAAAGTCTGGGATTTTCATACATTTAGATACGATTACTTGAGCAAGGATTGCCAGGCTTGCACTGCACAAGCACATATGCATTTATGTGCTGTGACTTGAACAAACTATTAATTTGTGAGTTAAACTCACATTTGTAAGTTCAAAAACAGAAAAACTTCACGCTGTGGTTACGGAGTGGTACAGTCAGGGATGCACATCTAATGAGCTTACTCTTCTTCGTCTTGGTATTTTTGATTTTTCTCCGCTATTTTCCCGTTTTCTCCAACTCTTCTCAAATTTGTTACCCTTTGTACAAGATTGTTCGTATATTTTCTCATTCACTCCATATTTACATATTTACACAGATTCCCCTCCTATAGTCACAGCTTTTACTACTTATTACATTTTTTTTCAATTTTCCACTCTTACCCATATTTTCCCATACATCTCTTCTTTGCTATTCTGTGCCATTCTCTCAATTTATCCCTATTTATCCAATATTGAATTCATTTCCTCACAAATCCCACTTTTCATACTCTTTTTTAAATTTAAATTGTCTTGTACTTCAAATTATATTTGTCTTTTATACTGTAATCTGTATATGTACTTCTTTCTTGAGACGATGTGTCTAATCTTGACTTTGATCTTTTAATTATTGACTGATCTCACTATTACATTAATTTTACCGACGTTGTAATCAAGTGTATTCTTGCTAACTACAATAAAATGAAATCAATCAAATCAATCAAAATCAATTTTTCTATTCACCAACTTTCAAAGACGAATCTAGACTTGATCAATACATTCAAAAATCATATTAAATACTGACACTTTGAGTATAGAAAATTATAATGAGTTATGCTGTAAACATTTTTGTTGTTGTTATTTACTATTATTGAACATTCTTGATCTCTTCTTGTAAACATATCTCCTTAAAACCGGTACTAATATCCGACCTCTTCAACATCTTGTTAATAAGTGGTGTTTATTGCGCTGACCTAACCTGTGTAGCGACCTTTACTTGCAGCCGCTCATTTCGTCTAATTGATCGACTTCTTCATTGAGTGCGCTTGATTCCGATGAATTGAGAGCAAGGTGAACAAAGACAGAAGAACGCACGGTGTGGCTATTGTGGTTAACCTTTCAGTATTATAGGCTATCAAAATGATTATTTTCATTAAGCCACATAATAATTGTAAAAACATGTTTTCGTATTATGGCGAAGAATTAACATATTTCAGAGTTTTCAAACGGGTAAAAAAAAATGGAAACTTAGTTCCGCACTTCCTAATTCATACTACAGTTTTTTTATAAGGCTTGCATAATCAATTAATATAAAATGAGCGTAATAAATTCTCGCCACTGAGAAGTATGACATTGATTTTAAGATTTGAGATGATGATTGAAACTCGAAGTATATGAAACAAACATCTGGTTGTAGAGAAAATTTGATAAACTGTCAACTGTTAGTTGTATTATTTCTGTTTTTTTTTCAAACTGTACTTTATCACAAAAACAACGCTGTTTAAATCATGAGCTCTTGTTTTAGATTTACCTATACATCGAGGAATGTTCACTGCACGATAAACATGAATGGAAGCAAATTTATGAGTGGAATCTGATTCAAGAGGTGGATGATTACACTTTGCAAATGTAATTCGAAAAAATATATGAATTTTATCGACTTACTGGAGGTATGTTTAAATCTTCACTCGAACTAAAATGAATAATATTCCACTATCCATTATGATGAATCAATTGGAATTAATCCAGTGTTTTTGCGGTTTTATGGTTAAACACGTGCCAATGCTATTTTACGAGTATTTCATTGCCAAAACCCACAGTAATTTTTTAATATTCGTCAAGATTTTTTTACCGACTTATTTATCTTGTCATGTATGGATTCTATCGAAACTAAAACAGAGAAGGTATGAGTAACATAAAACCCTGATCTCCTTGGACAATGTATCCAGCATCCTTCCTCTCTGTGTACTCTCCTCACCTCTCACTTATATAATCACACTCAATTATAACTTATCAAGAAACAGTCACTATTTCAATACCATGTGACTTGATTTCTTCCCGAGAACATTCATCGGATTGTTGTGCAGTGACGTATGAATGACGTCACTCACATATTTACGTTATTATCTAGATTTGATGGAAAACAATTAAAATAAATATGATTCGTGTAGAGTATTATGATGTAAAGATACAATTAATTTTATATCACTATAATGATATAGTCAAATTCAATGAATTGCTATGAGTGATGCAAGTTGTAGGGTTATATTCTAAGAAGTTGAATTAATGAAGGTGCATTCAATGGATCAATGATTTTAATAGTTACTATCAATTTAGAACGATGAGGAGAATGGGTTACGGTATTGAAATATACCATGTTTGCTCACAAAATCAGATTTAAATTATTTGAAAATCTCACTTTGAGAAGTGAATAGTCAACCATATAAATATAGTCCTAACTGTCCTATTGTGTAATGCAGAAAGCAGGAAGAAGAAGTTAAGAAAAATACGTGTTTGTCCAACTCCAAAAAAACAATGTACACATTATTTGTCATGCTCTTTAAGTATTTGTAATATATATATATATATATGTATATTATGTATATGTATATTCAATATGTATATTGAATCATATTGATTATTAAAATTAGGAATACTTTGTCCAAATTTTATATATACCTGTACGCTTATCACCTTGATTTTTACCATTTTCGACAGAACCCAATACATACCATGTAATAAACCTTCCTTAGTATAGATATAAACCAATAGTCTTCTGGCAACTAATGCCATTAATTAAAAAAAAAGACAGAATACAATTTCTACCTATTAATATTAACCAGTCACAATCTTTGATGTTCACCAGTTTGTTGCATTGTTAAAATAACGATTGTTAGTGATCTCGCACTTAACAGAAGATTTTAATTCTGATATCAAATTCCTCTGTTTCTGGCGATCACGTGTTCAATTTTATAATAATCAAGGTGTCTGTATTTCTAATTACTACGATGACGTGTTTTCATTGTTGTGGAAGCGCGACTATATCACCTATAATCATGGACTTCCACCACAACTGTAACAAACATAACCTATTCTCTAACGGCCACATGGTCTTGCTTTACCTCTTTGTAACTTTAATTAACATACTCAACACAGGTAGTATGATCACTGTAAAAGTAACAGTTTTCTTATTGCTTCTATCCTTACCTTTAGAATAACCTTGATCAATTTCATTACGTGATCAATGTATAAATACCGATACTGTGGTTTATAATAACATACGCTTGAGGCGTCACTTATTATAATCATTTCCTTTTATCCGTCATCGAGACAGAAAACGAGACTACATTTGAATAAAAATCATATGAAATATTCAGTCGCGTTATTATAATGCTATACTATTGCTAACAGCATCATATGTACCTAACATTAGCACACAAAAAATGATTAAGATTTTGCATGAAGACCCGGAGGACTCAAGAAAGAAAGAAATTAGTTTAAGATGCCTCTTTACATCTTGCCTACCGGCTTGATTGCAGACGTTCGGGGCCCTAGTTGGCAACGGAAAACCTATCATTGTATCAATATACGTTTCCGGTTAAATAATCACCAGTATTCAATACGTGCTCGTTCGAAGAGCTTTAGCTTGTGGTATATTTTTAACCCTTTCAAAATAATTGTCAAAAATTAGGATGTTTCTATCTGTTTTTCGTTGTTTTTACTATTTTTTCAGAGTGATATAATATAGAATCATGATTTTTAATGAACGTAGAGGCATAGATATACTCACTGTGGTTTCATTTTGAAAAGAAGTAGACTGATTGGTCCCACCATTTACCCAAAATGTGTTGTAAGCCAAAGGCCTGCATTGGCGCTTTTTATCCTGTTTTGAACGTTCCCTGCAGGATTTACTCCTCGGTTGTGTGATGTAAAGTAGCCTCTTAATAAGTAAACTTATAAACTGGGTTACTAAGAAGAATATCAGTATCTTGATATCATTTATTGTTGCTTGCGTAGTGACTTACCAACACCTACGTTATCAGCTATTTTAATCTATGATATTTCAATATTTAGGTTTAGAAACGAACAGTGTCACAACTACTGTGCCATCATCTGGAAACTTGTCGCTAAATATAACATGAGTTGAATCGATAAATATAGTAGATATAGAGCAATTGTATCATAATTATCTCTTCATTATAATCGTAATTTCATCCTGATATTTCAAGATGAT
Organism: Brachyptera risi; assembly: GCA_964007535.1. NCBI lineage: Eukaryota > Metazoa > Arthropoda > Insecta > Plecoptera > Taeniopterygidae > Brachyptera > Brachyptera risi. The sequence continues at coordinate 34,013,710 of OZ023329.1, read as the reverse complement.
GATATTAATGATGATCTTAAAGATTGATATTTGAACACGTGAAATAAGATTATAAGAAACAATCCAATTTTATTTTAATTTCATGTTCACATTCATCGAAGTGTTGCATTTGCAATTGGTTAATTTGGAAGGCTTGGATTTCTTTTATATGTACATAAATTTTAACTTGTTTACCTCTTGAACAATAATAATTTATGATATAGTACGATATTTCAAGTGAAGTAAATACAGCTTGTATCCGAAACCTACTTGATTGAAATCATTCTTCATCTTCCATTGAAGAGATCCTGGTAATTCTTAGCGATATCTATTATGTTTTTCCAATATTTGACCCCATAACATATTATTATTGTCTGTCAAGAATACGATTAACAGAGGGCCATGGCATGATTTCGTATTGTTGTTGTTACTACGCACAATTCTGAATTGACACTTTCTCATCACCAACTTGATACTTTGAAAAACGTTCACTAATTTAGATGTCATCCTTTGTATAACATTTTCATCATAATCAACAAATAAACATAAATAGGCCTACGTATTGTAATAATGAAAAAAAAAGTCAGTTCAGAGTCAAAAGTCCCGATTGTCTGTCGCAATTTAGCGGATTTCCTTGTGAACTAGGTGTCGATAAGAGTGGCTAGGGTAAACGTGGCATTGCATAGCATTGTAGTTCCTCATAAAGCGATAGTTGCGCTACAGGCCATCGGGACCCTGGACTCATATTCTGACCCCGGAAATATTTCATTTTGAAGACGCGAGTCGGTACACCTACTTTAAATTATGATGAAGTATGTTGGTATCACTACATCGTGGCCTTGGAAATAGACATATGTTTTTGGTAGTTTCTGTCTGGGTAGTCATGATCGGCATCCAATATGTTAGAAATTCATTTAAACATGTTACATTCTGAATTTACATAAGGCCTTGCGACAAATACTTTTCTCAAGCATTTTAAAAATATATTCATCTTCTGCTAGAATTAAAATCATCCACCTCGATCTGCATGGATTTTACTCTTGGGAACACTCTATTTCTCATTTTTTTTAAAAACTACATACAATTTGAAATATCCTACGAATTGAAAAAAATAAAAAGTGAAGCAAGCTTATAGAAAAAAAATAAATTACATGGAAGTGAATATGGATGACTGTATCAAGTCATTTGAGTTTAATCTATATGATTTGAGTCGAAAATTTCATAAGTCATCCAAGCACGGTAATTCTGAGTAAATATATTATTGAAACATAAGAAACAACATTTTCGTTCTTACGTGAAGCGACATCTATAACTTTTTCCAAGTAAAACAGAAATATGTACAGTACACATATATTATAATACTGGTCGGAGGATCGAGCCTAGTAGGGGGCCTACTCATATTCAGCCTATGCCATGTTGCATGCGTTGATTGAATGCAGCATGCAATTTACCAGCGTGGTACGTAACACATTCTTTCAAGTCACGCTTTTGGCATTCACACATACGTACACCCTACACTACAAGTAGTATTTTTATTCTTCACTAGAACTATCCATCGATCGAAGATAAGACTAGTAGAAGTAAAAGTTGATGACTTATGACCTTAGTTTTAAGAACAAACGGGATTCCGAGTTCGAATACCAGGATGAGTATTACAGCGATATTCAACATGTAATAGTTCACAATTAAAAGGTCACTTGGTTATTTAAGATTGGAAGTCTATGATGAATGTAGACCTAAAATGTATCTCATACTAACACATATGAGCTTTTGTTTTGTGTAACGAAACGGTGGCAATATTTATAGAGTTTGTATGCAAGTTTTTAGTAATAAAAAACATGCTATTAATCGTAACTTATTCAACCTTACCAATAGGTATGTATTGAAACATCATTCATATCTATATCCACAAAGTATATACATATATATATATATATATATATATATATATATATATATATATATATATATATATATATATATATATATATATATATATATTTGATATAATAATATATATATATATATATATATATATATATTTATATATATATATATATATATATATATATATATATATATATATATATATATATATATATATATATATATATATATATATATATGTGTGTGTTTTATCGTATATTTTATTCGATTTTTGAGCAAAATATTCGAAAGAATTGAAAAAAGAGGTGAATGAAATTATCAATTCAAATCTCAGTATGTGGAAAAAGTTTAGATAAAGTGTTGTGATAAAAAAAACAATATTATATTTACGTTCATGAGTGTTTTCCTTATGTTCACTATAAATAGATGGAAGAAAAGTAGCGAAATGATCATGGTGTCAGCATCGGCGGTTTCAATTAATAATTGATTATCCAATGAATTTGTGTCACTAACCATGTACCACTGGTAGGACCTAATGGTTAGTTCAATATAGACACAGAAGGAAGATATTAGTTCTTGTCTAGGCGAGACAGCAACACAACTGTTTGGGAAACCGAGTTTTCACTTTCTCTCATGTCATGTTCACAAGTAATAAATGAAGTTCAAACTTAAAATCAAAATAAATACAAGGAGTACCATTGTCAATGTTCAAGCTATATATTTATAAGATCAATTCAGATTTAGATCTATAGATTCATTTTTATTTATATTTATGCCATTTAATCAGTATTTGAAAACAGCAATAAGCCCCAAGGTACCTCTTGAAGTTCACCATATATAATTTTGTGCAGTTATTTAGTAATGCTGTGTTGTCTAAACGTCGCAAGTTACATAAGTAGGGCATGAGCCCTGGGCGGCCAGTTACAGAATTCATTGCGTGTAAATACGAAACATCAAACAGCAGTTGACATTTAGTCGAACTGAGGAATAGAATTAAAGAAACTTGTCTGTCTAGATCCTCAAACGAATATTGCTGGATTGGAACCACAGACCGATAGTGATATCAGCTAGAAGAAACGGTCGTACGGTACCACCAACATTTAGAAATATACGAAATTTAAATGAACAATAGAAAGTTCTTTCAACTTGAAAATAAATCAGCCATCTATGATTATACATGATGATTAGTTTTGAGGCAAATATTTGAAACGTATTGGAGTGTAGATTTAGCAGATATCACTTGTTTGGTGATTAATAACCACTTAACATCGGCGTGCCCAGCACATTTCTTTGGGTATACCAACCTTATAGAAATATTGAAAATCCATTCTCTGAAGCTATTTTTTTATACAAATTGAATACCGTTGACAGAAGATTATGTGTTTCTTTGTGGAACTATGAACACAAATTTGAGCATGTAGGCCTAAATAAGGTTCAAACGGTTCAACAGGGCCGTTGAAAATGATTCCTTTGCGTAATATTGATAACTTATCCCCCCTGCCTCTACTTTTCGAAGAGCAATAAAGCCAGTGAATCATATTATATACGATCACGAGCCAATTACCTTTGGGGGAATATGGGATAGGCTGTCATTTCATCCCCTCGGGTAAATTTTTGAAATTTCAACGAATTAGAAGTGATTTATAGATTTTCAAGAATAACATGAGTGAAAATGTTATTCTGTCAAGGTTGTTACAGAGATAATTTTGGGTACAATGTCCAGTGTCCTCTTCCTTGTGGTACATTAGGTATACGGCCTGGGCCCGCTCTGTCTATACCACGTGCGCACGCCAAAAATCTTTTGAATTGTATAAGATGTAATATTTGTATAATTGTATTTTAAATGTAAAAATAAAGATAATACAATTCTGGTAGAAACATCGATAGTCTACGGTCAGCATGGTATGGTTGACGTTCTAGTGTTGTATCTCCATGTATTGTATATGAAGAAGCAAAATAAAATCATCTGAAATTGATTTGTAATTCATTTTGACATCATTTTTAAGCTGAAAAGTCAAAGAAAGTATGTTTCAAAACTTTTAATATTTTTTGATGGTAGTATATATTGATTTCCATAAAATTTATGTTTACCCTGATAAAGATCTCTTTTCAATGATGATTTAATTTGTCATACCCTTCAAAATTTGTAAGTAAACATTAAACAAATATACAGTAAACATTAAGTACACTAAACATTAGGTAAACACACATTTATGTTGTTTCATATCTCAATATATCAGCCGACTGGTATATTTCAATTGAGAGGTGAATGGATGTATCATCGTTTCAATATAAGTGGCTTCAATAACAGACTAGTAAATTAATCAAAAATCACAGTCCATTTTTATTTTTTAGCGAAAACATGATGAATTGAGAGAAGTATTTTCATCTCCACGTTTCAATTCTTACTTTCTCAACGTCAATTAAAAGCTAAACTGCCACGAACCAATATGATATTATTTACGTATATGAATTTAAGAAAATACGAATGAGAATTTCGACCTCAAATGTATTATTCGTTATTCTCAATAATTTTATTTCAAGTTGAGAAATCATAACGTTTACAACATTGATGTGACTTGCCTGGCCTTGAAGTCCATTTTAAACTATTTTCATCCCAATATTATTTCTCGTTTAATAAATATACAAATTCTAATACAGTTTTGTACCCCAATATGACGTGCTGTTGGTGGGTTCATGAAACATCATTGAACAAATGAAGGCATATGGTAGTAGAGACACATGTTTATCATTGAACATTGATGCAATATTGTTTAGTGTTTTTCTAACTAGGAAAACGCCATATACGCATTGTTAGACGAGCGGATAGTAGTAGTATGTCGACTTTTCTGCCAAACTTTTGCCTACATTCGCCAATTGGGTGACATTCAAGTTAGAAATGGGAAAAAACTGCTTCGAGTGGTACCAATGTAGCACATTTTATGGTTTTTCTTCGAAATGGCTCACCCGATCAAGCTGAAAGTTTTCAGAAATGTGTATCATAACGTAACTCAACTTCACGCAAAATTTCATTTTTTTGGAAAATAAAAATATTTTCTTTTTTTCCGCCGTGTTATTCTAATGAGTATTTCTGAAATTTCTAAAATTCATAAAAGAAAAAGTTAGAATCCGATATTGCCACAAAACTATACAGATCCAAGTTAGATGAGGAACCATAATGAAAAAAAAGTTTGAAGTTGATAGCTGTATCCGTTTGACATGTGGAGAACCGACAAAAAAACATAAAAAAAAGATAAAAACGAACACCATTTTTTTTCAGTATGTCAAATTGAATCCTCGCTAAAGCTCGTCTAATTACGGTACTAACTCAAGCTGTTCTAAACTGGCTATGACACATTCGTTTAATCTTACGATCAGTATTTATAAAAATTCAATATTTTAAAATTTACACTTGAGCCTAAATTTTGAATTTTTAGATGAGCGTAGCGAAGCTTTCCATTTCACACCCTGAAAAAAAATGGGCTTCGTTTTCATGTTTTTTTTTTTTGTAATTATGTACGCAGAATACAGGTCAGAGAAATGAATCAATCAACTTGAAACTTTTTCTGAACGTTGGTGTCATACCAAAATAGGTTGGAATTGTTATTCAGAGGAATCGGTCCGAAGGTTTTTCTGGAAAATAATCGGAAAGTTTGGAAAATCCTCATAAGAATAACCCGGAGGAAAAATACTTGAAAAACAAGAATTTTTCAAAAGCTCTCAAATTCTCACAGAATATGAAAAATACTATTAAACACCTTTTCAGAGATTTTTACAACAATCGAATGAGAAATAATGAAGAAAACGCAATAAACGTGTACATTTTATTGAATATTTGGATCACTTGGTTTTGCAAAGTGTTTATGCGACAGGTTGCAGGTTATTATAAATATCAACAAGTTGTAGGTGAGGTTTTTGAACGTTTGAAGTAAGTCAAGGTTTCAAGATGTAAATTGAGCTGACAAGTTATTTTTCATTCTAGATTGCCATACTTCTAAGCTCATCTCACAACGCGCATCCCGCGTTTTCCTAGTGATACAAAGATAAAGTTGAAATTTACATTAACGCATTCATTCATGCTTCTTATCTCGACAGAATAAAATTTGAAAAGCTGAACATATAGCATATTATAATAAAGGTGTACACATAGCAATACAGACTTTACTTATAGAACCTCTTCATTATCGATTTTTCCAAAAAAGTTATTATCAAGTGATGTTATACATTATTGTAACATCAGTGAACAAAAATATCAATGCAATTCAGCATTGGTATGCTTGCTCATAACTTTTCCAGTAGAGCTATTCTAACCTGGCAAACATACCATCTCAATATCTCACAAAATAGGGAACAATATTGGTCAGTTTCTTTTGTCATTGTCAAGATATGGTGCTGCTTTCGTGTGAGTTTAGGTTTTGACTGCAATTCATTTAATAATCATGGGCAACGATTCGAAGGGCACAACTGAATCTTGTTTTTCTTGAATAATCGTATTCCCAGACACATCCTTTTATTTTTTTTGTGCAAAACTTTATTGTTTGAAAATCAGTTGAATTTTGGTTATATTTTTTCAGGAATCGTAACCTTCGAATGTTGGTGCCATTAAAAACTATACTAGAGGGTAATTATTGAACTAACAATAGAATTTCGATGATGACAAGGCTATGTGTATCAAAAGTAATTGATGTATACCTGTTCAGAAGACAAAAACTTGAGATATTTTAGCCGTAACTACAACCCAATTGACGACTCGCATTCACCGCCCCCTTAACGTCACAAATCGTACCGTCCAATCAACAGGGCTGTTAGACCTGTTGTGGAATAAAAATATCCAATCGGGGTATCTTCAAATGACCACAAATGATTTAGATCCAACTGGCCTACTGGTGAAGCCACGCCCATTTCGAGTCGTCAATTAATTCTATACATCTTCAAGAGATTTTTGCTATCATTACCGTGTGTCGTTAAACCCGATATAAATGGTTTGGATACAACCGATATATTAATGTCAACTGCCAATATTCCTCATTGTTGCATCATTGTGTTTTCGATGCCCTACTTGATTTAAGAGCCTCAGGTTAATAAAACCACTTTCGATTGGAGATATAGCTCTTTTCTATCACACTTAGAACGATATTCATCCGATACATTGGATTAAAATCGATATATCGATAGTCTTTTGACATTCATCCTATGATGGTTCCTATATTCAAAAAAACATTCGTCAACGAATGAGACAAAAATATGGTCGGCGTTCTTTTTTCTATACTTAAAAAACGTTTTCTGTATAATTATTATAACATTGAGAACAGGGTCATTCGAATTACAATAAGTTGTGAGTAAAGGTTTCCATATCCTCTTGAGAAACGTGATCTATAAAATCTCAAACGAAAAAAAGGACAATTTTACATGAATATGGGAGAATATTATTCGGATAGGAATATATTCAGATCTGAATAACCAGATTGGATTGATGTAATCTTCGCTGTTGACAGCTATTCTCTTCAGTTTCATAACTACAACAAGTATTGTTGTTACCGATAAAAGTAATTCCTGTTCCATCCAATGACGAATTGCGAAGATGATCTAATTTACCATCTAGTCAATCACAGGCTGAAAATGCCAGAAATGCATGTTCATTACGCATCTGACCTGAGATGAACTGACCATCATCCAATGAATAATTGACCGATGTAGATCGTTCGCCCTCGTGATGTCACAAAATATAAAAACCAATCAAGTGGACAGTGTAGCAGGAGAAAATAGGGAAATAACCAATCAAGGTATCTCAAATTTCCCCTGCTTCGTATAAGTCACGCCCATCTACATTGGTCAATTGATCCTATCATATTTATTATCTTGGTCTCAATTACAAATACTACTCAATATTCACAAAAATAGAATTTATTTGAAGTTATTCAGTTGATTATTTATTATTCTCAAGGTATTTTCCACTTGATAACAAATAATGTCAAATAATAATTCATATCAAATAATGTCACATGAGTAATTACGTAGGTCTAATGGAGACTGATTTGTTTGTTGCAATGAATTTGCGTACTATAATTGAGCTCGTGCGAGTTTCATGTATAGGTTGATCAATTGTGACTGTTTGCTGATTTCAAATAACTACTCAGAATTTGAATGTCCAAGGGCGGAAGTGAATTGCAAGAATGCTATGACGAAGGAAGATTTTTTATTGGGATTATCACTGAAATCCTTGATAATACTTGTCTCCACGTTCTATGTTTGTAGACGCCCGCAGCGTTCTATCTTTTGTATGTGAGTAGTTTGTGATTCACATCTAGTATCACCGAACGACATTTTAATTGCCTCAAAATCATTCACTTTTATAATCTGAATAATGTATATGTATTCACATGTTTCGGTCTATTGAAGTACTTGAATTTTGTTGATTTATCTAAAAGTATCGATAAGACTGATAAAATTTGTATATTGGGCATATCAAATTTTGACATCATATCAAAATAAGCTAGAAAAACGCTGCAGGTTCTCGTCTTGTTGTTAGTAGGAGACTTTTAAAATTGAGTAAACCTCGCCATTGATTATTTCAATTTAGAAATCAGTCACAAATACCTGTTGAAATATCATTGTCTTCATCAGATCTTTATGGACATTCTTATCTAAAGAATCTCTGAGCTATAGTTTATGGTGAGCTATAAAAAAGCTACGTGTCATATAGTGTTAAAAAGTCAAATTCAAATCAACTATGACCGAGTTTTTTTATGCCAATCAAGTTTTAATCGGAATGATTTGTAAGCATATCGCTGGTGAAGAATATATCTTCTATTTTTGATAAAATAAGGTTTTATAATTGTTATAAAGATAACTTTCATGACAGCAGTTACAAAGTTTACACCTTCTTCTGGAATATTTCGATTTGCTAGATACAAGATATTGGTTCTTCACCATCGATATGTTGTTTTATCAAGTTGAGAGATGAACAAAAGGAAAATAGGATTCTAGCTTCAAGCTCGTTCATATATATAATTGAACACAATCTTGTTCACCTTGAATATATTATCAGTTTATCACTCCATTTTCACTGTATATATCTCAACAAATGGAACCGACAGCGATGATATTACAACGTCATACACGAGGTGATAGGGTAAAGGGGATAAGGATAAGGATGATAGGGGAGTAGGGGGGTTTGTAGCAACCACATGAAGTAATTTTACGTGACGTTCCTGTCAACATCTCTTTTAGCTCGTTCGTTTCAGAGTGTTTGGAAGTCGACTTGGCAAAATACCCGTGTTTTGGTGATAACTTCTGAGTGGTATGAGTTATCAAAATTCACACACAGATAAACACAGATATTCTGAAATACCTTCAGAATGGTGTGAAATAAAATTATCGACCCTGGATTCTCGTTTGCATAGGTATATAGGTTAAAAATTTGTTTTTAGCTGTATAATTGTGAAATTTTTTTTTTTTTTTTAATAACATCGAAACTTGATACAAAATCATTGTTTCCCAATTAAGGCTATGGATGAAAGATAAGATCGTTTGGACGGGGCACCACAAGGGCGATCTTACCACCTATATACAAAATTATGCAATATAAGATGAATAGTTATCAATTATACCGTCATGAGAATAGTATTAGGCCTATGAATATACGTGTTTCTTCGCTATTGAAATTCCGAAATCTCATATTATTCAAAACATATCACCAAAAAAACTGATATTTTGCCAAATCGACTCCCGTGCACTCTTCAAGCGCATTTGGTGCGTTTTCCTTGTTCTTATACAAACATATTTTTGATGTAAACTGTATCACAATAAGTTTTGCAGTTATAAAGGACCTTGATTAAACTAGAAAGTATAGCTTCTGTTCATCAAACCATGAGTGTAGACGAGATTCTACAAACTTGACAATATCAAATATCAACGATAAAACTTCCGAGAATTTAAATCAATGTTTTTTGCAATGTTTTATGTTGTTTTGCACTTGTTCAAAAATATATTCACGAAATGGTGTTTAGTCATTTTTGTGTGTAAAATAAGGAATATTAAAAATAATTACCGGGATTCAAAGACCTCAATCACCAATATGCAGTGTCACAATTGTATTGCAATGGTAGGCGAACCAAAACAGCTGTCAATATAAACATTGTTTCAACGTAAAGTATAATCAGAAGTATAGAAGAATAGAACTCATGAGAAAATATGGTGACCATAGATGATTTGTTCATCAGTACGAATGTTTCATTTACACAAAATAATTGAATTAATTGGTAGGTGGAGGTCGCTCTTGTCTAATAGTCATTTTCCTTGCAATGTTTGATCATGAATTTCTATCAATTTATCGATAATGATATTGAAATGAATCAATTGCTGGTTCTTGAAATATCAGTAGAAAATGAGATCATTTATAGTTGTTTTGTTGGTATCCAGCCGCCAACACATTGCACCTGCGCACTCGACACTGCTCTACATCACATAACGCAGTGGTACCACTCCCCAAAACTAAAGGAATGTATCATTTCAATATCAGGGAAAGTGTTGGATTGAACTCACATAACCTTACTATATTATACACTCGTAAGAAGTGAAATTCAAACATATCACACTTTACATGGCATTATGGCGAACTACACTCACCCGCTGCCTAGACCGTTATTACAAACCTATTCATTAATTAACTATCTTAATATTTTATTTTCAACAGTTTGACGACGCGCTTTTCCTGTGATCTATGATGGCGTTGGTTAATGATGCATGACGACGATAGAAGATATAGGGGATGTTATTGTATTCTGGACAGTGGTAAGCACACAGTCATTAAACCATTAAAGTATTCACCTTACGACTAAGGGAAACTATGAAAAAACCTGTCAGGGTTGTCGAGCACAGCGGAAATCAAACTACGGCCTCCTGAATGACGGTTCGGCGTGCTAGCCACTTGTCCACTCTAGAAAGCCTTAGGCTCTCTATTCCACCCGTCTCAGTAATTACCCGTCAGTCAGTGCTTTTTTATAAGTGAGAATTTTACGTGGTCAAAAACAACGTATTAGTAGATCCGCTTTAAGGACCTTGACGCTGGATGGAACTATAGTTGCAACATGTTTGTAACTGAATATTATTGTCTGCATAGAAAATTACACTAGTGACATCTAGCGGCAATGTCGACCCTACAGCGGATAGACCATTTAAATTGCTCATTTTCCATAGAAAAAAAATTAAAATGATAAGTTGGTATATATAATATAATTTATGAGAGTTACTTTATCATTTTCTCAACTAACATAAATTTGATTAGAATGTATTGGTAACTGCATTACGCAACCGAAGAGAAACATTTTAATTATTTCGTAAACTAGAACTGCTGCAATACTGATTTTATTGTTTGACAACTATCTCTTCACTATACAGATCAATAATGAATATAAATTCAAAGAATTCTAATTTGAAAAGAACTACAAATACTCATTATTTGACTCATTATTATTTGATTTGGATGCTACTTTTAAGTGCCATTCGACTAATACAGGGTATAACAAAATATATTATGATTGGTGGATATCACTTGTACTCTATTGTTGTCTGTCTCTTGCAATAATGATTTGAATATCACTTGACATTCGATTTTTCACTTGTATAAACACTAAAGAAGATGTGAACCACCATCCAGTGTGTGTGTGTGTGTGTGTGTGTGTTTGAGAGAGAAGAGGGGACAGTCGCTCGGAAACTTCTTCTTTCGTAGATACAAGTAAATTTAAAAATCTGTAAATATATGTTATTATTGGTTCGCTTAAAGTGTTTCAATTAGCATAACAGATTCATTCTTTTATGTCCATCATTTGGGGGCTGAAATAATCATACCTAAATAAGGCTCGATAAATTTCAGACATCATCACAGATTTTATTTTAGTAATCGATGCCAAAATTGTCATGCAACAAGTAATACGTGCTTCATATAATAATGATAACCTTTGATTCAATTTGTCGTTGTAATTTAAGAGATGGTTTGATGCATAAGAAATAAAAGATGATAAACATTGCACACCCTATTCCGATTTCTGACCTTTCCAAGTAAATGACTCAACTGTTATTGTCGCCTGACGTTAGATGGTTACATAAAGCACAGCCGCGTGTTTTGCATGCTAAATCTTCCTGTAACATGGATTTGGAAGAGTATTTAAGCATCTCGCAATTATTATTCATGTAACTCAGATGTGTAACCAATAGAGTTGAAATCATTTTGAAATAAAAAAATCTTAATTACCTGACGGCAAAGTATCCAGTTTCAATTTTCAAATATGTTCTTTGATTACACAGATAGAGTAATTAATGTTTTTTGCCTCCTAATCCATTTCAAAGTTTCGTAAATGATGCTTCTACATCTTTGACCTCTTTCAACATTTGAAACTTTCAAAGTACTAAACGAAGTATCATTATACAATCAAATAATTCGTAATCATAACAATTAACAAAATGAATTGAAATTCATGTAAACAATACATTACATTCGTATAACTTATCTATAGTCATAGGGGTACTATATTTTCATACGTCTACTGCTAGAAAATCGTACTTAGTACTTTTTTTTGCGGTATAAAAAGCTCACGTGTTAATTGTAAATATCTATGTTTGAGAACTGAAATATGCTATGCATTTTAGAAGTTATCAATAATATGTTAAAATCGCTTTTAATATATTGGATTTGCTATTGACGCTATTACTGAGACAAATAGAGGAAAGAAGAAAAAGGTGGAATGGACTGAAATGCTGAATGTACTGAAATGCATTTCAATGCTGACATGGACTGCGGTACAAGCTCCAAAATTGAAAACGTTGTCACATTATGTAGAGCCACCTTGAAGGGTTGAATAATAATTAAATGTATGCACACACTTTTATACTCGGAAATTATAGTCTTTTGTGATCCTTACAAACCCCCACACAAGCGAGCAATGACTGAATAGAGACAAACAAATTGATATTCAACCAAACTTGGGCTCACACATAAAAGTTGATTGATTATATTCAAACGTACGTATAATTTGAATGAAAAGGCGTCACATATTGTCAAGTGTTAATCGTTCTAATTGTGTATCCCCAATCTTGTGACAAATCTCTCTCTCTCTCTCTCTCTCTCTCTCTCTCTCTCTCTCTCTTGCACTGAGAAGTCACTTTCCTAAAGTCGTGTAGGTGTATTCGGATATACCACGTGGTAATAGAGAAAGTCGAAGACATCTCATTTTTTCAGTCACCGACAATAGAGTCTGAGTGTCATGGTAATATATATGTAAATCATATTTTCTTCACTTGTTGAATTGTTCAATCTAAAAATTGTGGCATATCACTATTAATACAATAAAAGTGAGAATACAATGTATGAAACAAATATGTGAGTCAATATAATGGAGCATTCATAACCGAGTAAAATTTGACACCAAGATGGAATTAGCTAAATTTCAAACAATTATAAATCGCTGAGTGATTCAAATTTATACAGATTGATGCTCTTCAAATAGTAATGCATAATGATATCATGGACATTTTACAATAATCTTCTGGGGAAATTCTCCACATGCTTTAAGAATTTTCAGACTCCAAAAACGAGCAGTGCGGGCAATGTTAGGTGCCAAATCTACTACATCATAAAAACCTCTTTTTCGTAAATTGAACTTTCTCACAGTTTTTGACATTTTCATCTTAGAATCAGCATGCTGCGTTAGGTCACATCCCAATCTTCATCAATTTAATTCAGAGATTCATATCCATAACACAAGAAGGAAAGAAGACGTCCACGATAAAACTGTTACTTTATTCATATCAACCAATAGTCCAATGTTCTCATCAGCCCAACTTTTTAACAATCTGCCGCTATATGTTAGAGACAGCAATTCAGCTAATATAGTTTTAAATTGAACATGTGAAATTTATTTTAAAACAAATTTGCTATGATGCCAGAAGTTACCTAGACTGACTATTGTAATCTCAACTATATTTATGATCTTGACTATATTTTGTAACCCTCACTTTCAATTAATTAAATTGTTCATTTTCTCATAGATGAGGTTAGGTGTAAGAACAGTCATCTGACTGAACCTCGCCCTTTTTAATGTACCAACTCTTGTTATACATAATGAATAAAGACTTTCTATTATTATCATCATTATTGTTATTATTATTATTGTTCATTTGTTTTGTTTATTTGTATTGTATCTGTATTGTACCGTGTTTATTCTTTATTGTATTGTATTTTATTCTTGATTATTTGATGTGGGTTCGCTAGTTGAACATGACTTTCAGATATTATTTATTCATGTAAAAGAAGATGAGTTCTTTGAAGAGAGTATTATTACTCTATTCCACAGGCAAACCCTCACAGGGTTTTGTGGACATTCAAAAGTGTGAAAAATGTCGTAATAATGTACATTTATTGAAGTTGAAATTCCTTTTATTTTTCAGTATAGGTATACATCAGGTGTGTTCACAAAATACCCACGAAGCCTGATTCAGGCTTATCTGTGGAATAAATACAAAAAAATACAATCTACATGAAGTAGGAATTATGGTGAAACAAAAAAAAACAATTAGGTAATAAGTAATTAAAAATAAGTAATGAACAAATTGATTCATCATATTCGGATATATGGAATGGGTAGTGATATCCATATAATAATAACATCTATTGAATGAAAATAAAATGAAAATAAATAAAATAAAATTAATAAATTAATAATAATTATTATTATTACATGTGGGCTGAGCTTCCTCAGATCTCTGATCTACAGGACTTATCTTCACAAATAGATTTTGTTCAATTGAATTTCTTACCAACAATACGGTTTTTAGGAAGGGTGTCATTCCATGACATCATGGTAGCATATACATCATGGCTATGAGAGATGCATGCATCATACAGATATCAAACATGATATGTTTAATTCTTTTGGGCAAATGCAAATTCACGAGAGGAATGTAAAAATGTATTACAAGTTCATTTCAAAGTGAATGCTTCATAACGGAAATTAAGTCAGAATGTTGGTATTGGAAATTAATTTTTATTTGATATATGTGTCGCTATTTAATTTTTATTATCAACACTTTCCGTAGTATTAATGAATTTGTTTGTATGTCCTGATGTTTATGATGAAGAATGCTAATTTCAATGCTTGAATGAGAAAGAAAAACTAATGGAGAGACTGGGAGAAATCATCACCATCAAGTTCATCCTGATTTTAGGATTCAGTCAATTCATTTTGATTCAGCAGGTTCACTGTTCACGTATGGAATGAACGATTAAAATACTTTCAATATCAAAACTTGAAATACAAGAATACGAACTGAATGTTCACTTTATATCAAATGAAACTTTCATCGAATTTCTAAGAGGAATTTATCAATTTCATTTATGTTCAATAATGTATCAAATTGATTGGAATGAATGTAAAATGAACAGACTTGATAAGGAATTTTACAAATATGAAAATATAGTGACTAATGAGAAATTTAATGAAGTAAACCGTAACAATATAAATAACCACGTTGTTGACTCACCGTAGAACTTCAATACTCATTCATAATAAAAAAATTATCTTTGTTGACTCAAAACTAATTTGAGTAGTGGAATTAAAAATAGTCAAATATGTAATACATCAATAATTGATTACATGTAACTCAGTGTCACTATTGATAAGTTAATATACACAGTATGAAGATACTTAAATATATATCTCGATTCGATTAGGCATGATCTAAAAGTCAATATGAAGTAATGTATTATTATCATTCATTATTCTCTAAATAAAGTGCACTACCACACCCAACTCCATATCTATCTTGCAAGCATGGATACACAACACTATTCTTGGCTTATCATGCTAGAAACGAATTTATTGAATGTTCATTTTAAATTTACTTGTAAATATATCTGTCACACGTGGGATCGAGTCCAGTATTGGGTGTTTTTTTTGTAAATAATTCAAATGTAACAATATCATCCGTACCTCAATTTAACTCACCTGTTGATGGGGTCGCTGAGCAAACAATAATCACCAATGATTGCTAAATGATTATGTATTTTGTTGCAATAGTATGAGTGTATTTGAAAGAAACGGAATTTTGTGATAAAATATTCGTGATTTTCAAATGTTATTATTGATATCAATAAAATATCAATGAGACATTGTCATCTTTCGATATGGAGAATTCTACTCAAACTTTCTTAAAAAAAAAAGATTTCATGTTTTGAAGTTATTTGAATTCTTCTTTCATGGGTAACTGTTTTATTGGATTTCGTTCTGAAATAATTACTGAAGGTAGTATTGTTCGAGTGATTATTGTCTGATTGCAGTAAACAAAGTCGACTCATGGAGCTTGCTATAAGAACTTCACTTCATCATAAGACATATTACACATATTTTGAAATCTGTGGGAATCAATACCTTTTTGATCATTGTCAATGTCACACCTCGAAAATAATGATGCCTGTATAATTTGAACAAGAAAAACAATTTTCTACCGGTATATGTCTCATAATTTAGTGAGATAATATCATCGACGTAACTATCCATTTCACTGATAATACCTTTGCACATTCATTATTGTATCGAAATTGCACATTCGTTTCATCTATAACATATCAGAAGTAAATAAATAAAAAATTTTTTTTCACACAAATATACATTTTTTCATCTACAAATTATTCTATTTTCAAAACCGGAATAGCTCAAAATCACAATTTCCAATTAAAAAAAAAAAGTACCACGAAAATGTAATACAGATAACAATAATGTGTATATGTGACTTGAAAATTGTTCCAAATAATGAAGAAAAATATGGGAGAGACTTTAATGTATCATCTATTCAAGGATGAGTTCATATTGAACTTGAACATTCTATGCAAGAGGCGTTAAAATAGAGGAGAAAATCAGCGAACCTATTCTATAATCAAATAAACAAGAAATCAATCTTTTATCTACTAGATATCTGAACATTTTCTTGCTCGATGAGTGGTTGCTATCGAGTTATTTTCAGACTCTACTCTGGACATCCTTGTACGAACAGCCTGAGAGTGAAACTGAGAGAACTGAGAGTGAAAGTACGGGAAGTGTAATAGTCTTATGATATCCGCCCTCGGCAGCTCAACTAGACTTATTATTGTCATCGGTTACTATTCTGTCGAAAACTGGTTCAAATAACTAAGATATTTCAAGTATTTGTAATAATATATGTTTACAGAAATAAACATATGAAATAAGTAACCTGTAATCGATCCATGAGTGATGAAAGGCTGTGAAACTGACAAACATTATAGGTCTATCAACTAGGAAATCGTGAATTTTTTGCAGTTTGGTCATCCCACCGTTTATTAATGAAGCAGCATAATGAATAATACTAAATATATGTAGACACATATATATATATATATATATATATATATATATATATATATATATATATATATATATATATATATATATATATGATCATATGATATACCACGAATTATGAATTTTTAATGAATTCCACAAAATTGGTCAAAGAAATTGGTTGACAAAGACGAGAAAACATAGTTTGACTTGTTCTGAGAATTCTGAATTCGAAAATCCATTTTCTTGCAATGTGATTCTTATACGATGTGATTTTTTGATGAATATTAAATGGCAGACCCGAATATTTTGAGAATCCTTTCAGTTCTCTTTTTGGATGAGCGCGATTTTTTTTTTCATACCGATCATACACTCAATTCGTCTTATCTGGGAACCAAGCCTATATAGTCAAACGGACAAACAATAAATAAAGTACGTACACAGAAGCAAATTCTGTGAAAGTCAAAAGAAAAATCTCCATTTTGTTCATCCATAAACATGTCAAATCCTTCAACTTTGTTGTGGGCCTATTGAATCAATATTTGTGTTTACCTCGGTAAATAATAACAAAAATCAATAAAATTCTTGATCAATATTCTTAATTAAATGCCAAAACGATTATTAACCTTTTCACAAAGATTTTGAGTGTCATTATTATTTCTCATGTCAGAAAGAATTTCAGACTTTCAGACAAAAAAGATTATCTGCATTGTGTCGCCTTCCTGTGGCAGAATAGCAAACTGTTTCGCGAAATGGAAAGTGATTGTTAGTACATAGTTCTACTACGAGATGGCTAAACATACGAATTGACGTGTAAAAGTCGAAAGTACTTGTGAGGTTAGAAATGAATGATTTGATTGAAATACATCAGTTTCTTAGAAATAATAATATGGAGTTATTAAAGCTAGGCGTTAGAAAAGCACTTTTAAATTTTCGAATCGATTGATTAACGCCATAATAAATATACGTTATACACGAGAAGGTAGAACTGCTTTATCGACTCTGGTTATACACTATCATTTTTCTTTGTGTAATCACATTTTGATCGATGTCCCCAAAGAGTAACATGATTTTCCCCAAAGTTTCAAATATTATTTAATTATTCATTATATTAAAAACTCTGTTCCGATAGTCAGACTGTTATATTTATGCTTACTCGAGAATCTAGCATGTGTAAGAGATTTACATTTTTGGAATTAAAAATTAAAAATTACATTTCAATCGATATCATCAAAGAGTTATCATGATTTTTCCCATAATTTGAAAACTATTATTTTATTTCACATTTTACTGACCATTCTGATTAGATAGTTTGATCACGTCCTAAAAAAACTAGCATGTGTGAAAATTATAAAAAATAGCATCTACCATAAAAATAATTCCATGTATGCAAACGTTTTAATGTTGCATGTAGGTATTTGGTATTCATCTTTAATGTTATTGCTATCCTTGACTGTCCTAAGGTTCACATATCAATATTTATTTTGTTGTGATGTCATTTGTCAATCTTTTTGGACGATGAACTGAATAAATAAAATATAAACAAACCAATGCTGATGAACAATTTTATTCGTTGAGTAGATTCATCTGACTGACTTTTAATTATGACCCTGAATATAGCAAGTACAAATAATAAATGGATGCGAATAATTCAAATATCCATTATATTCTGTGCGTTTTTTCTTCTGTCCATCTCACTATCTCTAATACACACATCAAACCTCAGGAATAAAATGCCGAGAAAGCTGTCACACTAACATGCTAAATGGTTTTTAAGTGATGTCACATATCTTTTTAATATGTGGACAACTATCCGCCCAAATTGAGTTTCCTAATCACAAATCCGTGTTTCTTTGTTTGCTTCCAACTTTTCTGTGGCAACCTAACAAACATGATATCTCCTCAGATTATGCAACGATGTGAGAGAGCATAGCAAACTGCCTAATAGTATTATGAATAGTCTATACGAATCTAAAAAATTAATCAATTCAATTCAACTTTAATTAAGATATGAAAATGGTATTATTAATGAGACGCAACATCGCCACCAATGCCACCATCGGTCAACAAATTGTTAACCTGAGCTTTTACCGAAGCTTCCAATTTAAATCACGCCCTATAGGCACAGCTAGTTCCAGAGTACTAGTACTTTGTTTAATGATCACTCGAATAGCTAAATGATATGGAAACTTGTCGCGTCTTTGTGAATTTCAGTGTTGAAAGCACAAAATACTGCCAATACATATGAGGTGGGCTACAAAATACTTCAAGTTCTTGTGAGCTAGCATACACCGTGACTTGGGTAATTATCTCGTTTTATGATGGTATTTATCTCTTCCAGAAAACATTCAAAGTCAAAGCCCTATAGTTATTTGGAGCTAGCTAGGCTATATAGGATGTAAGTTTCAGTTTCAGTCTCGGTAGGGCCCAGTAATGCAGATGGAATAGAATAATGATAAATGAACCATATAAAATAGATGAAATATACACGAAGTGTTTGTCTAAATCTAAACAAACGATAAGTTGGTACTCAATTCATATAACATTAGAGAGTGTATAATATATGACAAGAAAGAGGTGAGGAGAGGTGAAAGGTATAATAAATCCAATTTACGCTTCGATTTATATAAAAAATGGTTATACTTTATCGAAATAGTTATTATCTTTTACAAATAATATTTCGTTTCATTACTATTCTAAGCATTTTATCTGTAAAAAATACAAAACAATGAATTACAAGATTCCCTGACAGTTTTTCAATCACATTGTTATCAATTGTTCATATTATTTTTTATAAGCATCATAATGTTTCACCAACTGCACCTAATTGTTCGCTTATTCCACTCAAATTGTTTTACCAATCAAGTTAAGCAATTAGTCGTGAAAGCCGTTCCGAATTTGCGTAATGTTTTAGAATTGCGGTCTGTTTAGTATCATGTTTTTTCTTGATCAGTGATTTCTACCTCTTCTGTGGTGAGACCAGTTCATCATTAGTTTAACTGAAAATATAAAAATACACAGAATAATCAAACAACAATAAAAACATATCATTGATAATTGCCTTCATGAGCGTCTTTAAAAAAAAAATTCATAGAAGAATATTCATTTCAAAATTTGAATTCCCAAGTTAATATTGTCATTTTGTGATTTCAGTAATGAACACTGCACACAATAAATAAAGTTGAAGTAGCGTGTGTTTCATGTTTGAAGAATACCCGGCACCTCCACCCATTTATGTCTTTCAATTTATCATCTTCTCATCAGTATAATTATGTGGTCAAGTGTACAGTAGATATTCGAATGTTTAGTTGCATAATTGTTCTATATGATGAGCGTGTGTTAGTTTGAATCACAAAGTTTATTTGAACCCACATGAAAACTCGGACAGAGTTTCCCACATGAATAGATAAATTGAAATAGTTTTGATTGTGAATGATTCATCGATTTTCATCTATATATAACATAGATATATTTTATGAAACTACGAATACAAAATTCAGGAAATAGCTTTTTATCTCCATTTTTTTTATAAAATAATAACGTAATGAAAAATCTAAGGATTTGATAATGATTCTGGTTTATAGCTTGCTCTTAGAATTTTTAGCTTTCTTCGGTGAATCGCAGTCTCGAATTGGTTTAAAAATTCGGAGAAACTCCGCCAAGCTGGTTTACCTTCTTTCCAGGCAATACGTTCGAATTTTAAAGAAAACTCCACCGACTAGTGTTAATTCTCTACCCTTATATTGCCAGTACTCACCACTTGGCCCTATAAACGTTGATGCATGCCTGAGACTTTGTGTCCCACGCGAGTCCCTTCTTGCAGTTGACGATCGTGGTCAACCCTCTTCTGCACAACGACACACTCGTGCAAGATGGGTTCATCCGGTAGACGGCGCCACTGCGGCAAGGCACTCGCGCGTTGTTGGCTTCTAAAGCAAGGCGAACACTATATACATCAGTTGTAGTTTATAAGCACGAGTGATTCCGTTATCTCTACATCATTGTCAAATCCTCATCAATTGATCAATAAAGGTTTTAAAAACTATTGTAAAATACTAATGTGGTCTCATTAAATACTACCATTACTTTTTACTACTGATTGAACTTGCAATAATATCATTTTTTTCATCTCATGCATTATTTTTCATCAATCATTGTTTTTTTCTCAAAATTCTATTCATAAAAATTGTTGGATCATTGTTATATGTCCTTGATAACCACATATATAATGGCATAGTCTTCTTATAGTCTTATGGCATAGTCTTATACATATATATATATATATATATATATATATATATATATATATATATATATATATATATATATATATATATATATATATATATATATATATATATCACGAAACTTACTCTCTCTATAAATATCGAAAATTTTACCCAAAGTCACTGATCCCCAATCATGGCTGAGAATACCAAAGTATACAAGTGATCTTACATCTCAAAAGGATATCAAGAATCTTCTCTGATTGAAACTTACTGGCTGGTATTCTCCTCAGACCGTGGTACTTCCTCTTGGATTCAGTTGCGGGATCAACTGGGCTAGGCTGTTCAGTTTCAACTAATTCAGGTTGTTCTGGTTGTTCAGGTTGTTCGGGTTGTTCAGGTTGTTCAGGTAGTTCAGGTTCGGGCAGTACAGGTTCGGGACGCTCTTCTGGTACGCCGCCACAGTCGACTCGGTAAGGATAATCACAGACACTCAACTCCTGAAAATGTAAAATGATTACTATGTGAGGGAATGAGATGAACAATTGAATTTAAACCAGTATTTAAGAACCCAAATATTTGAAATTTAAAATAGTCATGTCGGATTAGTATAGACATTTCAATATTTATTGTGAATGTTCATTGATTCATAAATTTATGTGATTCAATTCGTAGATAAATGATAAATAATTAATTTCAATTATATTTTCAACAAAATTAACAGAGTTAATTTTGAGAGAGATTTTTTCATCAACATCTTCCGATATAATTATGTATACTTTGTAATACTTGTTTTATTTTCCACTATTATGCAACAAAGAAAAATATTGAAAATCGAACAAATGAAATATCATTTGAAATATTGATAGAAAAGTTTGAATCTGTAACACAAATGTAAATTAGGCCCGGTATTACCACGGCCAGATAGTATTTATCTGACAGTTGGTGAGAACAAATAGCATGGGTAACCATGGTGATAACAAGTTTGAACTGTCAGAAAAAGGCCAACTGGACTTGGTAATACTGGGCCTTGGTAGTTTAATTCTACCATAACTTTTTATAATTTTTTTTTTTATATAATTGGTTCAACGACGCTCTATAATGACAACTAAGATGTATTGGCGTCGAATGAATGATAATTGAGATGATTGGAAGATGAGATGAGGGTTAAACTGACCGAGTTGAAGTTGAGACCATCAGGACAGGCGAAGCTCACGGCTCTTCCCGCGTCACACATGTAGAACAGTCCACAGCTGACGGTGCTCGGGTAAATGCCGTAAGACGTGGGACACTCGGACGACTCGCCGAGACCTGGCTCCTCTACAAATACAGAATAGCAACGTACAAAAATATGCTAAAAAGAGATTTTTGAGAACATCTAACAGCACGGCGATTCAAATTTTGTCATTTTTCATTGTGAGTAATTCTTTTTTCATGTAATATTCATTTTACAATATTGAATCTCACACACCACTATTTCACATAATGTATCTCATGTAATATTTTGGGCACTAATTTTTGTATCTTCATCATATTATTCAGTTTGAAATATTTCATTACTGAGTATCTATAAAAATGACCCAGTTTGTGTTATATTAACTTATATTGACCCTTGACTATATCGAAATTATTATTATTATTTTTTTTCAATAACATCGAAACTTGATACAAAATCATTGTTCTCCTATTAAGGCTGTGGATGAGAGGAAGGATCGTTTGGACGAGGCATCACAAGGGCGATCTTACCACCCCATTTTAATGATTTAAAACCAATGAACTCCAACACCAGGACTGCGCTATCCTTGACTATAAATTATCATTATAAATTGTTATAAATCATTATTATGTACTGTTACTATGAAAACGTGTGAAGTGTAAGAAAAAAAATTGTCAAGTTACAGTTGATATTCACACTATTATTTGCATATGATCAGTGATAATTACTAGACATAGTATAATGGACATGTCTAACCACTTTTACTATACGCGAACACTTTTACTTTCATGATCCAGTTCGCCACCTGCATTTGCACTAATTGCAATATATTGATTATGAATTCATAATACAATAATAATTTATAACAGGTTTCATATTCATCAATAATCAGTTGAGAAGTTTACTCATCTATCTCATCTATAATCTATTTATATATCCATCTATTCATCTCATCTTCAAAAGGAATTTATTAATCTAAAATATAATAATTGCGTAACTATACAAGTAGTTGCTAATCACCAGTATTCAAGTGTAGAAGATTCACTATATGTAATGACTGTTCAAATATATTATCACAGTGATGACGTTTCATTATCAGCTGTTCACGATGACCAATTCATATAATAAAGATACCCACTGCAGACTGAATAAAAGTTCGACCTAAAAAAAATACTTCGAATTTTGTACGCACAATGTTTCCATGTGACCATTAGAATCTATCATTAAAGTATGCCTACATACATGATTCAAAAACCTAATTCATGAATAAATGATCACATGAATAATTCCAATGAGTTTTAATTTCTGATTGTCATATTCCCCAAGAATAATACTGTGATTATTTCACAAAACATCTCATCTATCAGTACACTTTTACCTGAATAAAAAATGTATCCATATTGATTTTCTAAAAATTTTGGTTAATAATTTTCTTTATATATTTCACCCATCACTGTGATGTTAAACGGTAACAATTGAAATGCATTAGCGTGAGCATGATGTAATATGAAGTTGAATTGATAATATTTTAAAAGTGAACATGACAACAAAGACATCTATGTACAGCTGTGACGTGTGTAATTATGATTGTGTTGAATATTACTCACTTTAAAAAAATAGAAATAGCCTACGAATACATGAATAATTAAATAATATACATAATGCGTTAATACCATCATTCATAACAGTTCAACTACATACGCATGATTGTAACTAATATATAGAAAGATATACGTTCTGAGAATGTTTGATACAACTTACTCAAGTTCTGCCTGGATCCACAGTCAACATTCTCTGGGAAGTCGCAGAATCCTGCTTCATTGAACACCAACGTTCCTGGACATCTCTCCTGGACCGCCACATCATCCCAACAATTGACATACATATTGCAAGCATCGTCACACGGGAACTGTCCCCTCGGTTCCTTGCAGTACTTTAAAAGTTCACTAGCTTCTCCAGTTTCTCCAGGTGCGGGCACTTCAGGATTACCGCCTCCAGTTATCTCTTGACCGGGATACGGACCCTCGACTGTTTCCTGCCCTGGTGACAAGTTTTCGCCGTTATCTACATTCTCATACACTTCGTCGTAACCATTATTGTTATCAGGAATAGGTTGAATAGGTTGATTACCTGGATGAGGAAATACATCTGGTTGTTCAGAGAATACCTCTGGTTGTTCGGGAACGATGACCTCTGGTTGTGGAGGAACAACCTCTGGTTGTTGGGGAGGAGGAGGTGCTCCGGGTTGGGAAGGAGGAGAAGTAGCTCCAGGTTGAGCGACTGGAACTTGAATCCAAATGAATCCTTCCTGAGGAGGTCCTGGTGGTGGTCCTTGTCCTTGTTGGATTTGAGTGCCGGATGGATACTGGACGGCGATCTGCCACTGCTGGATCTGTCGCAGCTGGTCAGGGGTCAGAGGTCGAGCAGGGCGCACTGTGAAGAGACGAATACGATTAGTGATGCTCTTTTCATTTATTCAGTATAGAATTAGTTCATGATATTTCCAAGAGGTGGAGGTGGGTCCATCTTCTCCTCTTACATTCTGTTTCTCTTTCTTTCTCTCTCTATCTATCTCAGTTCTTCTCTACCACACATCACTTTTCTCTCCATCTTGGACGTAAATATTACAATAACGAATCATTATTACTTTACGATTAGGCTATACCGAACCTTCTTTTTGTCATATTATCGAAATTTTGCAATAAGAATTAGATATCAATATCTAAATTCAATATCACAAATTAGATTAAGCATTTTAACGTTCGCAAAACACAATAAATATACTGCATTCAATCTGCCCACGTAAGTCTCCGAAACAATTGATATTCCATTCCAAGTTTCGGGCGTTAATATACAACTGTTTTAGTGTCAAAGTTGGGCGTCAAGTGATTTATGCTATTAAAAAAAATTGACCAATGGACGACTGATTGTTTAGACTTTAGTGTATAATCGTGGATAATGCAATACTGTGTGAAATATGAGATGAAATCACACGTTACGGATACGCAGGATAGCGTTTGTCCCAAGGGAGTCGATTAAGCGAAGTATCTTTTTTGTGTGATAATTTTCGAACGATGTGAGATATCAAAATTCTGATAAATACACAGAGAATTTAAATACTTTTAAGATGGTATAAGTGATAAGTATTTGACTTATATCGCATAATTGTCAAGCGTATACAGCTAAAAACATACATTTTTTTGCCAATACACGCTTGAAAATCATGCGACATAAGTTATTAGTTTATAGTTATATTTTATACCACCATGGAGGTATTGAAAGAAGCTGTGTTTTTCCAATAAGAGTTTTTACATCTAACATTGTTCAAAGTTATCACCAAAAGTATGATATTCACCAAATCGATTCTCATGGACCGAGAGAATGCCAGATAGGTCGGATAGACACAAGTTTTTGCCGTTAGCGTTGTTACTATAGCACTGTCGCTTTTGGTGGTTTGAAGTTTGACATTTTACAAAATTTGTACATTTTATGATCTCAAATTTATAATCAATTAACTGAATAATTTTTTGGTTCTCATTAATGGCTAAATATGAAAGTTATATATGACTGAATCAATCTATATATTGAATCATTTGTACTATTGATTTGACGTAATATTGATTCTAGAAATTGTTTTATATAACTTAGTCAATGGTAGGCCTACAGATCATTTATTGATCATGCTAGGATATGAATATGACTTCAATGTACTGATTACACGATTACCGCTACCAGTATGTTTTCGACTTCGTATACAATCGAACATATATAAACAAGCTATGACTCTTAATTGATAGAATTATATGTTTGTATAGAGGGTGGGATGAAAATAATCACTAATTACCTTGAAATATGATCGGTATACACACACGCTCTAAGCTGTAAGTATTTCTTATTGCAATTCTTCCATATAATAATAATTGAGACAGATTTATGAGTGTGCACTGCCATTGAGATCACGCAGTCCTGCAAGTCTGATCATTATAGGAACTATAAACCTATAAATGGATTATAGAAGTGGGTATTACAGGTTATCTTGTGGGTTAGTGCGTTGAACTTTTGCGAGGCTATTCAGTGTTGTTAAGCATCACGGTGAGTCAATTCGAAATTAGGGAAAACAAGTTGAATTATAAGTGGAACAATTCATCGAAAAGATGTAACTTTCAGTGATACTCATAATATCCAAACTTACAATTCGCATAATTTAATATTTTTTCTTCTCCATATTATATTTTAAAAGTTAATTGAATCTGTAAGATTGATCAGTACGAATATCATGAAGTTATCTAAATTTATTTAAATTCAAATTTAAATGAATTTATAAGTTCTTTTTCCTTTTCCATTTGTAAATGTATAGTTCTTTTTATTACATTATCATTTGCATTTTAGTCAAAACTCCTTAGGTTGGGTATACTCATGTATCTGAACCTTGCCGTTTCATTTTTGCAAAATAATCATCTCATTTTTAAATTTTTATATGTAAATTATTATTTCTGTGTCTTTTGCAACTGTACTACTCAAAAATGAATAAAGTATGATGATTATTATTATTATTATAGGTAATTCAACTTTGAGGAATCATTATCACCATTACATAATATTTATTATTTTTGCACTTTTGAACTACATGTTTGTACCTTATTTTTGACGTTTCGAATATTGATTTGACGATTCACTATTTACCGTTTAGTCCTATAGAATCTTGAGTGCTTACAGTTTTTCATTTCTTATACACGTATATAATTCTTTTTCGTCTCAGCATAGATGTTATATTGTTCTTATTCTTGAGATGATATTTTAAGGAACACAATTCTTAATGCAAGTCACACAACACTTACATTGCCAAACATTTTGAGATTTTTTTTTCAACTCAAAGTGCATCGTAAAACTATCAAAATGCCATCTTCGTATTGTTTCGTGTCTGAGAATAAGATAAGCGGTGCATTGACCTTAAACGAGTCTTGCAGCAGTTTAATTCAGTCATTCGACCGGTTTATTTATTGATATTAAGGGTGTAGGTAGGCCAAATTATTATAGTAATGGTGAGACAATTACGTCTTGTCCTATTACCCATAATTCTCATTGGAATAGGCCTAATCTTGTTCAATAGATAAAGTCTTGTTTCACATAAGACGGCGTTTAAACTATGAAATAGGATATCTTTATCATCGTGTGAAATGTCAACTTCAGACTTTTGTGCAGTATATTATATATACTCCTACTTTCATTATACATAAGGTACTAAATCTATTTATTTTCTTGACATGGTAAAACTGATGAAAATATTGTATACTCAATCTCGACATCATTCAGACTATTTATATTTTCTTTTATTCATATTTTGGATTCTTACATTTTTTTGAGGTTATGAAAATTCGAGTTAAATATCGTATAGTGAATTCGTTGAACGTATGTAAGTGTAAAATGGATGAGATAAAAAGAGACTCGAACCATATGACTAATGTATTGTTTAGATGCATTTTATTCTGGTTGATATGAAAGCCTATTCAT
>OZ023329.1:33900541-33980541 GCA_964007535.1 Brachyptera risi | reverse complement strand
CTGGTTTATACATTTCCCAACATTCCAGCCTTTAGAAGACTTGAAAGGGAATGTACATGAACGTTCAATAAAATAGAAAAAAAAGGAATGTAGAATGAATGTATTTCTTTAATTATATGAGTATGTGTTTTGGATTAAAAAGTAGAAAAATATAATCCAGTTTTGTGTGTAAAAATAGCGTTTTAATTATAATTCCATCATGCCTTCAGTACTGGATCAGTTGACCATCTGATATCTCTCCCCTCTCGCTCTCTCCCCCTCTTTCTCTCTCTCTCTCTCTCTCTCTCTCTATCTCTCTCTCACAGTCTGTTTTCACAGGTTACATTATCTAGTGAAGTTTCAGATAGTATTTTCATTAACATTGGGCCCAATTCATGACGAAAACGAGGTTGCAGATTTATAGAATTAATTGATTTAAATTTAAATTCAAGTTCAAGAATAAATGAAGTGCAGAACAAAAAAAAACATTCATTCGAAAATTATGCAATTATGCAATGACGGAGATGATATCAGATAAGAAAGATGCAAGGTAATTTGATCAAATATCATTACAATATTATGTTATTATTTGAGGTTTCAGAATGAAATATCTTCAATTAGTCTGTTCATATATTTCTTGATTGTGGAAACAAAAGCAAATATAGAAATGTTGGGCCATTTTACGACATTTATGTGTTCAAGTATTTTAAATTAAATATGAACGAAACTGTATGCAAATCTCTCATATCGTTTGAATGTCATGAACCTTTTTTCATGTCAAGAACCTTTAGTTGCAGTAAGAGTAACTGTGAGATTTTTTTCGAAATAATTTGGTTCAATGTTGTTGTTTTAGCGCCTCGGGCAATGTCGATGACCAAACTGAAGATTACATTCTTCCGCTCATAATGAGAATACTTAAACTCTTTTGTACATGTAAATCGATTCCATAAACAATTACATTCAACTTTTATAGAATAGCGGATCCGTTCCAGGAAATTATAGTGAATAATTATAAAACATAATTGCATATTTGGCAAGAGACAAAAATTATATATCCATAGAGGGCAATTAGATGACAACCAATAATAATGTACATGAGAGGTTGATGGACTCCTTTAAGGAATAGATAATAGTATTATCATCAATTTATGTAAATTTGAAGAAACTTGAACTGCCAAAAAAAAAAAATTAACAATTTCTTTCAAAACAAGTGGTATTAATGTGTCTCCCCAATCTTTGAAATGGAAATATGTGCTTTCCTTAGTGATCCCATATAGTTTTGATCTTTAAAAAAAATGTATCTATCTCTTTTGGTCAAAAGTTATTGTTAACACTATCAATGATTGGTTGATACAGCGAGTGTTTGTGCCAAGTCATTGTGAAGACTGACAATCGGTTAAAACAAAACCATGATACCAAGAATATACAAAAGGTCAGATCCCTAATTTTAAGTACAAATAAATTTGATAATAGACTCGATCAACAACAGTCCAAGTGGACTGCTATATACCGTACTCATTATTTTTCTTGCAGAATTCCTAATTTCATTTGATACAAATTGTATCAAATATTGAAACTATAATTGAAAATATTTACTTAATCATAATCGTGATTTCTATTATCTCAAATTTGAGTTCATGTACCTCTTGAATTAACTGAATATATGTATTCGATCATTACATTTTAAATTTTTTTTTCTCAAATACTATTTGAAAATATAATTCACCCGAAATCTGAGAGCATAGAAATATTGGTATTATGAAACGAAACAGTATTTGACATTTTCTTACCTTGTTTACTGCCTGGCCTCGTATAATGTGCTGCGTGAATAAATTGTCCAGCCAAACCGACGCTAAACAACAATATCAATATTCTAGACGCCATTCTTCAACTTCTCTCTCTTCTCTATCTTCTTAGCAAACAGCTCTTGATGATCGCTCGCTAACTAATATGTTACGATTGCCCAATGTCAGGGTCGTACTTATATTTATACAAGTACAGACACGGACACCACCCTCCCCCCCTCTCACTTTGCTCGCGAAAAAAGAGAGAGAGAAAGAGAGAGAGAGAGAGAGAGAACCGATTAAAAAAAGCAAAGAGTAAAAAGGTTTGTCGGAATCGTTGGGCAGATTTTTAAGGGTATTGTCCTGAAGCCTACGCAATCATTGCGAGTTGACCACAATCCAGCAAATACGTCGAGAAACTGCTAACTAGAATACGATCACGTCATTGGTAGAATATTGTAGCTCCTCCTCTTTTTGGACAGTGGGCTGACACGTATATTGTACGTACAGAGCATGAAAAAATCAAGTCTTAAGAGTTTAATGACTACAATAATAAACAATTCGAGATTATTATTGTTCATTTTTCCTTGCCTATCTATGGAAATTAGGAGTATAATGTAATCAAATCTGAATGTCATCATGGATATTTGATATATCGAATTTATTCTATTATTCTCTCAAAAACGCCATCATTTTTATTTTTTTATTTTTTAATTAATTAATTTTTATGCTGTGTTTTTTTGCAAACTTGTTGTGAGACAGAATTCAGAATGAAGATATATAGATATAATATATTATATTCTCTCATACATTTACCAAACTCTAAGAATTGATTCATACCCATAATTTATTTTATATTATCACTTAATTTTTCACATGTCTGGTTCACATATAGAAAACAATTACCAATCAATTTCAAACTTTAACTCATTGATGAAATAGAAAAGACTGACATTATGAAAAATCCAATAAGAATTACATGCACTACTGTAGAAAATTTGAAACGGAAAAACGTTTGTTCATTTTTCCTACCAAATTCAAAGGTAGAATTGGGCTTTGAGTTTGTACAGATTCAGCTCGCCATTACTTGCTTGAACTATTTTCAAGAATTATTCTGCCATTTGCATACTAGTCCTCCTCGCTCGAATCACATGCATGTTTATTGAGTTTTCCCACAATATGTAGCAAGACTGATAGTATCTAGAGGTTGTCTCTATTCTTTTAGAGTAGAAAAACGCTGTTATGGATTGAATGTATTTTTATTATGCTTGCAACAAAAACCCCTCCTTCACTTATTCAAACTTCGAAACATTTTTTCTCCTCCTCCATTATCTATTTAATTATAATACACTTTAGATCAGTTTTTCAATCAAAAAGTCACTTTTGAAAATTACATCTTCAGACATATAAATTACTCGATAAATGATTCGACATTGAGCCCAGGATAACATTTTAATTCAGACAAATTGAAACTTCAATCGGACTGAAATAAATAAATTATAACTCTCTTTTGATTTCGTGATTTTGTCTGCTCTTAGATACATTAGCATAAAACAAAGGGTGGGACAAAATATACATTTATGAATTTGTGCATTTATCAAGAATATAATTAAATTTGTTTTTGTTGACAATAATTGAGTTATAACTATAGCGAATCATCATTTTGACCTTCTCGTACTAATTTAAATCCGACCAGGGGGGGCCAAATATGTATCATGTCATTTGCATGATTTACTAGAACAAGCATAATGTGAACAATGGGATGGTCGACCCAAACTGAATCTACATAAACGAATTAAGATGTAAAATTACGAAACTGTTTACTGATGACCACACAAATCTAAATCCGGGTTGCTGACAGGCCTGGTAATTGCTGCCCAGATCCATAGTCTATAGTCTATATGGACCTCATTATAATAAGCTTAATAAGCTGGTCATTTTATTGATATCTCATTTATTATTATCCTTGTTGAGCTACCATGAAAGTAAAAATAATATTCAATCAATGTTCAGATGATTAATATATTTTAACAAGCAGTTTAGATTAGTTATCAAAGGCCTCCATCCACCCGGTTGACTGTGTTTTCAAATTCTCTCTCGGAATAAGCTGTAAATGATGCTTATTCAAGCTGGCCTTCCATCAACGCAGCATTCGCTTATCGAATTCGCCAAGCGGTTTTTTAAGCCGCCATGATGATAAAACGACCAATCAGTGACGAGAGTTACGCGATTTCCAATTGTTGAGTTCGTCTCAATTCCACCGCCTTGCGAAAGCGAAAGGCAAATAGCGTTCATGGAAGGCCAGTTTAACGGTAATAATTGTCATAATAATAATAATGATAATTTTCTCACTTTTGGAGAACAAAATTGTGCCTTTGTGAGCCACAAGATTGTGTCATGAATTAAAATTTCGATTACTGAGAGCTACAATATTTTACCGTTTATTCTTCGAATATTATTTAATTTGAAATCAGCCTCTTATTTGAAGTGATCTCAAATCGTTTCTCTATCAGGAAATTATTCCTGATAAGGAATAAGAGGATAAGAGGATAATCCTGATAAGAGGAATCTTATTGCAATATTGTTTAATGTGAGAATATATCTAAGGGGGAAGGTATATTTGAAAAGTTACAATTAAATATAATGTGGTTCAATTTGGTAAGGTAAAAATGTGTCTATATTTCATTTTTTCAATAACTTCAGATGGATCGATGCTTTTTTAGAGTTGAAACGTCATCACTATTGATTTGATTTTTGTTTTCGATTCAAAATTTAAAATGTCCTATGAAAAAGACAAAATTTTGTACTCCAATTTGAAGGCTTGTCCAATAGTTTAATTACGATTACAAACGTATCCCCGTCCAACCAATCAAAACGATCGTACCTTTCATCCACAGCCTTAATTGGGGAACAATGATTTTGTATCTAGTTTCGATGTTATTTAAAAAAAAAGACGTATAGTGTGACTTTCTTTACCCATCATGCAGTCCTATATCACATCGGTATCAATTCAGAGACAACCTTTTTTTGCTGATATACCAAAGTTATAGTTAAGTGGAAACTCAACTAGATATTATCTGCATATTAGGTGCATTATAACTATCAAACTTGAGCGGCATAATTTTAAAAAATGTACATAGCTAAAGAAGTAAGTTCTGTGGTTCTATACCCGTGAATATGAAATGACATGGGACCCAGATTCAAATAGTCTTATAACTGCCGTTTTGTATGAGTGATAAAAAGACGTGCTCCTACAAAAGTTTCTAGAAGTTTATGGAGTTATAATAATACAAATAATTTTTCCCTCTATCAACTTCGATGAGCTCTTAATCTGGACGGGTATATTCTAACCAATTATCCAAGTTTCGATTACACGGGCGAAATATTGCATGATCAAGATACGTGCTAACTATTTGACAACCAATTATAAATAAAACTTTTTGTTGGTATAGGTCATTTATTTGAGTGTCAGTTCGAAGCTCGGGGCGGGGCAATTGCAATACCGATCTACCTTATTACCATTTGAAATCATCCATAAATCACGGCCACTTGAAGACGCAATCCAACATGCCCAAGGATATGTACAAATTTACATTTTCATGTTTGTGATACCATTTCAATTGTAATTATTTTTGAACACTATTATAAATTATTCAGATAAGTATTTTCACTTTCAATACAACTTTATTCTATGAACTGATAAATCTTCATGACTAATTATATCATATGGAATATGAGAAGAATGTTCTTCATTCTATTTTTTTTAAATGACATGTGTTTTTTGAAATTATTCTGTAATAAAAACCAGCGATTAAAGCAAGATCTAAAAACTAGTTTGCTAGCAAATGATACCAGGTTATTTTTATGAGACAAAAAACTGAATTGCTTCTGTAGTAGAATGTGTATAAATACAAGCAAATCTGAGTCTTACTCTCATTTCACTCATAATATTGGGAATACATTATCTTTTCATTGTAATATTTTATTTCATCCAATTATGTCTTTGTGTAGTTTCATACTATTCATTTTTAGAACTGATGTTTAGCACATAAACTAATCCCATTTTACATAGATGAGTGGTACTATCTTCTATATATTCTGAACAATGAACAATCTCAAACTTTGAAAACTGAAAACGATTGAATCAAGAATTACCACAAATGAAGTCAAAATTCAAATCGAATTGATATTATATATATAGACCATATATATATATATATATATATATATATATATATATATATATATATATGTATATATATATACATATATATATATATATATATATATATATATATATATATATATATATATATATATATATATATGATTTTTTAAAACTGTTTAAAAATTGCGACCTCCCTATATATACCTATATATATATATATATATATATATATATATATATATATATATATATATATATATATATACCTATATATATATATATATATATATATATATATATATATATATATATATATATATATATATATATATATATATATAAATATTGATGAATAGTTCAATGGAGATTCTCTATCACATTTGATTTACATTAGCCTTATTATTATTATTATTATTTAACTCTTGCAAATGCACATAAATGCGTAATTGGGGAACAATGATTTTGTATCAAGTTTCGATGTTATTAAAAAAAATAATAATAAAAAAACATTTGATTTGATTACAAAAATAATCGTATCAAAATATAAACATTGACGATAGTGACTTGGAGATAATAAAAAGTAGCATGGACATGATTACAGCAAGCGAGACAATTCAGCTTGCAGCCTCTCAAGTCTCAAATGAAGTTTTTAATAAGCATTACAGGCGCGTGAAGAGGTGGATGGAATAAGAAGAAGTGATATTGGAGATAAGATGAGAGTCGAAAGTGTTGAATATAAGATAAAAACGGAAATATTATGATGGTATGAACATATGAGAAGAATAGAACCTGAAAGAGTACCCAGAAAAGTCTTCGAAAGAGTATTAGAGTGTACAAGAAAAGCTGGAAGACCGAGAGGAAAACTGAGAGACCAGGTAAGTGGAAGCGTGAGGAGAAGATGAAAGATTGTGGGAAGAACGGAAAGCATGGCGAATATTAGTGAGGATGGAAGAAGAAAGTGAAGAAGAGAATGAAGATGAGGAAGATGATGTGACAGAATTTGCCAGCCGGTATCATTTTTTTGAGAGGCCCCAGATAATGGTGATTAACACTCCCCAACCTGACTTGTTGGAACCGGTCGATCGATATTTTATTTTTGATGATGATAAAATATTTGAAAGAACTATAACAAAACAATAGGATAAGAAACCAAAAATGAGTTAATCTAATCGATGAATAATTATTGAATGAGCGAAGCGAAGACTCAATATAACCGAACTAGAAAAAACGAACAATTTTTTTTCATTATTATTTTTTCTTCGTGATTTTCAGACCAAACTAGAGTATACAATCAGTTGAAACTTGGCATACACAGGTGTCATTATGTAATTCGATACTGTATTTATTGAGGCGCAATCGGTTGCACGACAACTGAGAAAACCTGGCCATTTCGAAGTTTTTAAAAACCTGAGAAGGATAACCAAAATAAGAAAATTCGGGGGAAATGTTTCCTTTGAATAAGTTTAAATTTTCACAGAATTGTAATATAAAAATTATAGGTCTGCACTGGAATATTCAAAAGTTTCACATGGATCGGATCAGCGGTTTTGATTTTGATACAATAAATCCTAGTGTAGTATTTTTACATCAATAAAAGCTATCACCAAACCAATTAGGAATTTAAGGAACAGGTTACATTTCATATAAATTAAGATTAAAAGAGAAGATGGAACACCAGAAATTAATTTGACTAGAACTCTTCTCAATAGCGTTACATCATAATCAATTAAATATGAATTTTCTCTCGCTCATTTCACAGATTCAGCAAAAATTCTACATTGACCCCAAATGTTTTCGAAATTATATTTGTAAATATATCAAACCTTTTACTCAATGCCACGTCCATATATATAAAGTCACATTATTACGTGGAAATACACGAACACGTTTTAAATGTTTGGCCCCCTGGAATTATGGCTTTTAAGCATGAAAAGATAACATACAAATTAACAAACAGTGTTCGCCTTTGCAATTAGCATACATATTATCTAGAATTAACACCATTTACCCAGTTTATGTGTTTTTAATTTCATTTACCTTTTACAATATCGAGGTTCATTTACGTAAGTGTCGTTAAATGAAATGTATATTCTCTTAACCATTATTGTGTTGCGCAGAACTTTTATTTCATTTCAAACCGTTTCATCCCTATTATGCCAATTCGGTTTCTAATCTTAATTTTAATCAATTGAAACGACAAAAACAAGTTTGCTTCAGACACTCCTCAATTTTCCCGGAGTCACTAATTAATATTTGGAATGTCTGACTTCTATCGAATATATTTTTCGTTTGTTTCAAAATTATTGGAGACATCAAGAAAACACATTCCATTGATTTCTCTCCGAAACAGACACTGGAATAAAATCTTCATTCACAACATATTTGTTCTTGTGATAGAGTCACTATTTCAAATACTTGATTTATCATATGTTTCAGTATGGTAAGAAAACTATAAGATATGGAGATGAATATTCCATAATAATGTCCACTACTGATGATTAATTATCGAACCTATGTCGTTTAAGAGGCTTCTATACATCTTGCCTACCGGCTTGATTGCAGACGTTCGGGGCCCAAGTTAGCAAAGGAAAACCAATCATCGTATTGACTTACAGTTTTCGGTTCGATGTTCACTAGCTAGTATTCAATACGTGATCGTACGAAGAGCTTTATTTCGTGGTATGTTTTCAACCCTTTCAAAATAATTGTCAGAAATCAACACGTTTCTACCTGTTTTTCATTGTTTTCACGATTTTTTCAGAGTAATTTAATGGAAAAATATGATTTTTAGTGAACGTAGAGGCACATATATACTCATTGTTGTTTCATTGCAAAAAGAATTAGACTGATTGGTTCTACCGTTTACCCACCATGTGTTGGAAGCTAAGGGCCTGTATTGACTCTTTTTGTCCTGTTTTGACCGTTCCCTGCAGGTTTTACTCATAGATTGTGAGATGTAAAGTAGCCTCTTAACTGTAGAAATGCGTGAAGAAGCCTTTTGAATGGAGAAAACACGATATTGTCTTTCTAAAATAATAAATAATGAATAAGTTCACAAATGAATCATAAGAACATGACATAACTCACATTCTAAGTCACATAAACTACGTTGTATTATTATTGCATAGCAATCGCAGTAAATGACGGGGAAATAATGGAACTATTTATAAACCATTCTTGTTGGTTCAAATTGAAATTTTGAGAGACGCCACCGTAATCTCCTTGACAATGTTGAACAACAATGAGTGATATTAATTTGAAGAAGCCTTTTATCGCCGGTGATACCTCTGTTGATGATAAACTGAAGAACTTGTAAATAGAAGTGGAAAAGAGGCGCGCACAAATTGAAACAAGGAATTTTGTAAAAATGTCTTATCGTTGATAGTTTTGCTGTTACATTCGCCTGTCGATTTTTGCATTATATTCGACAATAAAAGTGACAACAGATTCAAAACGCAATACGGCTGCCGATAGAATACAGAATAAATAATTGGATCTATTGAAAATCTCATATTGTTGATAGTAGTGCGTCGTTAAAACACAATATATATATATATATATATATATATATATATATATATATATATATATATATATATATATGGGCCTATTTATATATATATATATATATATATATATATATATATATATATAGGCCCATATATATATAAATATATATATATATATATATATATATATATATATATATATATATATATATTTATAGATATATATGTATACAAAAAAGGGAAAAGAAGTTTTGCTACTGCATATCGCTGGTCCTATATGATACTATTTCATTTAGTCTTATTTTAAATCCAATTCGACTCTAAAAGTAACAACAAATGCGATTCTAAATGCAAAATGACCGACGAAATGTAACACAAAAACTGTCGACAATATGAATTTTCCATAAATCTTGATATTGAGATATGCGCTATTGAGTTATTTTATAACTTTATATTTTCCACTATTTCACCACCAACAGCGTACTTGCTTTACTTCTTCTGTCGAATCAGGAGCAAATTCTGTTGATGGCTTGTACTGAAGAATGGGCTTCTTGTGGATGCACGTTATATTGGGTAAATCAATGTAATGCTTCACCATGTAGATTGTTGTTGTTTAAATCGAAACCACTCAAGTGTATTAAACTCTTTTTTGAAAAAAGATATGAGTGACCCACGACGAAAATGCATGTTATTAGTTTCGCCTAGAAATAGACATCATTTAATTGTAACCTGTTTATTCATAAGGAAAATCAAGATGAAAACTATCAAGTGATGAAATAAAATCATCGATCTAATTATGTAATTTGTGAATGTAAATCACTCCCTGTGGGGTTCATGGACGTTCACGATAAAGTTAATTGAATAAAAAAAATCTCATGATAGATATCCCCTAGGGATGCATTTTGCATGTTCATATATGTGAGTACAGAAATTGTGGTACGTTTCTGTATCTAATTTATGTATAATATTCACCTTGGTAAAAGATCGCACGCTTTACTTATCGCTAATCTCAATTATTCCGTTCGAAAATAAATTACATTTTGAAAATGTTATAAATGATTAACTTGTCTATATTTTTTTAATGTCGGAGGTTTGATTTTATTATGGCCAACGGGAACACTATTTTCAAATAGATTTGTTTCTATTTTATTCTAATTTTCTTTATACATGACCTAAAGATGTCGGCTTGACTAATCGGTATAAACCTGCATGAAATATCCATGAAATAAAAAACACTCTACATGTCTTCGTAACCGCCTTTTTATTATTATTCAGACAATTCTTGGAAATCGCTGAGCCCAAAATATTTACATTTTTTTTAAGTTTGTTATTTTGCACAGAAATAATTTATCTCCCAGACTTCAGGTGTGATGATGAATTATAATAATATTCAAATGTTTTACAGCAGATTTCATGATTATATTGTAATTGTTCTGCTTTATGAATGACAGTTGGAATAATCGTGTTAAACGAAACAAGAAATGCAACACCTATTTTATTAATGCCCGTGTCTCCAACTCGTATCTGATTCGTTGTTCAAGTGTTGAAGTACATGATTTACAATCAACAATGTTGGGCACTGAATTAAATCATTCTAGATCGATATAAAGGAATCAGGTGTAGGCCTATTTCACAATGTGAGTTTTTTTTTTTTTCAAGAAAAGTAAATGCCGATACATACAATTGCAATATTTTCAGACATGGAAAAAACACATTTGACAACGCTGTTGAAGAATATGGAATTTGAGAGGTAAGAATTCAAACAGCAGAAGACAAAATTATAGCTATAATGAATATCCATAGTGATCAATTGGATCGATATAGATAATTGAATAATAATTCTTGGTCTCAATGGTATAATATTTTTATCTGTTGCGTGTTAAATTTGAGCGTTTTCTCAAAGGTAATAAAAATAACTGTCCGATTCACAATAAGCCTACAGAGGTGTATTAAACATAATATTTTGTCTCTGTAACGAGTACTACCATAACACAAGATTTATTCTCTCATTATATTGAAACTGTGTACATGACATTCCACAAGAGACGAGCCACCGTTTCCCCTATCCAATTGCATTGCCGGTCTGTCGTGTCGTGTCGCTTCAATATGTTATCAGTCCCAACCGGTTATCGGTAAATCTTCTTGTTCTGCCGAGCCAGCGACATCGCAAAGTGTCGCGCCCAAGGAAGTGACCAGAGCAAGGTGCTTCTTCCAACCATCACGTGACACATCGTTCTTCTTATAGCAGCATTAGCTACGCTCAATGGTGGAAATACACTTAAAATATCTATTCTATTGCTATCGGTTTCAATAGTAATGTAAGAAAGTCAATGTAAGAGAAAAAATAATCAAACATCACAAGAAAAGAAGAAAAGAAGAGAAGAAGTTGAAAGAAAATGCTTAAGACCAACAAACACCTTTTTTATCCATCCTGACTTAGTTTTTCATGGTTTCCCACAGTCCTCGAAGCAAACGCTTGGATGAAGTACTAATTGGCCACGACCTTTAATTAGTAGGGTGATAGGCCTAGTTATAATATTATAGGCCTATCAATCATTTTTTTCTTTGTCCATTTTGTATAATGATAAACTTTACATCTGCTGCTAATGGAAAGAAGTGATCATTGCCCAAAAGACTTAGTTCAAAGTGGAAGATATCAACATTCGTGTGTTTTGTTTACGTCTTAATAGTTAATACCAATGCTGTAAATGTCCGGATATATATATATCACAGAAACGGTCATAATGTGTTCCGGACTTTCGGAAACTAAAAGTCTTTTATCTACGGCGGAAAATTATGGTTACAGACAGTGCAGTCCTGGTGTTGAAGTTCATTAGTTTTAAATAATCCAAATGGGGTGGTAAGATCACCCTTGTGGTGCCCCGTCCAAACGATCCCATATTTCAACCATTGCCTTAATTGGGGAACAATGATTTTGTATCAAGTTTCGATGTTATTAACAAAAAAAGAAAAAGAAAATCAACTGACAAGAACAGTGAGTTTAATCTTGATGATAGCTATTGGGAACCACAGGGTTCAAAATATACATTCTGGTATATTATTAAGACCTGGTATTACCAACGTCGGAGTAGCTCCAACTGGCAGATAAAAGTTGTTATCACCATGGTTACCTGTGATATTTGATTTCACCAACTCTCAGATAACTGCTAACTGGACTTGGTAATACCCGGCCTAAGAAGTTTCTGGTTTAGTTGATACTGATTAGTTGAAAGTTGGTTGCTGACTGTTCTCATACGGTCCCAGAGCTTATTCGACACGAAAAATAACAATAGAATGCGCCTCTGAATCTTAATATGACCGACGAATGGTTACACAATAGTTCAGTCAACAATGTAATATTCCAATCAATATCATTGTTGAAAATATGCACACGCTTCATTTTGTGACTTTCCTCTAGTTCCACTTTTTAGCACCAACAGCGTACCTGCGACTTTTTCTGGCGAATAATCAACCAAACTTGGAGATTCACTGCCATCTAGATATGTATTGCGCCTCTGAAAAATTCAAGGTTCAAGGTACTCCGTTAGCCAGCTATTATTATAATAATACTTGAGCCCGGTTTTACGAAACTGGATTAAGCAATAGTTACTGGATTAACTTGTTATCACCATTGGTTACATATGTTATTTTCGTACCTTTAATTAATAGTTAATGGATTAGCACCCTAACTAAGATTGATAAAACCGGACCTTATTAGGCTCTCTCGATTAGGGTGGGGCTATTCACCTGCCATTGCATTTGAAAATCGAATCTCAATCTTCAAGTCCATTCAAATCTCAAGTCAAGTCAATGTCAAGACTTCTGTCAGTTTTCATGTCAAATAATCGCGCCTATCCAGACTGAGATAGCAATAGCATATTTATATTGGCAAATGGGATGAGATATTTCCTGTATACTATTTTCTATTTCAAATATCTATTACAATAAAATAACTATAAGTGTGCGCATAAGCTGCATACAACATCGATATTTCCGGCATTGAATCGAGGTTCTACTGTTGGAAAAGTTACGAGAAGAGTTATATATAGATTCAAGTTGTAATAGATTGTTATTTTTCGGGAGAAAATTGTCATCTACAAATTCAAAGTTTTGAAAAAAAAATTCTTCGTTCTGAAAGAAGCAAACAATGTTGTTTCAAATCAATAACACTAAACAAACCATTCTGCTTGTTTCAATTGTTATGATAAATTAATGTGATTGAGATTCACATCACTCATTGTACTGCCGTTTGCTTCAAGCAAACTCATCCACTTGAATCTCGGCGAGAAGTGTGAAGGAAACTGCCATGTAAAACAAATTTCCTTACTTCTTCCTTTTCTGAAATCATGAGTGTAATCTATTACACATTACATGGAATACTCATCGCTTTTTCCGTTTACCTGTACCCATTCTCCGCCAAAGGCAAAACTTCATCCAGTATGAAATGGTGGACGAAATATGTATATTATATATATGAAAAAAAAACGGAAGACATTTTTCATTCGTAGCACGTAGTCTTAGCATCTCTCCAGTTATTTGAGAAGTGAATCATCGAGATGCAGATATGAAAAGAATGCACATTTGAGCAAATAGTCACGTCGTTGACGCATCGTAAAACCCCACATTTAATTCACTCAAGAATTCACATGGATGCAGAAAAAAGAAGTTATAATATAAAAGGGTCCGTAGTATTTATATTTAGGTTTGAAGACAAAAAAAAGAGGAAATGATCATAAGAAACGATGAGAAAGATGAACTGTGCGATACCATTATTCCGTCCAATCGTTCCACATCTCATCATCATATTATTTTATTCATTGATTTTATTATAGATTTTGATAACTGTAAACTGAAAATATTTGAAGTGTTTGAGCAAAAATACCTACTTACTTCCTTGATAACTTTTGTTAGCTAGAAAACAAACTATAATGAAGTAAAATGATACTCCCTGCGGATGGCCTGTCCAATCGTTTCATATTTTATCACCGTATTATTTTATTCATTGACATATTATGATTCCTAATAACTGTCAACTGAAAATATATAAAATGCTTGCTTGAAAATTACCGATTACTGCCTCAGCAACTTGTGTTAGCCAAAAAACAAACTATTATAAAGTAAGATAGGAGCTGTGATTTACTATTTGTGTGTTTGTAAATTTACCAGTGACGTTGATCACTAAAACTGCTCCCTGGCCTCTTCCTCAACAAATCACTTTATCTACAATTAATTACAATGTATCCACGCGGCACTTGTAGTTAGTAGTTAGTTATGTGACAATTTTATTCGTTATATTTTGATGTGTCAAATTTGAATGTCCTTGTCAAAAATCTCTTTTCCGGACTCCTAGAAAATCATAAATTCAAATTTAGGTAGATAACTTCTAGAATAAAAAGGAGAAATAGTGGCCCGATATATATACCTATATATATATATATATATATATATATATATATATATATATATATATATATATATATATATATATATATATATATATATATATTTGAGGTCAATCACCCTTCCTGACTTCGTACACAGGTTCATAATTCAGTCCGCATTTCATTTTCCAGTAACTGATATAGTAAACTCTCCTAGTTATATACTTGATAATAATGATATGGCACCCTATCTTTCAGATGTAGTTATCGTGACTGTTTTATAGCTTATTTATTCCAACGCAAAGCGCATGCTGTAGAAGTTCTTTGAGGCGATTTACATAATAGTGCATGATGTAAAATGTACGTGGGACAAACTGCCCCATGGATGTCCAGCTGTGGTCAACTAGGTGGCAGTGGTGTGTGATGGCGTCGCACGACCCCATGGATGTCCAGCTGAGAATGTAGCGATATATCGTAACATGGGGATAT
Organism: Brachyptera risi; assembly: GCA_964007535.1. Lineage (NCBI taxonomy): Eukaryota > Metazoa > Arthropoda > Insecta > Plecoptera > Taeniopterygidae > Brachyptera > Brachyptera risi. The sequence goes on along the minus strand of OZ023329.1, from coordinate 33,965,231 downwards.
GTAGATACGTGACACAGGTTCGAGTATTTTCATGAGAATGATGTTACTTTTAGTATGGAATTCCGTAAAGATGATTGAATTATGTAAATTCATGTCAATAGATATAAATTGAAATTATGTAAATAGTCTGTTTGGTTGTCAAAATTTGTCGGAACGATTCAACCTATTAGCTCAGTCTTCAGCCTCACTTGGGTTTGATTTTGTGTCAAGTTCTTGGAGGTAATAAAAGAAGAAATAATTGCATATATACTGGAAATGATGAACAAAGGAATCGATGAAAATATGCGCGCTGTTATTTTAAAAAATCCAATAATTCTAATAATTTTTCTCATTGCTGTTTCATATTTTGACTAATTCTTGTTACGAATATTGTAATCGGGGTCCGGGGAGCTGATTGTTCATTTCTTTTTTGAAACTGACATATTCTATAACATTATGTATTATGTTCCACAGAATAAAATGATAATAATGATTATTATTATTATTATTATTATATTCCATTCTTTATCGTGACTTCCATTCACTAGCAAATATACTAATACATACTTATAATTAGTTGAACGATAAAGCGAAAAATGTATATGTGATTTACATATTTTGTATTTCATTCAACGGTCAGATGATTATATGCTATTAGTTCATGACGTATAGTCAAAATAGCATCACAAAAGTTGACAAATTGTCATTTGAGTTTATCATCCCTGATATTAAGTTGTCACAAAATATAATGTAGGTAAACTATAATTATTCAATAAAACCAGTGGATGCTAAGTAGGCTATATAATGTGCTCTCTTATTGTACTTAGGCCCGGTATTACCAAGTCCAGTTAGCCTTTATCTGACAGTTCAAACTTGTTATCACCATGGTTACCCATGCTATTTGTTTTCACCAAATGTCAGATAAATACTAACTGGCCGTGGTAATACAGGGCCTTAGAGAGATAAGATGTCAGCTTCCAATAGATACTAGAAAACTTGGGGACCAACAACACTGACACTGGATGAAGTTGTGACTGAAGATCATGATATTGTATTATATAAATATTTGAGAATAGTTTAATTAAAATTAGTACCATTATAATTGGATAAGAAAATCACAATGAATATTTTGAATACCGGTAATAATATTTCATTTTGATAAATTATGAATAATTGAAAGAGTTAATTGTAATGACATTCCATTTATTATATTATAATTATGTGTTCTATTATAGACCTATTCACTTCTCATTATTATAAATTGTTATAATAAGACTGTATATAATATTTTTTTTCTCCAATTGTCATTTTTACATATACTTTCAGTTTTAGTCAACGTATTTCAAGACTTGCATGACTTCATAACTATACACATGAGTGAGTGATTGTAATTTGATTTATTTTTAATATATTAATGAAATAAAACGTCCCTTGAATTGAATTGAAAAGAACACAATCTGATTATCTGGGGGACATTGTGGGCCACATATATGGTGATGTGTTTTTTTTTTTAAGCAGCTTTCTTCTTTCCAGGAGGCGCCTCAGGAGCGCATACTGGAATAATGATACTACCAAGAGTGAACGTGGGCTTGGCGTGTTTACTTGGAAAGAGTAGAAGTAGTAGTAGTGTTTATTCCTTTAACCCTCATTCGAGGAAATCCTATTCTAGAAAACGATCAAAATCTAATCCAAATAATCCTAACCACAGCTCCTCTGTACTCTAACCAACTCCCCGAAATAGTATAGCTCCTATGGCAAGAGGCCTTTTACCCACGCCAAGCCAACCTTCACTCTTGGTAGTATCTCTATTTCAGTATTCACTCTTCAGCGCCCGCCTTTCCAGTAACAAAAGACTAGCAATCGTTACCACAGCAATAGCCTCTATAGCGAGCTGGTGGATTGAAATACAATGTGATTGAATAATATCAGTTGGTGGACATTGTTGTCAGGCTCAACAATCGATTGCCTCACTTGCAGAAGTGTATAATGCTTCTCTCAACGAGCTATGGTAATTGTTACGATACCAACACACCGATCTGAGGAACTAACACACTTTGAATTTGTATACCAAGTATTTTGTATTTATTTTCTTTTTTTTGTATTTTTTATATTTGTATTTTGTATTTTGTATTTTGTATTTTTTTCTCATTTGTATTTTAGTATACTAATGATTGTGTGTAGATTGTTGTCATTCACAACAATGGGTGAAGTAGCTTGAGAGATCTTCTCCTTATTTGAATAACATTCGATTCAACAATGTAAATTTTAGAAGGCGATAACTAAGTTGATAAGTTTCAAGGCTGGTCAAGGCTGCAGAGGTTATACGCACTGTTAGAGAATTGAAATGTATGGTGTATTACAAGAATCCTGAAAAGGTCAGAAAACTCATAAAATTTTATTCATACCATGAATAACCGAAGTTGCAATCTCGACTCTATTAAATTGAATTGCAAGATGCAGATATACAATTTATATTTCGAATAAATTTTAATTCGAAGTCACCTACCTTACATGTCTTCTTTACATGTCTTCACATGTCTTCTTGCGAAACGTTTTTAATTAAAGTAACTTAATATAGCACTTTGTCTCAGCTACTTGGTACTAAAATAAACTCACTCTAAACATGTTTTTTTTTTAAACTTCTGTGGGTAAATATTTTGAGCGTCAAATAGTTTGCCGACATCTCATTGGCTGGTCGCCTTTCTTACGTCTTTCGTCTTTCAATTTAATGAGATAAATTACGTAATTCATTTGCATCAAGGCAGAATTTCAAGTGTCTTGATACGCATTCAAGTCATGTTAAGATAGCACTCTGTTTATACAAAATTAAAGTGTTTTCAGTGTTTAATTTGATAGGCTCTTGCACCCGGTGTATTTCCGTTTGGATGATATAAAAACGTCGTTATATGTTAATATAGTCCTTGTTCTGTATAGATTTTAAATGTAATCAAAGTTTAATATAATAAAATTAGCATTAGTGTTCACTTGAAATTAACCTTACAAGTGTTATCTTCTTTCTGTACAATAATTACCTGCACTGGGAGGGCCAAGTTATACGGTTGGTGTCCAACACTTATTTTCTAATGTATACCTCAATTTAACCCTAAATTCGCTGATACAAAGAACACGAGGTATACATTCAACTTGGGATTAGTAATGAGGTAAATACATACGATTATATTTTTTCTTGCTGAGTTCTAATTGACTTGAATAAATTAATCATCATAATAGAGATAAAAGATGATAGCATTACTTGAAATAATATATTTATTTGGTGTTTGTTAGGCCCGGTATTAAAGGTTCAGTTATCCTTATTCAGAGAGTTGATGGAAACGAATGGCATTGGAAATCATAGTGAAAAAACTTTTAACTGACAGTTAGAGCTACCCCTGAGTTGATAATTTCTGCACTTGATGCCACAATTACGAACGTGGGTGTATAGCTCGATCTAATTGGCAGTTTAAAGTTATAACAATGGTATCACTGCTGTGCTATTTGTTTTCATTAATTCAGATGAAGGCTAACTGGACTAGTTAATGCAAGGTCCAAGAGCAGGAATTACCAACGTGGTAGTAGCTCTAACTGGCAGTTAAGTGTTGTTATCACCTTGATTCTTGGAATAGGGATAACTGGAATTGCTCGGTGCATATAGAACGACAATTCTAAGTATTTTCAACTTGGATATCTGAAGAGCCTATAATTTGCAAGTATAAGTACATGACATGAACATGGTAGGCCTATTTGCGTAGACGAAAGATATTCTATATCAAGACATAATCACGCAATGTTGATATACCCTATGACCCCTTCTTTCCCCTCTACGAATTTATAACCATTCTCTTCTAACCTCTTCTAGTACCTATGCAGGCCACTATAGAGCGCCACAGTTGCTTTTACTGAGCAATTACAAGTGCAGTTCCTTCAGTGGCAAGACGTATGGGAGGGATGAAAGGTGTGCACAATAATTTATTTTTGTTTAGACATAAGAGTCTTTTGGTAGCATATATTTTTTCAATGGTATTTTTTAATGAACTTTTACTTCAATTCCATCAAAAGAATCCCCTATAAAATCCTGAATGTGCTTGTTTTGATCTGGAGATAGTTCAACGGTTAATATAATTGTAAGAATTGGAAATGAGTTTTCCCGGAAAAATTGATATCTGTTAAAAGAGTTGAGAGCAGTCTCTTCTGTATGGTGAAATTTTAAATTAATAATTGAAGCTTATTGATAATCTCCTCATTTGATATTTCAGACTAAATTGATAAACAATAAAGAAGGGGTCAAAAGCCAACTGGTATGAGTGATATTCGAAAATAAATGAGCCAGGTTTTGTTTATCATAGCTAATATACTAGTCTTTTAGAAGCCAAACGGAATAAATGTTGTTTTCGAATCAAACGGGTGTCGCCACCAACTTTAAACTGCACTTATTCCCTTTGGCTTCTAAAGACTAGTACATATTATAGCCATAATAAACAATGCCTAACTCAGTTATTTTCAAATGTCACTTATACCAGTTGGCATCTGACCTCCTCAAATGCATGTTTTCTTAAATGATCTAATTGAAATGCTGTGAATGAATTACAGAATTATGAAGTACCGGTAACTCATAACTTTTAAAGAAATTGTTTTTGAAGTTTGAGATTTTGAAATGATTTATGATAATACGTTCTTCTTCAATGTTTCAATAACCTTTACCCGAATACAGAAAGGTTATTTGAATTATCGAATATAGTTTGAGCATTTGTGTTTTATGACTCCAAGATTATATATTCACTATTCTGCATTCTGCTACCATGTTCAATGTTCCCTTGATTAGAACATGCCACTAAACATGTCGTATTTTTGAAATTAAAGTTCTGTTCCATGTTTGTTACGTAGTACCTCAATGCAAAGTTATCTTCTGCATCCCGTGGACATGTTCGCATTGATCAATGCTTTGAAAAAGTCTTGTTTGGCAAGTATAGGCTTTTAAAAAAGGTTGAAATATGTACGCATTTTTAACATTGCATCATGGGCATTGATTTGGGCAATGAACTGTATGAAATCGACGGATTTTAGCAAATTGAATAGAGATGAATAGTAACTGAAAATATATATATGAGAAATAGCTGATGACCTATTAAATGTTTAATAAACCTACATTCCATTTAAAATACACTTGGGTCTACTGATAACTTTGATTCTCACTTTCGATGTTTTTATTAATCTCGAATCGGGTTTGGAATTTTAAAATATGTGAATTTTTATGTTTATTTTCATTTTCAGCATTTGCTCCTCGGCCCTAATATATAATTTGGTCATCTGTAAAAGCACAGAGAAATTCAAATAACACGCTAGATATATGAAAAGTCATTGTATCCCAGCTGGTAGCTATCTACCCGCTAAAAATTGGGTCCTTTCGATGAGGTACCAATAATGGGTTGTATTGGCCCATCCAAAATTTTATTTTGGAAATAATATTCACTTCATGAAAGTAGGAATGAAAAACTAGTCAATAATAATCAATTTGCGGTATGTATTGAATGAAAACTGAAATTATTTCGTTTCAATGGAATATGTCGATTTTTTAAATTCAATTATCTATTCACGTTATGTTTATTAGTGTGAGAAATTAATTTCTTTGTGAGTGTATTAAGTGAATAAATTCATGAACAAGCATATGAGTATACATTCTACACGCACGCACTACATGGTTTTACTTATATGAATCCAAATTTGAATCTAATAATTAGTATAACCAGTTCTTAAGTGATTAGAAAATTTCTGGAATGCATGTTGGTAAAAGAATTTGAAGATATTTTTAAGGAGATTTTTTTTCATTTTTATGAAACTACAAAAACATTGGGAATATATTCATGACACATCTTTTATAATTTAAATTGATCAATTAAACTCATTTTAATGTATTTGCATATTTGAAATAATAATGGAATTTAACATAAATTATGAGCCACTTGTAGCATATTCTATGCTTGTATTTAGCATTGATGCCACAGGTGACTAATTGGAAATTTATTATACAGAGGATGAAAGTTTAAGAGATATTTATCCTGTTTTGATGAGTGATGAGTGATGAATGATGGAGTGTTGCTGTCATCAAGGCAATTATAGCGGCAAAAATAAGTTGACAAAAGAAATAATTGTAACACATTATTTTCTAAACCATAATATTTTTATGATACTTTCAAATTGGTGAATGGCCACGCAACATTTCTTGTAAATGTTGGGTGGGATGAATGATTCATAACTTTAAAAAAATCTTATGATACAATCATGCTAAATAATTAATAATTATTATTCATGATCGAGACAGAAAATTATCAAATCATAATAATAACCACAGAAAATAACAATAAAAATAGGAAACCTCATATTATGTTTCCACATGAGCCGATTACCAGATCAACAGATCATGGAAATGGTCAGGAAGGTGGAAGGAGATTGAAATAAAGCAGAAATATATAATAGTTTCAAACAATTAGGTAACCACATGAAAATGAAATCAGACTTGTACATCTGTCTTTGTCTAACGAACAAAGACTTTATAAGATTGATCAGATATAGTAAGAATGTGAAGGCAGAATTGAGTTTATCACGTACAACATCCCTACAACTAAACGGTTATCCAATAAGTCTAATAAAACAATGAATACGGTATATTATAAATTTATAATACATCCAACGAAAAGAGAATGAGAGAGAAACTGGAAGAGAGAGAAAGAGAATAAGGAGTAAGGAAGACGGCATCACAACCATATGTGAGAGATGTGACCGACAGAATAGGAAGGGTCTTTCGTCAACAACAGACTTGTTTTAAACCAGATAGGAAAATATAAACTTTTTCAATAAATAATATAGAGGCGACATTCTACGGTAACAAAGACGTGTACGAAGTACCCTGAAAATTGTGTGATGAACGGAAGTATAGAGCAGAAGTTGGAATAAAGAAACACAAACCAGCTCTGGAGAGGCAACTGATAAATGTTACGCGTTTGGAAAACATGTCAAGTTAAGGAAACGGGACATTTCATAGATTTTGAAAGAATACGTATAGTCTACCCTCAGTAGATAACTTTTATCAAGATTTGTACGGGAGAAAATCGAAATTGAAAAGCGACGGGCCAGCTTGAATAAAAGAGATGACACCCTCAACCTGTCTATCACTTGGAAAACGATGTTAAAGGCCAGGATGGTAGAAACATCGGGAGGGGGGAACTAGGACTAAATCATAGCTGAAGGTTTGAATGGAAAGAGAAGGCTTGAAGAGGGGAAATAAGGGCGGAGGGCGGAGATAGAAGATAGTATAGTCATGCGTAGTCAAACAAGAAATAATATAATATTTCCAACATAACATCGGAACATCATTTCATAATTTAGTTCAAAATACGAACTATTGGTTGTTTTGATGCAGTACCAGAGACCCTGTTTTTTAGTGGTTTCTTAATTTTCTTTCGTTCAGTTTCTTTTCTTTGTTCTTATAACAACGATATAGTGAAACGCGGGATTGTTAGATTTTCATTTCATTTCGTTAAAAGTTTCGAATGTCTAGTCCATACATCTTGGAACGTACAGGGAAAACATAAATAATGGTCTATCTAATTTTATTGAATATGGTCCTCCCAAAAATATGAATATTGATTAGAATGATCACGAAAGTTTCAAAGATTTTTCAAATTTCGAAAGTTCTGTAACTAGGATATATTAATTATAACTAATATTTACTAGCAAATCATACCTTCTTGCAAACTCAACTTGAATATATCACACATTTCATATCATTCGCAATATCTGTATATCTCTGATCAACATTGTTTTTTCAATACTGAATATTATTGTTACCAAATATATGAAACGTACAGGTTAATTTAATAATATATGAATATGTTAATTTATTAAAGCAATGAAAAAAATACATAGTAATACTTCTTCCTGGATAATGTGTTAATTTTACGAATACTTTCGGTGGTGATTTCCACGTATTCCAACGTAACACCTCAAGGTTCATATTATTTATATTTTTCTCACATAGAACTTATACCAACATCTATTCAGATTTTCCAGGTGCTCAGAAGTTTACAATCAATTTTAGCTGCATTTTACTATCATGCAGATAAATAATTACATAATTGTTCAAGCGAAACATTTCAATTTTCGTGTCTTGTAAATCTGATCATTATATTGCGAGTATGATAATTGTATGTTATTTCACACCTCTGCACGATAGTTCCATTTCGGGACTTGTGCATCCTTCGCATGGGGCATTAAAATAATCAGTGTCTAATTCGTCTAATTTATTTTTATTCCAGCTCGAGTGCATGTTTAGATAGCAATTTACATTATATTCCAAACGGATCAATTAAATCTAATTCTGGATTATTTACATAATTAAAATCGAATTTATCATAAATTATGAGGTTGTTGATAATATTCAGAGGTATGATGCCACGGGGTAGTACTGAAATCAGAGGTATTGATGAGACTAATGACCTTATTGAGTCTTGTTGTGTGGTCACGAATCACGATGCAGTGATACTTTACATTAATTATATTTTTATTTTTATATTTTTATAGTTAAATTATTAGACGAGCTTTAGCGAGGATTCGATTTGACATACTGAAAAAAATTGGTGTTCGTTTTTATGTTTTTTTTTAATGTTTTTTGTCGGTTCTCCACAGGTCAAACGGCTACAGCTATCAACTTCAAACTTTTTTTCATAATGGTTCCTCATCTAGCTTAGATTTGTATAATTTTGTGGCATTATCGGGAGGTAACTTTTATTTTAATTAATTTCAGAAATTTCAAAAATACTCATTAGAATAACACGACGGAAAAAAATTAAAAATTTTTTATTTTCCAAAAAATTGAAATTCTGTGTGAAGTTGAATTACATCTTGATACACATTTCTGGAAATTCTCAGCTTGATCGGGTCAGCCATTTTGAAGAAAAAAACATGAAATGTGCTAAATTGGTACCACTCGAAGCCGTTTTTACCCATTTATAACTAAAATGTTACCCAATTGGCGAATTTAGGCAGAAGTTTGGCAATGAAGTCGACATACTATTACTTTCCACTCGTCTAACAACGCGTATATAGCGTGATCCTAGTATTAATTAAATTATGTTAATTATATTATGTATCCACTCTGTACCAAGAATATGGCCGGTATTTTTGCATTTTAAAAGCGCTATTGCTACTTCTCGGGTTGAATATAAAAGTAGATTATCACAACAATGAATGTAACTATGGTAACCATTGGAAACGACTCCGTAAGTGCAAAATTATTATTGTTTTTTTCTGTGTAAGCCTGCCTATCAGCAGAATTCGCATTGTCTCTTTTTCTTCACAAATGATGCCTGTGATTTGTTTGTCTGTAATATTTTCTGCAATTTGTCAAATTATTGTTTTCTCTGTGATTCGATTGTGTGTTGCACCCTTGTACATGCGCCTTGTGGTTACTCAATATGACACATTTTATAGCTAGATAAAATACCGTTATAATAAGTTAATATTTTCTTCATGGATATATTATAATCAGGCATAGTTTCTAATATATTTGAAAGGTTATAACTAATCACCAGTCGGTATCACAATTTTTCATATATTATTCGTAAAAATTAGCAAATAACAATATAAAAAGTATAAATAACGGATAAACAAAATAAAAAATACAAAAACTTATTACTAGACAAATTGATGGTGAATAAAAGATAATATTGAAGTTGTGATTGAGACCACAATTTGGCTGATATTAGTTGTCTACTTATTACATCGAAGTATGAAATCACTTGCAAGGAGCATATTTGATTATGAAATATTCAATTTATATTCCATATGGCGAGAGAAAGAAGACTCTATACAAATATACAAGATACAATAGTTGGTGCATGGGCGATAGAAGATACTTGTACCGTATATATCGATATTTATAGCAACGGTACTTGACACTAGATTGCATTGTTGACCATTTGCAGAATACATTCAAGTGCCAAAAACTGCATCTTCTAATTCTCTGACCAAGGTCAATGACACCAAACTACAAACCTACATGTTGAACCTTTCAATACAGTTTTAAGGAACTGATTGTACTGAAATTTATTGCTTACCAAAGAAGATGTTATACCTTAATTATCACAGCAACAGCATCCCACTTACTATAACTCAACCTGATGGACCCACACGCATGTCAGTGTAGATCGCTATACTTGTATTCAAGAGAGTTATAGATTATCTGCCTACATAACAAACACAAATGTCACCGTTATATTTGAAGAGCTGTAATTATTTATGGTGTAATGTAATAATTTTCCAGGAGACTATTTACGATTGGAAACATGACTACCTCCCGTATAACTTAGTTATTGGTGCGGTCGTTAAGCAAACATTAAATAAAACATAACTACACATTTTCCTTTCACGAGCTTCAAATGTGCAAAACTACGACGAGTTTTTGTAATTATTGGAGTTTTTACAATTATTTAATGGTGGACCCTCTTCATTTCTCGTGGATACAAGTAGTCCTAAATGTATTTGTCAAATTCGTCACGCGATTACAAGTGTCAGTAATGAAACATACTTGTCAAATAGTAAACGAAGTAAAAATTCACCTGGAATTAGCTATTTGAACATGACAATTATCATTCGCAGTTACTTGTATTTTTTATCTTTTGGTTCTAAATGACATTTAAAGTATTTGCAATTGGGCTTCATTAGGATGATTGACTATATACTGTGCTCTACTTTATTTCAAGTTGAAATGGAAACAAGTTTTCGATATCAATTCGTTATGTTGGAAAAATGTTGAGATAAAAGTTACTGTGAATGTGGACGAAATGGGTATTCTTTGCACATGGTCTATGCTTGTACACGCCCTTATTTATGGGCGGTCCTCTCTGTAATAAATTAAATCACTCTCTTTTGGTTAATTATCAAGTTGACTTCATGGTCTTGTTGAATTTAAGACAAAATACAGTATCTCTGGACATTTATTTCATGGCTATTAGTTCACATGAGATCATTTATTCGATTTGAAAAAACAAAATTTGTGTATGTAGTACATTTAATCAGAACTGAAAAACTAATACCATTTTTTTCATTCATCTAGTCACCGACTCATCAATCTCTTCATACAAATGATTGGGATTTGGAAGTATATACATGCCTTTGTGATTGATAGTAATTATCTGTTGAACAATGATACATTGAAACTTTTATGAAAAATGAGATCATGCATTGCCCGGAGTTATGACATAATAATACATTGCGGTTTCATTGATCTGTATGTAAATATTATGCTAACTTGAACTTAAGACTTATACTGACCATCTCCATTGAATAATGACTATAGAGAGATTTCCGTCATAGCTCTTATGATATAATCCACGTTATAAGAATATAATCATGGCTCAGCTCGCCAAGCTATTGCCTTGGAAGCTGAAGTCAGGTAGAGCGTGGATTCGAGTATATTCTATGGTATGGGTATTTTTTATCAGCATACTCATATATACATATATATATATATATATATATATATATATATATATATATATATATATATATATATATATACATATATAGTCAGTAGATTAAGACACATAGAGTAAGTTAAATACAAATATATATATATATATATATATATATATATATATATATATATATATATATATATATATATATATGTATATATATATATATATATATATATATATATATATATATATATATATATATATATATATATATATATATACATAACATACATACATAATATCGACTCATTCGTACCTCTTTCATATAGCCCATCTTTTTGTGGTACACAGGTTATTAACTAATGATACAAGATTTGTACCCTCAAATGACAGAATAATATAGCCTTCATTCCATTAAAACAAATAGTTTACTTTTAAATAAGTATACCTATCAACTGTTTCATAAAACACAGAAATATCTTCGTAACATTATGGTATTTCATGACAAAACAGATATGAAATTATTTATAAACTTATTTCTTACATATAATGGTACAAGTTGATCATTCTTCATTTGTCATATTGGTAACAATTATATTTGTTGTAGAGTCCATATTAGGAAATTTACAAAGCATAGATTCTTCTTTTGGTAAATATTTTAGATATTCTCATGTATTGTACATGAGATTACATGGAACATGTATTGAAGGCATACATACATTTTATAGAAGCAACAGGTATAACATATCTGCATCTGCAATTATTTTAAACCCACGCGAACAATCACGGGGCGTTTTTATAAATATTGAAACTTATACAAGAAAAGTGCCAAGACAAAAATATGTGATGAGTATGAGCATAATATATAAGAAGGCCAAGTAGTCAAGATAGATTACCGCTTTACCAATGTAATCACTCTAGTTAACATGTGTCAACGATGATTATATGCATTATTGAAGAATGTTATGAAATAATAGCTGCAATCATCTACTACTTGGATGATTCATTTGAATGTGAGAAGATGTAGAGTTTTATATGTCTGCTAATAGAATGCAAATCAGTTTATACTTATGCGTGGATGCCCATCAATGCCGTCACTTATTTATAAGACTAACATACATACATAACTATGTGCAATTGTGTGATTATGTTCAAGTTATTTTATGTTACTGATTATCACCGGTTTAGTTCTATAAATAAAATAGTTGTCACTTTTAAGAAACATTTCATATAATTAAACGTTCCCTTTCAAAATATACTTGACTTCAAATTATAAATTAAAATATTTCACATTTTATACCATATTCTCTCTATATACATATATTGGATCTTTGTTGATTATTTTTAGTTAAATAAATACAACAAATACTTGGGTATATGATGCGACAATTTACAAGGCTATATTCACGACTTTGTTATGCTAAAAATCTAAACTAAACTACGAAAACTGAAAATCTAGAGAAAAAAATCATCTTATTATATATACAGTTTATATTGTTGAAAGTTTTATTCAATAGTGTCTGGTTGTTAATATGGTCTTCTCTCAAGTCAAGTTATTCTTTCATGCATGTAATGAGAGGGACATGAAACAATGTCACTCAATTGATATTAACAAATCTCAATATTTGTTATTACCATAGTCCACTCCAATGTATTGCTAAATTGCAAGCGGTGATGTGACATTGTTGCTTGAAAGAAGGCAAAAGGTCTGGTTTGAGCGCATTAATCACTCATTCCAACAAAAATCAGAGATAAACTTCACTTCAAGTGCAAGAGCTAGGTTCTTTAGGGGTCACTTTATACTCGATCCCGTTTTCGTCAAGATCGGCTGTAACGATTTGATCAGTACCGTATCGATAAATAAAGAGAGAATTAGTAACAAATGTTTATGATGAAACACAAATATGTAATATAAAAAATAAGCTTTTTTTATATGGACGAATATCAAATCTCACAATTTAGCCACTTCACTATAAACTCTATAAAGGCAGCAGAATCTACGAATTCGTATGGGGACTATGAAGGTTCATTTAAGGTTAGCCAACGGCATAAGCGTAAATAGCTAATGGTCAAATAAAAATATTCTGTGATGCTTCACCTTTAATCACTTCAATGGTTAAGTTGTTGGATAAAGTCAATATTTCCATCATTCGGATAGTGATCTAAACATGCATGATGATATTTCTTAGGACAAGGTAGCCATCTTCCTGCCATATAATATCTATCAGAACCGTCATTCTCTCCCACTTGTTCCCATAACTGTGCATGTTTAAGATAATTAGGCCCATACCTGTTCCTGGCATACAGACCAGGATTAGCCTGGGCTCGAACCCAGACACCCAAGACATTAACCCTGGTCGGCATCTCTCTCACCTCAGATGGGAGAAACACAGTACTTAACGTATCCGAACCAAACATTTCGAAATACATCTCAGGAGTGTTCAACTTGAAATAACCTGGCCGGCTATCAGTAGCAGGATCGAAACTATCGAGTTTAATCGCTTTTGTACGGAATTTCGGTTGATTTTTATAATAATTTGCATAGTCTTTACTTTCGAATATCATGTCACCGTCTCTCTCCCACGGAAGAAAACTTCTTAATTTCACGGCCCCTAACATGGAACTAGAACTCAACTCATAACGGAGACCTTTCTCACTAGCGAACTCGTCGATAGCGCGTAATGTCCGAGCGACTTGAAGTAAACAACAAGACGGGAGGAGATAGGCTTTACTCCACTTACGTCCGTCACAGGATAAACCGACGTCCTTACAGGAGAACAGGTATAAGATGTTGGGAGGGAGAAATACGCGATGGATTTCCCATTGTTTTGCTAAAGACAACCAGGAATCCTGTCGTCTTTGTTGTCTTTCACCGAAACTCTTACCTTCACCTCGAGTGAAGTACATCACATCCGGACAATTCAACACCAACACATTCGAATGTTTTACTTGTAAGAACCAGTCTTCAAACACAACATCCTCTGACAAACCTTCACTGAATGGTATCCCTAATAACACTTCTGTTTTAGCTAAAAATGGTCCTTCTAAATGATCACATAACATACAATCTTGATTGCTATATTTATACCCTTCAAAATATCTCAGAAAATAATTTTTTATTTCACTTTGGTAACATCCTATTTTCCAATGTCCTGTTACGTTACGAAAGGCACCTCCGGCCACACCTACTTCCGGTTGGTTTATAATCACACGTATTTGGCGTTCTAATCGTGCGTAAGCGTTGAAATACGCGAGATCCCTTGCGAATAATACATATGGCGTATTCACTTCTTTGACTAACGCATTCCAGATTTTTCCTGGTGTCGACAGTTCATCAGGATCTTTCATGAGGATCTTGACATGTTTGAAAGGGGAGATAATCTCCAGCGTCCTGTTTACGGAATCTCCGATACCATTGGAGGTTGTAGCTACAATCACTGGTAAATGTGAATGATATCCACGAATTCCTCCCAATACACCTTCTAATCGGTTACCGAAGCGAATCATCGCCTCTTCAGCTGGGATTATCAACAATATCGTGACTAAATCACTGATTGGACGACGTTTCTGGTGGATACAGTTCAGTGAAATGACAAAGCCTTCTTGGTAGAATGGGAAGCCATGTTTGGTGCCGCGGTACTCTTCTGCGCAGACGTCAACTTGTTCGGGAATCGGCGTCGTTGACTCGACGTTGGATTTGTTGGAGGGCAGGTTGAGCTCGTTGTCACTTAGAGATGCACGAGAGTCGAGTTGGTTGATGATACGGTTTAGTTTCATTGGAATATGGGCCCCTATCAGCTTCTTGAAACCTGAGGACAAATTGAAAATTGAAACGTACATATATCATAATAATAATTGGATGAGCGAAGCGAAGACTCAATTTCACCATACTCGAAAAAAAAACTGACTGTTTTTTTTTCACGCTCCACAGGTCAAACGAAAATTTAAAATCAGTTGAAACTTGGCATACACAAGTGTCCTTAACTAATTCGATACTGAATAGTTTCGAGGCGCAATCGGTTGAACTACTTCTGTGAAAACTCATTTCAAAATTTTCAAAAATCCTATAAGAATAATCGAGAAAGTTCGAAACATAGTGCAACATAGTGGCATAGTAACAGTGATTTTGTATCAAGTTTTGATGTCAATAATATATAATATATATATATATATATATATATATATATATATATATATATATATATATATATATATATATATATATATATATATATATATATTATAATATAAATACATTCAACACTGCGGGAAAAAATACGAAATATGTTTCTTATGAAATTTCGAAATTTGAAATGGATTTGAGAATAACAGCAGTTCATTCTGAGAAAATAATCTTTCCAAATCGATCAGAGTTCGAAAGAAGATTGTGAAGCATCATTTTCACACTTTATCTCAATCAACGATTCAATATTCATTACTTTTCTTTTTTTATGCTGATTCTATACAATGACTGAAGCATAATTTTATATGGCTACATAAATCATACCTTCGTATTGATGTGTGTGATGGTAAATTTAGGATTCTGTCAGAACTAAAAATGTATCATTTATGGAAAATATTGTTTGATGAATACCCTGTCGCATCCAGAGAATGAAAAAAATATCCACAATATTCTCTCTGCTTTGATAACACTGTAGAGCATGCTTAGCTGGACAGATTCCATGCAATTTCTGGATGACTTCCAAATAATTTTGCTCCAAGTCTTTGATAGCAAATCGACGCCATCAATAACATCATAAATTTATACTTCTTATGTAACATCAAAATCATTAATGGATGAGTTCTAATATACTATATAAAATCTTCATTTTTATAAAATCCAATAGTATGGCTATAATGTGCATGAGAAATTAACTAACGCAAACTGATGGTTAAAACCTTATAGCCTAGTTACAAAATTATTGTTATTATTTTGAATGATTTGTTTCATTTTTGAATATAATAAACTGGCACATGCAGCTCAGTTGCTAACGCACTCGCTTTATGTGATAGATTATATTAGGGCATATTGGACCTGGTTCAATATCCGCCACCGTCCTTCCTTACAAGGGTTTTTCCAGTCTCCATCTGTAGTCTAGGCTAACGTCTGAATGGTTACTACAATACACGCCACGACCGCTTCCTTCCCACTATCCTTCCCATTACATAAGACACCTTCATCTCATCATCCCATCATCTCATTAATCATTCATCCGACGCCAACTGATTGTTAGGTGCGTCGTTAAACTCAATATGAATATATTTAATGAACTTACTGTTTAGCTCTCTTGCGATGTCTGCAAGTTGTGCTGCTACCTCTCTCCGAAAGTCGACACTTTCTTGAACTGGCTTGAAGACTCGCCCGACCAGTCGGAAAGGTTCTGTTCGTTGTATCACTAAAACATTCAAACAACTTTTAACGACATATCGCGGTTAGCGTCGTCGGTTATATATATAATTTATATATTGTAAGTTGAAGAGATGTGATATGACCTGTTATTTGATCGAATGGATATAAGAGAGGGCCGTGTTAGAAACCGTTTCTATATCTGCATTTACCTAATGCACTTTGGAAAACCGCTGTATTGTTATGAGAAGAAAGACTAGTAAGATTCCTGAAGTACTTACTAATACTTACTTACGATGTTCGCAATACATGTTCTCTATCCAGACCAACTCAAACCCCAATTCTTCCAATGTAATTGAAATCAATATTTATAATTTAAAACCAAGAGAATTGCATGTCAATATAATTTTATTATGTATCAAACCTATGTGAATTATTATGAATTTTGCGTATTGTTTTCATCAACGATAACGTCATGAATTATATCACACAGTAAGATAATTATCTTATAATTTGATTTAGTTTCTTTAATAGTGATTGCCATTCTAATGTTCGTGACATGTAACATTATCTGCCAGTTGGTTAAGGACTATTTTTATCGGGTCGTCATACTGTATCTAAATATTCAGTTCTCAATTTGATATATTCATATAACGAGAGCAAAGTTTGGACGTCACTTATATGTCACACAATTTCCACATTTGAACATTGACATTTTCATTTTAACATTATTGTAATTTTTACTGGTTTTATTTCAAGAAAAAAAGTTACAAAAATGCTTCTAACGTTGAAATGACCACGCCATGACGAGTGATGAAATCACAATATCAGTTTTTCGTTGGCTAAAAAAAAAATAACTTGCGATAGTCTAAAATGTCATTTCAGCGGATTACGCATCTCATTCTTGGAAAACATTTGAATCGTCTTTGTTCATACCTGTGTAGAATACCAACCCTGAGAGAACAAGAACGACGAGAAAGAATGTTAATGTTCTGGTAGGCATAAGAACTCCGGTCTTGTGTTGTTTCGTCCATGTTTTCCGCATATTGGTAGGCCTGTCGTTCGAGCCTCGGGCCATCAGGTCATAGGTTAGACATTATGTGATCGAACACTTTTACTCACTCGCCCATTTGGCAACTGTTTTTTTTTCTCTTTCTTTCTTCGTCTTAACACAGCTGGAAAAGATTATACATGTGTGTGTTTAATACTTTCACCGACACTGAGTTCCACACTAGGTTCTTGTTATATAGGGTGATACCAAACAAACTTCAAGCTACCATTCACATTTTATTACCAACACCACCAATATGCACCTGCAGAGTTGAAATGGTATACATTTTTTAATAGAATCTATTCTTAAAATTACATTACAAAAGATCACGTATAGACTAATACATAATTATATAAACTGTATCTTGTTTTTTTAAGTATGCCAGTGAGGAAACAATAACCAAGGGATGAATTGATTAATATACTTCTTACGGTCACTATCCCGATAGTGTTGGTGTTATGTGTTATGTTATGTTGTTCTTATACGTTGAAAAATAGAAATGATATCTGACTGACATTCATTTGATAGTGTCGCAGATATTATATGGTTTGTTCGAATGAAAATGAGCAAACTAATTACTCAAACAGATCTAAAAACAAATGGTGTAAATTGCTCTATTGATTCCCTCTGAAATTACAGAAGAGAATGCGTCTATACAAGACTCTCTGTGATGCAAACATAGTTCTTATACTTCTGTGAAGTATTCCAGTTTCACAACTGGCTCAATCCACTTATTTTGAATGAAAATTAAATTAAAATTTATCCGAAATGAATGGTAAAGTTAACATTTTTAACAATAGATTTGCGAGACATATTCATACCAGAATACTAAAAATAATGAGAATACTAATTTTCAATATTTCTGAAAATACGTTTTCAACATCGTTTCTTATTATGTACATGACCTGGAACTATATTCCTCAGAACAATATGAAATAATCAGATAACCTTCTGAATAGTTCAGAATATAGAACTTTTGTGTCTGTTTGATGGACTGTGTTATACACACCTTTGAATGACGGGCTAAAAAGTAATAATAAGGATGGAAACATTATTGTACTCCCTATTAGACATTGAACTAGGCCTACTTCCGCAAAATGATCTATACATACAAGTGCAATAATACGTTATTCATTAAGTTCGTAGCAATTTGGTTCACTATGCAATCTGTTTGAGTTCTGCGATGGAGCATATTATGCATGAGTAGCACTGCTTCATGATTCAGATATATATATATATGTAATGTCACTCTTACAAATGTACTACTACCAATCACGATAGCAGTTTACACGAGTACATTGTTCACAAGTACTTACTTAACTATATGTACTACTATTTTTCTCAATTGGATTTGTTCAATCAATTGGTAATTTATTTACTTTGTTAGCTTTGCATGCTGTTTACATTTCCATCAGGCGTCGGTTTTTTATTTTATTTTTCCTGTAGATTTACCCTATTACACTTCCGCTCTGAGTAGCATTAAATTTCAATGCTAGTTTAATCGTATTTTATTTACACTAACAATCAATCGAATTTGAAATATTTGCGAGACATGTGATTCATCAATTGTTAGAATAATTAGTTGTCAGTACCTACTGCGTTTAGCACGCTCTTTTATGTTATATGAAGTTTTCTGCTAGGGGGATTGTACAGATATGATATCAATAAAGACCCACAACATGGACGCACAACATATGAATGAAAATATAAGTTGTGTCGTATACAATGTGAGGTTGCTTCTATAATCATTGATATAAAATTGCTGGTGCGGTTTCCTTCAGATTTCCTGTGTTGTGAATAAACACATTTTTTAAATCGTGAAATATGAAAAGAATACCAGTCAATGGATAAGTGCAAGTTAATTCACCTAAAATTAATGTGAAATACAGTTTTTAATCATCTCTTTACATAGATGAAGAATTCAGGAACAGAAATTCGCATGATTTGTAAAGAAGAAGAAGAATGAATATAGTGGATAATAATAATAAGTGATAATTGTTTTTTGAGCTTAGCTTGTTTAACCTCAGATATAGAAGCTCAATCTGATTTTGATGAAACTGGAGAAGTTTTATATAGATTTGTTTCATAATCAAGCAAAGATAAAAACAGAACCTCTGTGATCAGTATTGAACACATGTAAGTAATAACATGTATGATGGCGTTTATCATAGATGATGATCTGATTTGTGACATGATAATGTTTTAATTGTTATTGTTGTACATTCGATGGTTTGAATCTTGATATGTTCATTGAAATGAGAAAATACTTGTAAGCCATTCATTTGTAATTTATCGAGTTGTACGTCTTTGATTTGGGTAATTCTAGTAATTGAGAAATAGAGAATTTCACACGACTGCCTTCTTTTACTGTCCTACCATCCTTCACTTGCCCATCTTTTTACAGTGAAGACGGGAGTTTCGCTTTGTACTGCTTAAAAGATTCAAGTGTACATTAGGATACTATAGTCCTTTCCAGCATTCATTTAATCGAGTCTATCTATTAGAAAAATAGAAAAACCCTACTTCTAAATGACGGCTATTTAAATTTCTTTGTCACAACAATGGTCTATCCAAAGAATATCAGAATCATCAAGCTGATCCACTGAAATATTTAATTTCTTTTTCTCTTATATTTTTCTCTACTGTTCCTGTAATGGAACTAATCAAACAAAACAATTCATTCAACTATGTAGAAAATGTTTTACTTCGCACAATTTTTCATGATTTATTATTGTCTCTAAAAAAAAAAAAGAGGAATATATTAACATTCTGGTTTTGATACTCGGTTTTGGACCATCCTGTAAGCTCGAAACATCTCTATGAATAGTTCAATTATGTAATTGAAGAATTTCTTTAGAAAATGAAAGTTCCAGTTATACAAATATAGACTTAACTTCAACTGCCGTATAATTTGTTTCTTCGAATGAATCAAGTTTGAATAGTTTAACTAATTTGTAAATAATTTAAACATACATGGCGTTTTGTTCTTTTAGGTTCACTTCATTTATGTGCATTATGTATGTGTTAACACAATAGACTTTATTTGCATAAAATTTCCCTTTTCATTAAAGTCTTATGCTCTTACGATATATCGTCTAGAATACCACTCTACATACATTTCAATGAACTGTAAAAATACTATTCTAATGCAAATTACTTGAATTGAATATGACTTCCATGAAAATTACATTATAACTGCGAATTGCCAGTATTCTAATGCTCCTTACGTATACGCAGCAATATCATCTCATAGTTAGAATAGTATAGAGTATTATTTGCTTTCAGAGTATCTTTATCATATTATTGTCTGTATGATTACCGTGTTTTTTGAGAGGATACCTTTTTTCAAGTAGCAACTGTTAGAAACTGTAAATAATTGGAAGGTTTGCTTCAAATGTACGCGGAATATTTTCTGGAGTCAACCTTTTTAATTCAACTAAACATTATAAAGATGACTTCTTATATTGAGAGAGAATGACAATTTAATTGACGGCTGTCCGCATAGCGGGATACCAAGATGGTACAGCGCAATATAGTCAATACATAGTACAATGGTTATTTACAAAAGTGATAAAAAATTGATTACAGAAAAATCCTGAAATATTATAAAACTAATTTAATTGAGGGTAGATAACAAAAGTATGAACTGTTTGAACTCAATCTATCTATTTTTTGGAACTATCTCTGATCAACACAATTCAAGAGATTATAATCATAAACGTATAAAAGAATCATTCGTCGCCTGGAAATATTAATTTAAAATCAGTTTTATCGAAAGTTTTCGTGATTAAAATTAACTTCTCTTCTCATTATTAAATGTTATCTACTTGGTGTGTATACCATTCACAATACGCAGTATTCATATTTCTGTATCAATAAGCTTGGGAAAAGCAACTTTCAACACAATGGCCAATTGCAACGGGCAATTTGACACAAAATTTATTGAAAGATAATCAAATTATCCTGTATAACAGAACCAACTGCGAATTCAATTCTTTTTGAGACACCCCAGTATCACTATCACTGATCCATTTCCTTCATTTAAACTCCATACATAATCATAAACTGTAAATAATAGACTGCAACCGAGTGTTTTGTGCGTGACGTAAAAATAATGCCACCCTTTGCTTCCCGTGCCACTTGGCTGTAAGTAAAGTTGCCTAACGAAATAGGCGATATATTATTAATCATTCAGACTGCGTGCTGTGTTGGGCAGGGCTCACATATATAGTGACGTCAGGACAAAGGGTTGATAAGTAAAGGGGTGTTATACCTTTCAACTGATAGCGCACACTATGTGGCTATTCGTACGTTATGTATTCAAGCCTCAACCAATAATACTCGGAGTAGAATGGATAATAGAGCTTCCAGTTGGTTTGACTCGTGTAACAAGAGGATGAAAAACGCGTTTCAGTAATTCTAGGTCCTGAGAAATGTTAGTTTATTTTAAAACTTCAACATATGAAACTTGTTTCTATTGAAAATGAGAATAATTGGAAATATTTGGTCTCAAGAAGATTCAGTTTCTATGATCTTGTGGTAAAACACCTCATCTATTTAATTAGGTAGAGCATATCACTCAACTAACTCAGATTCTAATCAAATTTCATAAATATAATGAATTTTAAAATTTTATTTGTCAACATAAGAAGAGAAAATGTCTTAACACTAAACGAACGTTAACATAACGTTAAACATTTCGTTAAAATAACGAAAGTTATTTCGAATTTCTGAACTAGTTTCATAATATTCTGGCAACAATGTGATTAGTTAAGACAGAAGTGATGATAATTTAAAGCTTGATGGAAGTTAACATTTATAATTCACGTTTTCATGTTAGCAGAATTACGAGCTGCCAGCACTGAGAACGTCGTTTCATCTCACTTGAACTCTAGCAAATAAAGTAAACATAATCAGTGCTATGAGGTCGATAGTTTTATCATTGGCTAACCTGAGAATGTACGAGGAAACTTCCTTCCTGTGTCCTACTATAGCTCGTGAGTAAGCCTTTATCTATACAATCTGTAGCATAAATGATACAGTTACTTCATTATTATAATTTATGAGTTTAAATAATAATGCTATAGATCATTCGACGTATTATTCTATAGACTACAATTAACCACTCTCGAGGAATACGCCTACTTACGTCATGAGAGTAAGCCTTTAGAATAATTAGGATAAGAGGGTTGATACAAATAACAAAAGTTGCTCTACTCATCGAACTAGGGGAAGCAACTGAAAGGTAATTCGTTAGGCCTATCTGTAGTAATTAATGATTCTCCTCATATTTGTCGTAGTTAATTATTTGTGCTAGAGCCCCATTCTCGAAGTTCAATATATTCGACAGGGTGAAATTATGATTTCACTCCTGTCAGTTCCAACTTCTAGCCTCATTATTTCTCCGCGAAATATTCCTTGCATAATAGTAAGCAAATACGAGTGACAATCTCACTTATATAGTCACCTGTCAAAGGGGCAGAATGTGAGGTCATTTTAGATTCTAGTACTATGCGTCATATTTTCCAGATGAGATCGAGCCGCAACGATTTTTTGTTATTGGGTTTTAACGACGCACTATACTGATGGCTACGATCTATTGGCGTCGGTGGATGATAAATGAGATGATGGGATGATGAGATGAAAGGTTATTTTATTAGGTGTTTTGGATAGTGGGAAGGAGTCGGTCGTGGCCTGTTGTTAAGGAACCATCCCAGTATCAACCTGAACGACAGAAGGAAACCACAAAAAAACCCTGTCAGGGTGGTCGACCATGGCGGGAATCGAGCCCCGGTCTCCCGAATGACGGTTCAGTGTGTTACCACTCGGCCTTGCGTCTCGGTCCACAACGATTAAACAAGCATTTTGGTATTGTAATTAATACGCTTGGTTTGGTTGATACTGAATGTTGGCTGTTGGTTATTTTCTGTTGATCACCATTGTCAACGAGCTTATATAAACAACCAAAGGTTATGATTCACTGTTATCGAGATATTTGTAACTATTTCCAATGCATAATGTGTAATCTTTTTACAGCTGAAATACTTGATTTTGTAGTAGTAATGGAGCCGCATGAATGAACGTTATATTTTCACTTTTTTATTATTGAAAACCAACGACATTTTCCAGGATTTTAAAGCTACCTAATGATGAATTGATTATTCTTTTATAACAATACACCTAATTTTCTACCGTCTGAAATCTCAATGTATCTTACCTCGCTCTACCTCAACCACCAACGCAATCAATCACTTCGTTTTCCCTAATCCAACTGTGTATTATTCAACTTGATTAACCTTTTATCTCCACCACTCGACTCTGATCACCATGCAAGAGTTTCACAGTCACTAACTGCAGCATAGATTTTCCGATAGCGTTCATGTTGGTGGAACTGAACATCACAGCGCAGCTTCATGTGCACTTTAACAGTCTGTGTCTAGACAGACTATACGGCGTTGATCAAGTACATCGCAAAGTGCCAATTAAAACCTAATCATATGATTTAAACAACCAACTTCATTCAAACTCGCGCTTTATAAAGATAGGGTGATAGTAATCTGTCAAACTTGAAAATGACATCGTAGAAATGTATTCCTTGATTATTTCATACAATTTGATTAAAATAAGGTAGATACATTTTCTAAAGAAAATTTCCACAATACTGCCAAGTGAACATTTTCCATACACATTTTTTTTTCGCGGTATTGTTGAATTCAATTATGCCAAATTTCGAATGATTTTTAGTGTACAGGACTGCAGTTTATATAGAAAGTGCATCCATTTTATCTTCGACAGGTTGTAGAAGTTTATTCGTTGATTATTTCATACAATTTGACCAAAATAAGGTGGATACATTTACTAAGGCCAATGTCCACAATACTACCAAGTGCACATTTTTCATACAGTATAATTTTTTGCGGTATTGTTAAATTCAATTATGCCAAATATTGAATAATTTTTAGTGTTCAGAACTGCAGTTTATATAGGAAGTGCATCTATTTTATCTTCGACAAGTTGATTGAAAGAGCTTGAAAATTATATTTCCATTCAAATTGAATTCCAAGGGATGCTTCAACGGAAGCGTCACAATCCCTTACCTCCCTTATACACGAGAGCTGAACTCTTATACTTCAGCTGTAATAATGCTGTACATAATTACATGAGTAGAAGAGCACTGTATACAGATTAAAATTTATATATATATATATATATATATATATATATATATATATATATATATATATATATATATATATATATATATATATATATATATGAGGGATAACATCGATCTTAAAAAATCAAGATACATTAATCGATTTGTATTCGACTAAGGATGATATTTGTCATTTATTTCGTAAACTCCCGAAAACCATGAACTTTCGACTGTTTGCCCACTGAATTGGGTCGGAGTGGGGAGAGGGAGGATCGAAAATATTGACACCATCTCTCTCTCTTTATATTTTGTGTAAGTGATAAAAAAAATTAAACAAAAATTAGGTCTAACCAATCTGACATCTTTTTGTGCAAAGAATTTATTTTGCTGAGATCAACCAAATAAAATATTAAATTGGTATTATTTCTAATTTGTAATTGGCTTATCAAGATAATCGGACATCAACAGAGAAATTACAAAATTGAATAGATATCATATAAGTTGGATGTACAATTCCTTCATAATATGTATGGGGTTGCAAGACAAACCACACTTGAAGATCATGTGTCAGTTCTAAAAAAATGTATTATGGAAAAAGTTCTAATGAAAATAATCCCCCAGAAATGAAAAAGATCGACCTTTGGATTTCAGGATAGAATTAGGGGTTGATCGACCTTTAATCGATCCTCATTGATCGATTTCATCTCGAATATATATTCAGCTTATATATATTTATATGAAGATATATAATACACACTTTTCAGAAGATACAAGATTCTCGTTAAGTTTCATTCATTCTAATACAATAACGATTATTAGAGAAAATTAGTAATTCATCTTATGCATCAATAAATCAAGTACCCGTGAAATGAAATATGTTCACTATTGTGTTATATTCATAAATATTATATACTTGGATCGTTTTTTTCCAAACGATTCTGAGCTTTCCTTCTCTGCCTTCATTGAGCAACAATGATTTCTCATCGAGTTGCGATGTTGAAAAGAAGAAAAAAATCACTTCACTGTTTTCAAAAATATATTATTTTTTTCATGTATGCCTACAAGTACATTGTTTTCACCGATCACGAAAACAGAAGAAATAAAATCTTCAACAATTGTATTCCTTCAATATTCATAGATGCATCTGTGAATTTCGTTTTCACGTGATATAATTTGGAGTTTAGACATTCGAATAAACAAATCTCAATTTCACATTTACATGAATCATTCTTCACAATATAAATAGTAATTTAATATTGTGAAATGAATATAAACAAATCTAGAAACATGTCAAATATCGCAACCATTACATTTCGCACGCAACTATTAACCTATTTAATCAACCAAGCAGATTATTTCAATAGAAATAAAAATGTAATTACCGGTACCTCAATCCTAATAATACTATTCGCTTGTTTATTTCGTGTATCACTGCGATCAAAGTTGACGCGTTCAGGAATGATCGTGTATCACGTCGATCACGTTGTCCTTATCACGTGCGTTAATAACGCGTCAACGGTGCGTTGGAAGGAAGTAGTAAAACGGTACTGCGGGTTTCGAGCTCCTTGTCTGACCACACTTCCCTTCTCTACGCACCCCTCTACACCCACAAACACCCCCGGTGTAACGTCGCGTCGACAAGGACCGGCGCGCTAGACACGGGCATTGATTTTACGGGCCAAGTTATGGGTGGGCTGAAACTACAAGCATTCGAGAAATAGTGCTAGTTGATTTTTGTTTTTTAAATAGAAAGGATTGTGAGAGTTTTTTTTCCATCATTATTGGAAAGACAAATGGTAATGTTGGGAAGAATAGATGAAATAGATTTGATAAAGAAATCTCTGATTCAAGCCTCTCTATCATAACCCAAATAAGATCTGATATAATAAATCTATCAAGTAAGCATAGCACAAACTGACTCAACAATCGTATGAATCAGTTTTGAAATCCAAATATATGGTACATTAAACAGAAAAATGAGACATTGCTGTTTTTGAATGAAACGACGATCGGAAATCCATAATTTGTCAAATGTTTTCGTTGAACGTTTTGAAAGTATTACACTACCGGTAGTTATCATTTGTTTTCTTCAATGAATCATTTTGAACATTCCATATATATATATATATATATATATATATATATATATATATATATATATATATATATATATATATATATATATATATATATATATATATATATATACTGACAACATTTTTTTTTATTGTTTAAAATTAATATTCTGAATGACAATTTCTCGGAGTGGTGCTTATATTTACCGTAGGCCTATATAATCTTGAAGCTCTTTTGTAATCTGTACAATTTAACCGTTCATATATTTTCACATACACAACAGTAGCATCTCTATGGAAGAAAGAATTTGCTCTCATAAATAATTTATCCAAGTGAATGAAATAGACCAAGTTTTATTTTACATTACTTTTTGTCGGTGCGGTGGTACTAAAACATCGGCTAATCTCGTGCGTAGCCGTGTTTTCCGGACTTTCCCCGCTATACCCATCCATCCTCTCTAATTAAGTACTTGATCCCTATTCCCTGAATAGAAAAATTACAAGCAACCTGAAGAACTGAACACTCTGTGTGTAGAACAGACACACGAGAACTCAAATATAATTTGAATTACTGAATATGTAAATATTCATGAGCTATTATTTTGTTTCAGTTTGGTCACGTTTTTATTGTCTATATGAATAAATGAACAAAACATGCACTGCAATTTCACTCATTTTTGCACTTCACTGTGTGAATTATTTTTCGGATTCAGCTTCAATTAATATTTTCTGTAGAATACTCTAATGTTCAACGTGAACAAAATGTACGTTTATGCGAAAAATATTCAATTACATTTTGGCAATGTATTTTGTCCAAAGTTTCGCTGAATAACATGGGCAATTTCGGAGCTCGATAGTTACTGAGGAATAGAAATGTCAATATGATGTGTATCACAGATAAAATTATTATTATTTTCGTTGATTTCGGTTCAGTTTTCTCAACTTCTTATCAAACACACTACAGGCTACACTACTACAGTATACACAACTATACTAATACTAATGCCCTAACAACTACACAACTATAGGCTACAGCATAACCATGAATAATATTTAAATTAGAGTGAAGGATACAAGGTGTTGGCACAATTCAACAATATATATTTTTTTATTTTTTCATTATTCAATCAATTACAGAAACTATCATCCCAACCAAAATCATAATGTTCTTGTCACAAGAAAATGATTTTCTCCCACTCAACCATCAAGTACAGTACAACAGTTACTTCGTTTCCTTACTACAAACTCGAAAACAACATGGCACTTTTCACTTTCCATAATGAACTCCAAACAACGCCCGAGAGATTTTAATCAGATCATTATTTACATTTATATTACAAGATTTTAGAAATGTATGGAAATAACGTGGGAAATATTTGTTAAAAGCAAGGCCGTGTATTTCATTGAAACAACAAATAAAATGTGAAAATATCACGACTCCAAACTCTCAATAAACGATGAAGAAATGTAGACTAATAGCGTTCAATTTATGATAATAGTTTGTTTAACTAATCAATAATCATGGGTTTGTTTTGGCGTCATCAAATCTGCTATGTAATCACACAGAGCAATGATTATTAAAGAAAAAACGCAACAGTTTACGTTTACCATAATTATTTGGAATGTGTTGTATTTTTAGATGAACGTAACCATAATACTCAAATGTCGTTACCTTTACCACGACTGCCACTTAAAAGTACGTCATGGGCCAATAGCTAGCTCCAAGAGACTGGAGGAACTTTGATTGGGTACTGTTCTCTAGGAGAGTTAAATACCATGACAATACTAAATAATAACAGAGTCACACGGTCTCGTAGAACGAAAAATGTGGCCTATTTTTAGCCCACCTCAATAGCAGGGCTGGAATTTTGTGCTTACAACTATGGGAATACACAATTACTGGACATGAATTGCTATGGTACCTAGCTCTCCTACAGTAAACATTATGCAATCCAAGGTTCTAGTCTATTGAAGCTAGCTGGGCTTAGTACGTTATTTCATTATCACGTTATTTTATTGTCCAATATTGACAAAAAAAACTCGATCGTTTGTGTAATTTTTGTGTGCGTACTTCGCTGACAAAACTGCCGAGAAGCCAATATTTTTGGAATCAAATCGGTAGAAGCTCACTAGGATTTCAAAATGAGGATATCATCAGATGAGAATACTTCAGTGGGATAGATTTGGAAATACATTTCTTTTTGCAATTATTATATCTTTCTTATTTTTTTGAATTGGAAAACTATGAATCTACACATTTTTAAAGTTACAGTTGAATAACAGAATCACGGAAATATCAAAAAATGATAATAATCCATCTATATATAATAATTATTTTATGACAAATATTAGTAGAATAATTTACTCTTCAATTAGTATCTGTGAGATAACACTACGAACACAGTAATAGTCGTCATAATTTATACTTAATCTTATTATCGAAATGAACAACAACAAGTTGCAACACCACCAACAGTTGACTGCCACAAAAAATGAAACAAAAAATACATATATATATATATATATATATATATATATATATATATATATATATATATATATATATATATATATATATATATATATATATATGTATATATGTATATATATAGAGAGAATGACAATTTAATTGACGGCTGTCCGCATAGCGGGATACTAAGATGGTACAGCGTAATATAGTCAATACAATATAGTACAATGGTTATTTACAAAAGTGATTAAAAATTGAATACAGAAAAATCCTGAAATATTATGAAACTAACTTAATTGAGGGTAGATAACACAAGTATGAAAAAAATATGAAAATGGAACATATATATATATATATATATATATATATATATATATATATATATATATATATATATATATATATATATATATTTATATATATATATATATATATATATATATATATATATGAATATATACATATATATATATATATATATATATATATATATATATATATATATATATATATGAATATATATATATATATATATATATATATATATATATATATATATATATATATATATATATACATATTTATATATATAGATATAAATATATATATATGTATATAAATATATATATATATATATATATATATATATATATATATATATATTTATAGCTATATATATATATATATATATATATATATATATATATATATATATATATATATATATATATATATATATATGAAATGATGGAAAAATTATTCATATTCGACATTGTAATCTAGTTGTCATTGTTCATTTTCAACTACTTATATGTTGTTGTCATCTTTAATAATATTCTGTCACCCTCTAACATAATTTCGAAAGTGTAGTTAAAACGAGACAAATAATCAGCTCAGCTTTCATTAAAAAAAAAAAATAGGAAGCCTACTACTATTTCAGTGAGCATAGTCCTACGTGAAGACATTACCATCAATGATCTCACTCATATCCCATCTTCTAGGAGATGATCATCTCTTGCCACGTCTGTATTGATTCTTCTATAACAGTGGAGTATCTTCGTATTATTCCATTTCTATTTGTTATTACGTTTCATACTACATTTCATTCCTTGTGGATTATTGAATTAATTGCATTGAGGAATATTTGTTGGCAACACATGTGTTGGGAGGTGATCGATTCTCCATTTGAAATGAAAAACATATTACACTCATGTAATAAATACATTTTGAAAGAGTGTATATTCACCGGTAAGTATATATATATATATATATATATATATATATATATATATATATATATATATATATATATATATATATATATATATATATATATATCTTCATATGTAAATGTTAATTATCAATCTCCTAACGGCTTACTATTCATCTCATTACATATCACATTATCATATATTAAATTTGTTACTCTATGTGGTATACAATTACAAATGCATACACATTTTTCAAATTCAACAATTACCTGGATATACTTGCATCCACGAGAGATTAATGTTCCAATCGACTGTCTCTCCTTTCCCTAACCGCTTGAACGCTCGGATACTCCGCTCCTTCATCTCTCGTGAACGTAAATATATATTTATATCACTTTATTAAATAGTTGTGATTTCTTTTATTTCTCTAACCTCGTTCTCTGGATTTGCTTCTCACTGTGTTACACCACTGCGTGTGAACCAGGTCGTGCCCGTTGTGAAGATCGTGATGAAGGGTTGGTGAATCAGAAGCCAGCGTAT
The DNA here is from genome assembly GCA_964007535.1 of Brachyptera risi. Lineage (NCBI taxonomy): Eukaryota > Metazoa > Arthropoda > Insecta > Plecoptera > Taeniopterygidae > Brachyptera > Brachyptera risi. The sequence goes on along the minus strand of OZ023329.1, from coordinate 33,933,931 downwards.
ACTTGTTTACTTGTTTATTTGTTTACTTGTTTAGTTTATCTGCACAAAGTGAAGGTTTTGTGAAATCGTGATGATTTTGTCCCGGAACCTATACATCAACAGTTATATTTCAAGGGAATCTGCTTCATATGATTGTCATAAAAATGTACGGTAAACGTACTTATAAGATTTCATGATCAGGATCGGGATAATAACTATTATTGTTCTTGAACTTCACCGTTCTTGAGAATAAAATGCGACATCATCAACAAGAATAAACTCATTCACAATGATTTATTTCATTTTATTTCATTCTTATTTTGATATGTCACTGGAAATAAAATGAAGTAAAATAACATTTGAATTGAAAGAAGGCAGGGTTTCGAAAACGTTGATACATTTAAGCTAATAACAGAGTAGATGGTTTTTGAATACAAGTAATAGTGTTTTTGTGATTTTTCTATAGTCGAAGGTTAACCAGTATACAGTTTCATTCGTGACCAGCTAGCTATACGCTATTCAAATTGAATTAGTGAAATGAATTGAAACCATCAATCTATGATATAATAATAATAATTTGTTCAGTTCGTTTTGATCTTGACTGGTACTTGATATATTTTAATACTTTTCAATATAATATTTCAAGAAATTGTTACCACAGCTACTTATCATAATCAGTCAATATAACTGTTATTGTTTCCTATAATTACGTTCTCTTCTATTATTCTGAAACACCAAAACAGTATACATTTATACAAGAATATTCTTACACGTGCTGTAAATTGTGCTAATATTGTCTGACATTCAATTCTGTCGATATCCCTAATCATCCCCCTCACGGACACCATACCAGTCAATACGTGTACTAGACATGTTTGCCAACTGGCTGGGGACAACGCTTATTGATTTCGAATAAAATTTGGAACTCGCAACCGAAAATTATGTTTGTTATTGAAAAGATGCAACAACTGTTCGTAGTTTTAAAACTTCTTGAACGTGTTCTCCTGGAGAATATTAAAAAACGGCAGGAGTTTATAATAAAAGCTACGATAGTTTCAAGAGTGAATCAATCATTCTTGTATTGATTATCTGTCATTCAAAGTGATGTCAATCGACGAAAACTGCACAGGCTGTTCGTCAAGAATATAAAAAGGTGAAGATGGTATTGAAGAGACGAAAATAACATTCGATTATTTTCACCACAATATTAATGAAATGTCTTTTCATTCATCATAACTACTATCTTTTGGAGCTTTCACAAAGTATTTCATATTATTTCTCTTCTAAGTATATGAATGGACCTAACAACCTGGAGACAATAAGATATGTATATATATATATATATATATATATATATATATATAATAAATATAAATAAATATATATATATATATATATATATATATATATATATATATATATATATATATATATATATATATATATACATATATATAAATATATATATATATATATATATATATATATACATATATATATATATATATATATATATATGTATATATATATATATATATATATATATATATATATATATATATATATATATATATATATATATATATATATATACATATAATTATATAAGACCCCCATGAGTCGCAAATAGCAATATTGCAGTTTGTAAGGCTCGGTTGAACCAAACTTTCAATCCTAGGTTTATCTCAAACATGAGTCTTTGATCAGCTTGAATGTCAGTGTTAATTTTTCAATAATCTTAGGTATAACGATAATCCTCAGATTGGTACGTGTTGAAATAGGCACCAAGCGCTGCACAGGTCTGGTGTATACGGTAATCATTTGTGTAACCAACTTCATATAGTCACGAAAAATTGTATTTTAAACTTTTGGGATATCATAACAAAACCTAACACTAATCTTTTTCGAGTATTTTCAAAAGATTTTTGCCCTTTCTTGACTTATTCATCAATAGAATTCAGGAGATTAAATACCTGGAATGAATTTGTATACAGTTTCATCTTTGTAGAAGTCAACCTCTTGAGAGACTAAAGTAATACAGAAACACATTAAATGAGCGTTTAAACAAACGATTTAATTCAAGCTGAAATGTTATCAATGTTAGTATGTACGTGCATTCAGTTAATATATGATAAAGTTGCCCTTTAGCCCTATGTGTTAGGTCAGGTTAGGTGTGGTCCTAGCTATTAGTTTCCAACGCTTTCTTCAAGACGATCATTGTGCTACCTTCTTTGTATTGACTTTCACATGACATTCTAGCAACCTTGTCTTCACATTCACAAGTCTACGTCCATTGCACATATACTTCGCTATATTCATAAGTGATTTGAAAAACCAATAATTCACTATAGAATTGACTTGGACGAGTCGTCAGTGGCTAGCACATTGGACCGTCATTATGGGAGACATGGGTTCGATTCCCTCCGTTGTCGACCATCGAGACTTTTTTTTCTGTTGTTTAGGCCAATAATGGGATGGTTCATAAACAACAGGCCACGACCGACTCCTTTCACTATTCGAAAACACCTAATAATTGAGATTTTTCATTTTTTCACGACACAAGTATTTCAATTTCTTTCAATTATTTCAAGATATTCTGTGAAAAACCCTCCAAATGGACTTCAATGTACAGAGTTGGGCATCATTTTAACCACATCATGCACTTTATTAAATTTATAATGACTGATTCATTTCTATTGACAGATGTGATCGTATAGGTTTCCATCAACAAATCAACTCAGTTTCAAATTTACATAGCAACCATGAAAAGTCGAAAACCCTATGCGGAGATTCTTAAAAAAAAATCGAAATCGAAATCCGATTGGATGGAACTAAGAAGCTAATCCCGATTATAAAAAGTAATCATGCAAAGTCATATAGTTGAACCAAGATGCATTGAGGGTTGCGTTTTCCGGTTTGATATGGTGACTTCACTTCCTATACCTCCCATGTTAAAAATGTCTACCAATTTACCGGCTGCATCTTGAGAACTAACGATCATGCGTATAGTGTGGTAGTGATAAAATGAATCAACTTTGTCCACAAATACACGCGAAATGACGTTGACTTCTGCTCAGTTGTCGAAGTTAAACGGAGCTATAGTGTGGTTAAATTGTCTACCATTCGAATTGTGAAGTAATTCAAATAATAACGCAGGTTATATTACGAGTAGCTTACATCTAACCGATTTATATATATGTAATCGAAATCGTGTGAGAAGTCTGCATGCCCTAAAGAAATAAGTATTCACATTTTATTTCATTGCATTATTAGTAAATATCCTTCTTTCATATCCCAGCGCATTTTTTCAATTACACCGCATCTTGGATGCCAATATGCACTGCAACTTGGATGCAAATATTTGTAGTATATAGAAGGCATCACATCAAGTTTTTACAAAATAGCACTTGGTAGAGCAGCGATCGTTGGTTCTGAGAAACGTATTCAGGAAATGGAACGTGTTTTAAAGTCGAGTGAAGTTACCATAAAGAAGCGGCAAACCAACGCAACCCTCGATGCATTTTATGTTGGAGTAATCATTGATGCAATGACGTGGCTAGGCATTTAGTTCTACTTTCAGTTCAATTAGGAGAATCACCTACTATTTCATTGTCATTGCTTCATGTCTATTTCATTTAATTCTAAATTAGGCCAGGGGTAAATATGAAAACCAAACCAATTACCTAATTATTAAACGCTAATTAGTTATTAATTAACTTGGGAAGTTGTTTTGATTAGTTATGGTATAAATAAACAGAGATATGATTGTTTATGATTGTTTAGAGCGGAAACCGGGTGCACAATGATAAAACAGATTTCTAAAGATCTTTTAAGCAAGAGTTGTAAATTTAATTCGTATTTTACTCTAAAATAATGGTGTTATTATAGTTCGTTAACCTTAGTGTGGTGGAGTTCTAAAGATAACAATTGCACGTAATAATAACAATGATGAATAAGACATTAGTATCGGGAGAAAGCTGTACTTCCATATCACATTAAGTCTAGCCGTTTGGCAGACATCGACTCATAAATCCTCATACACAGTTATATCAAAATCGTGTACAAAAGATCTAACAAAAATCCAATTCCTAATAACCTCTTAGTGTGCACTTGAAGTTTGAGTTATCAAATTTTTAAACGGTTGAAGTGAAGGAGTGTGAGAACCGTTTCATAAAAGCTGACCTAATATTACTGAATCTAAAATTTACCAATCATATTTCAATGATTGTAGATTGTGATGAACTCCGCAATGAATTGTAGACTACTTTCTTCATTTGCGAATACAAGTAGGCCTTTATAAGTTACTGTATTTTCTGCCGATATTTTTTCATTTTGCAAATATGACGAAATAACCCCAGGGCCCGGATTCACAAAGAGTCCTATCTTTAGGACGTCTTAAGTTAGTGCCATTTCACTGAGTCAAGACCAATATTGGTCTTAAGTTGAGACTATTTCACTAAGTTATGACCAATATTGGTCCTAAATCAGTAAAATGGTCCCAACTTAGGACGTCCTAAAGATGGGACTCTGTGAATCCGGGCCCAAGCCAGACTCAAGCTTTGACTCTATATCACTTGATGAGAATTATTAGTATGGAAGGAAAATTACTATCGATTTCAAATCGAAATGTTTTTAACTCAGTTTCAATGTGGATTTGACAGAGTTTCAATATTGAAAAATGTTGAGAAAATTTCAATTAATCAGACATATTAAATTAAAGTTGATACAGACAAGTTGACCAGACAAGTTGATACGAAAACATTTTTCTTCTACAACTAGCCATTTGCTCATACAAAAACCGTGCTAAAAGCTTGCTACAACTCCAATAAAACATGGCCTCCAATCTTATCGTCAATTCACTGTCAGAGTATCAGGCATTCGTTACTCCGATGTGATTAACACACGAATTTATTGTAACAGAATAATACACCTTACCACGCTACGCGTGAGTGCGTGTCATGCGTGTAATTTGACCACGCGTGACTCCACGTGTAATCTAAAGTCATGCTGCAATGATCTTACAATATACAGCATGCGAACAGTAACAACCAAAATAAGTTACGGCTATTCACAGCTTATCCTGTAATATCACTGAGAATTTGGCTATATACTTGTACATTTTATTGCATACGGGTACTATAATTATATTAGATCTATCATCTATGACTATCATAGATTAGATTAACATTAGATTTCATGGACATAGGGTTCGCATGAAGGATGAAGAATTGATTTGTATGGGTTTATAATTGATGCATGTATTACGTTGTAACTCAGTCATTACAAATTGATCAAATTTGATCCATTCCATTGATTTTATAATGGATGATTAATATATATGAATTTTCAACTAGTTAATGTTAATGTGAATTTTCCGGGTATTTAGCTGAATCAAAGTCCCAAGAGCTCTTGATGAAATCGCATCAGCCAGTTTGAGTTCTTGAGCTTGAATCAATACATTTGTTCCATTGATAGTCATGCTTAAAGGGCACTATGAATAGTTAAATTGGGCCCGTATTCACCTCAGCCGAATGGTTTTAATGGGATGGCTCATTTACCAAAGTGGAGTTACAGAAGAAAAGTTATTCGCAATGGCAATCCATATTTTATGTCAGTTCTACTGTTATAATTACATTGAAAATGATTTTGAATGAGAGATTATAATATTTAGAAGACATATAGAAATATGCTATGCATTCTAATTGAAGTCATTCTTATCAGATCCACAAGTGAAAATAAGCATAAAACGTGTGATGCATGTCAAATGCTTGTGTAAATACTATATGCCAAATTAAATATATTTATACATTGTCATTTTTATATATTTTCAATCAAAACCTGACTCATTTGAAATAGTTGTGTACCAATCAAACGAAGAAAAGAGAAACATGATTGTACATTTCCACATATGTTGAGATTCACGAATAGATCGCAAAGAATCAATTGAAGATATTTCATGATAGAAAAAATGTTGACAGAAAACGCAAAATTTAGGCGCAAAACGAACTCGCTGTCAACTAGCCACCATGAAACTAACTGAAACTTCATTATAAAAAAAGTTTTTTTATCAAATAATGTCTCTATTATATTTTTTTTACATTTAATTCTCTTATTTTTTTACAAAATAATGCATTGTTTTTATACATTTTGTTATACCATGTGTCCGTGTGACAACCGTTTTGGCGGCAGTGTTTAAATAAACTTCTCTCTGTATATAAATTTGCAGAATATTGATACAATGCATCAGAATAATGTTTTCCATTTTTACGACTGGAAAATATAATTTGATGTTTCTAGGATAAATCCTACGGAGGGTTTTCGGAAAGAAAACTTCTAATATGTAAGCTTATAACAATTCTAATTTCCTGTTCATTGGAAGAGTTGAATAATATGAATGTTATTAGAGCATGTATTTCATCAACTGTCGTTGGCCCATGATTTGTATCGTTGATCGCCGATTAGGAATGGTAGGTCATACTTCTTGGGCCATGCAGTTAAAATATTAACATCATCTGTCAATCATACAAGCTTCGTACCGTCACATTTGTTCTTATTTGAAAACCACTGTGGTTAACTGAGCGACAAACATGACAAGGTGTAATTAGTCGAAGATGTTTCTCTTTTATCATTCGGTGTGCTTATTTTTTATGAGTCGTTGACTCGCACATCATATAGGACAGTTAACTGTGCCACATCAACTCTATATCGTTGTTTAAGTATATATCACATTGATATATCATTTTTGTCATAGTTGTAAATCCTTTCATACACTGTCTATACAATTAAGTAGAGGTAAAGTTGGACATGAATGAATACAAACTAGTGAGAAATACAATAACTGAGACAAGTGGTCAAGTGGTTGTAACACTGAACTATGATTCAGGAGACCGGGGTTCGATTACCGCCATGGCTGACCATCCTGGCAGGGGTTTTCCGTGGTTTCCTTCTGTTGTTCAGGTCAATACTGGGATGGTTCCTTAACAACAGGCCACGACCGACTCCTTTCCACCATCCTAGAACACCTAATAAAATAAACTTTCATCTCATCATCCAATCATCTCACATATCAGTCACCGACGCCAATAAATCGAAGTCATCAGTAGACATTAGTAGGGTCGTCAGACCCGGTATAAATGAACAAATAAATATAATAATCTATATTGGGCAACTCATATGTGAGTCTATTCCGGAAACCCTAGTTACAAATTATTGAAAGTACTTTTTTCAGTGTTTTCTTTTAACAGAACAGTTTAATAATAAATCATTGATTTCAAAAATAACATTTGAATAATTTTATATCCAATGCCTCAATATATTGAGCATTTTGAAAATTGAAATGTTAATTTTAACAAATGAAAATTTCCGAAACAATTTTGAGTCTGTTACCTGAGTTTGGATAAAAGTAAATAAGTTGATTGTTTGATAGATGTCACTCATACAGTTATGGTTCCTGTAATCGATCGAGTAGCCTATTTGTGTAATTATTTGATCACCGTTTTTCTAGGAATATGACATGTTTAGTAGGTCTATCATGGAGAGTCTACAAACTTCAACTCAAAGCATCATGCAAATGACTCATTACTCAGAATATAAAACCTTATAAATATAAAGTGACCATTAAAAAACAGAGTTACTTTTTAAAGAAGAAGCACGTACTTCACATCTCTATCTCCGATATCCATATGTTATAATATTCCATCTATTATATTATTCTAAATTTTACATTAATCTAAAGAAGTTGAAGATAAAAATAATCCAGGTACCTAGATCGAAATAATATTCATAAAAATTGGGATGCAATCAATTTCGTTCAATGTATTCGTACTTTTCCTCATCAACACAAATTTAGTGCAGAGATGACATATCATTCTGGTTCTAGTAACTACTTTTTGAAACTATAATATTCATTGTGGGTGAAGTATTTCTCTATGGTCTAAAGAAAAAATGCTATAGTTTAATTCTGATTATTCAAAGAATCATTAATGTTTGCATTTTGAAAAAAGTTTCTTATTTTTAAGAGAACAGGATTGCTTTCGAGTCTTCGTTGAAGAAAAGTAAAAAATGATCAAATCATTGAAAGTTATATCTTTTTTATTTCGTTTCTCATATTTTCATGAACCATAAATACCCCTTCTAAAAAATGACACAAAACAATATTCTGATAGATAAAGCACTGGCATATTCGGCTACAAACATTAACGCAAATTCCCCTCTTCCATATTGAACCATCCAAATCATTAGGATGAATTTGTTGATAGTTTCGAGTTATTTACAGAGTAATATTTTCCCTCGAGCTATAATAGACAAATTATGCAACATTGCTCTATAAGAGCTATATAGTGCGGTCAAACGTAACACAGCGAGGGATCTAGAACCATGTAATAAGAATCTTTAAGCTTCTCGAATTGCTTTAATACTCTGTACTCTTTTATCTCACCTCAAAGAAGTGAATACCTGTTTCAATTGACCTAAATCACGGTTAAATCAATCATAACTTTTATTATGATTATCATCAAAGTAACTGTAATATATTTGCCTAGTCAACATCTTCAATTATAGTATATCGAGGTTGATTATTAAAAACACAAATAAACATATAAAACTTGATTATCACTGTTGTGATGAATCAAACTGGGCTGTGGCCAAGTGTATCAAAGTGACTCACATGAACTATTTTATTTGTGATCGAATTTTCAATCAAAGTTGAGTGCATGCATCTGTATTGAGGTCAAATACAGCCCAGTTGATAACGGACCTATACACTAATAGTCATTTTGTCTATACCTGTAGGCACAAAGAAGAAACAACGAAATTATGATTTTTCATATTTTTTATTCAGTTTTTACCAGTATCGAATAGGTTTTGTTTGTAATAGTTTCCTTTGTATCAAAACGGTCATCAGCCAACTCGGAACAAATTATTTCCCTTGCGAAAGAATGTCATCTTTATTTTCTATGTAATTGTTGCAACTTTTCTTGAGATAAAAAGAATTAGGCTTGAGATGATCCACACATTCTTCATTCAAGAATGAGATTTATTTGGTAATCAATATATTATTATCGTGAGAAAAATGAATCAACTATTCCATTTTCAGTCAGCACTCATGTCAACTTCTTTTCATTATATTCATCAGTTTATGTAGCTGTCCATTTTAAATTAGTTTTTGTGTTTAGAAGGCAGTTGTATGATGTAAATATTGTAGTTGACAACAATGATTCCACATGGAAACTACTGTTCTCAACAATCAATTATACTTCAGCCATAAAGATCAAATTCACATCACATAGTATAATCATAGCTTGGTTGATAATTCTTAAATGTAATGAATGAGTGAGATCATTAATGTGTTATCTCATCATTTATCATCAAAATAACAAAATAATCTCATGTATACTTTCATTTATTTGTCATCCACAAAATACATTGATCGAACATCGCTTGATGACATAATTCAAAAATGTTCAATTATATTTCACATAATGTAATACCAGTATCATTTTTATTATAGATAGTGAACATAAACATGTACATGAACAAGATTTGAGAGTTTTAGAATCAATATTGAGCTCTTGATTTATTTGAAAGCTAGCTTAAAATCAGTGATTTAAAATTGTCAACATGATATTTATACATTTAGAATGAAGTTTCAAAAATTTTGTTTTCAATAATCATATTAGTTTTTTCAAAATATAATGTGGAAATTATTCAATATAGTTAGGAGTGAGACCTGAGTATTGTAAATTTGAACAAAATAACTCGTGAACAAAAATGAAGCAGAATATCTCCTGTATTTATTTTATAGACGGTACATGAATAATATTATCATTTGGTAAGGATCATAATCTTCCAAATAGTAATGATTATTTCAGTCCCATTGTCTGGTCATTTCTCTATTTATCAGAGCAGAGTTGTACCGAGTGACATACGATGTGCTGTCCAGTGACCCGGGTTCAGTACTCGAGCGGCGCAAAGTCTGAAACGTTACGGTAGACTAAATGAGAAGCGGCAGATAAATCCTATGATTTATTTCACGTTCTATTATTGAAGATGTGGACTACTTTAACTTGTGGAGATCAAGATAGAATGTGTAAAGCTTTTCTGAATTGAGATGTATATATCGGAGTTTTTTCGATGTAGATTATGATGGTGGCATTATTTATAATTTCAAAATTTCAAATATTAAGAACGTCTACATAATATATTCGAACAAAGCCTCGAGTAGTAAAATGTATGTTCCACACCTTGAATATATCTGTGTGTCGGCGTTTAAATCAATAAAGAATATTATCGAAAAATTGAAAAATTTAAATGAAATATTTCAGGTTTATATATATATACCGTTTTCTAATTTCAATTATATTTTGATATATTCACATATAATAATATAGCTTAATTTTATTTTGAATATCTAGCTGTTTGTGACAAAATTTTAAATGACGTTTGAATTTTTGTAGAATAACTTTATGTTACCATTGTGTTTCATTGTTTTTGTCAATTGCCCATTGTTCTTTTGTTTTAATTGGTTTATTTGTTTCTCCTCACAGCCGTAATTACAAAATTAAATTAATTAATGCCAATTTTTCACTGTTTCTGATAGAAAGAGTTGATCATTTGTCAATTGTGAAAACAGTATAGTGAAATGCTGAAAAGTACATAATATATTCTCAACTCTTATGATATAGACCCTATATATATATATGAATCTCATTTCAGAGTAGAACAAACAAATTGATTATTACAATTATTATATTATTTTGTATCAGTAAAAATTGATGAAATCTACATAGCTCACTCAATTCGACAAAACGGTTTCATATTTTTCGGCAGAGAGATTTTATCAATTCTAACGTAGCCGTTTTCTGTGACCACGTGTATAGACCTACCAGCAACTACAATCAAATGATATTCCAACTTAGTCTGAAGAACCATTTTGAAACTTTACTCCTGAAAAAGTTTCTTCAAGAAAGATGTGAATTTGGTACGTCTGTGAATGGGACATCTTAATTCTTGCAATTATTTTCTAATCAACTATTTGAACACACAAATATGCATCATCAGCAATAATAATATCTTTCACATTCATTCGTGTCACAATACGGCGTAGATATTCTCAATCAATTTCAATTTTCAATAAATTTTCATTCAATCTATTTTCTCTCAATATATCTCTCTTGGAGAGTCTTCGAATAGTATTTTGTTAAGTTCTTTGTTCTCACGCAGGATCTTTGTTACTCTGTTTTCATCTTCTTAGAAACTTGATCGTATGATGTTGTAAATTTTGATTTTTTTTCTCCATTACCGATATTTTGCCATATTGTAATATGAATATATAACTTATCACTGAGAATGAAATGATAGTTTAACATTGCTATTAAAATATTCAATTCAAATCGAAGTATATGGCAAGTTTCGTTGTCTTTCATCGAATCAAATATCTCCCCTCGCCATTCCCGTCACGATAATATAATATATAGTGACGCATGAAGGAGACGGAGAATCTAAAATATATGTACTGTACGGTATGTATAATTCATCTCTAGAAGTTACGGCTACTTGATATTGTATTATTGTATTTTTGACACTATATTCCATTCCCTTTGCGACTATAAAAAACATTACATTCATATCTATACCTCTCTCGAGAGAGAGCCTCTATATATTTATATGAAAACTACTGTGAAAAACGCTCAACTTAGATCTACTGAATAATACATATTTCTTCTCTTTTCGGCAGCTTTTTTCTTGTATTAACAAGGCTGTAATTTGAATATATAAATAAATAATCGGCCTTCACCTTAAAGGGTCTTCAGCCAGTACGCCCACCTCCACTTTCTCCTACACAGTTTTCTCTTTCTATATAGGCATATTTAATATAGACATCCAATATTTGAATTTCAAAACTATTTTGAATGGAAGTTGAACTATAATTTCAAGTAGATATGTTAAATGGAGATATTAACTCTCGAACTTGAAATATCTCCTTCACATTTATTGTGTTATGTTTAATGTTGTTATGTCGAAGTGTATAGAGTGTATACAATAATTGTTATAATTATTATTCTCATTCATTTAATTATAGTCATTTGTGATTCAAACCTTCTGATCATTTTTAGTTCACCTAGTAACGAAATGTTTTTTTTTGATGAAATCTCCTGTTTGGGTAGTGATTATACACTTTCAAAACAATCTGAAAGTGTATAATATGTGTTATCATAAAGGTATCATTGTTGTCTTGCATTTGTTTCATATATCATAACATTACCAACCACATGGTTGTTTACTTGTATTGAATTTAATGAATTCTGAGAGATTCTGTTGATTTCTCGATGGTTATAAATAATGAAATAAGTAACAATGAAATGATATTTAAATATATTTCAATCAAAGTTCAGTCGAGTAAATTTAATATAATTCACCTCGATGTAAATAATTGGGCTACAACAAGATGTATTTCATAAAATACCACATTTTGGTATCAACATCTCAACCGTATTAAATCTCATAGTTAAAATTTTATAAACATAGATATATCTAGATAAATACTCTAGAAATGGTATGACATTCATCTAATTTGAGTCAACATTTTTATTTTACACACTTATACACATAAAGAGTGAACGCTTCTGTATTAACTATTGAAAATAATATTTTATTTGAAAATATTGAAATGAAGATTTTGGTTTGAGAGATCTCACCACACAACTGAAAAAACACTTCTGTGGCAGTATGCACGTAATGTTCATTAAGCGTTTCTCTTAAAGCTTGTGAAGAGCTCATACAGTCAGCACTTCAAGTTTGAACACTTCAAGCATAAACTCTTCAAGCTGATAAACTTTAAATAATAATCGGATTGCAAACTTTATATATATATATATATATATATATATATATATATATATATATATATATATATATATATATATATATATATATATATATATATATATTATAATGAAGTTAAAGTTTGACTTGGATGAATATGAAAACTTTTCTTAGAATAGACCAGAATTTTCACTCGGAAGATCGAAATAAAAGTGAAAATGCATTATGAGCTATATCCGCCTACATACTACCAAATTTCCATAGTTTACCAGCAAACAGATAGAACCGGTAGAACCGGCGTCTCCAGGTGTAAGACGAACAGATTCAAGTGGGGCATCTTGCCAGTGGGAGAGGATTTAATTTGTTAGTGTGGCGCTGTCAGGACCCTTTCATCTCCTGGTTTGTCCAGCAATGGGGGAGACATGCAGTATGGAGGACTTGATGGAAGCAAACGACAAGGCAGTAAATAAACCTCTTTTTTTGGAATGTGACCATTTTATCCGAACACGGAAATGGATCATGAGCTCGCAATTTCAATATTCACATTGCAGATGATATAGTTCATAATTTCGTATTATAATAGAAAAATGTATGCCGTTAAAAGTTTGTGAGGCCGTAAAGTAATTTGTACATGGTCGCAATACATTCTTGACTCGATTTTTCATTTCAAAGTATAAGTTTCTATCACGTTCGCATGAGGAATATTATTAGGATTTCAATCTTTGATATTGATATACTTTGGAATCATTTTCTAGTTTATATACCATATTATATATATAGTGTATATAGTTTATATATATATATATATATATATATATATATATATATATATATATATATATATATATATATATATATATGTATATATATATTTATATATATATATATATATATATATATATATATATATATATATATATATATATATACTCTTTACAAAAGCTATAGAGCAAGCACGATGATTTTAATCGTCACCATGATCCAGTGGGAATTGATGATTTTCTATATTACTTTCGGTCATTATCAAGAAAAACAATATCTTCCAACTTTCAGATTTGTTCGGAGTGAAAATACATTCGAATATGATCAAATATCAGATAATATGAGTCATAAATAAGTCTGAAAAAATATATATCTGATGGATTTTTCTATAAAAACTACGAAATGAAACAGATTTCATATGATTTGACAATCTATCCTACATATCGCGATTAATCGCAATGGAGAAATTCAATTGAACAATTATTCAATGTATGTGTCCAATGTATTTGGCAAACGATGCCAAAAGTGGCAACTTTCAACATCTTCGAGAGTGTGAAGCCCATGAAAAATATCCTGTCATCGTGGGCTATTTGTATTTTTTTGTCAAACCTGAGTTCATTCATATACACCCAGCCTTCAATTTCTGTGCAACAATCAAATTTAGTTTCATTGGAAAGGTTCCCATTGATTAGGAATCTAAACATGCTATCAACGCAATAATACAGACACTTGTGAAACCCATGAGGTATAAAAAAAATATATGTATTAGCCCATATTTAAATTCAGTGTTTGTGATGGGATCTAATAATTTAATATTTCCATATCAAATTCATATATTTGTGATCGAAATAGAACTGTTTAATATTTTTTGTTCAAAAACACATTTTGGAATTGTGAATGAAGTCTATTGTACGTGGAGATTATTTTAAATTCCATGTGTGTACCATTGAACAGAACAAAATGTATCACGTAAGATGAATTATTTCTGAAAGAAATCTGAAAACCAAATTTTTAACCACCAACTAATCACATAGAACAGTTCTGAGAGGAATATTTTATTGAACTAATTCTTTAACTTTCCGTAACAATACTTCATTGTATGAAATGGATACATTCATAGTAATGTTCAATAACAGTATTTGATGTTATAACTGAGAATTAGTTGAAGAAGATAAATTGAAAAAAAAATTGTCATCAGCTATTCTGTCAAGTCAAGTGAAGAAGTCGAATGAAAAAAAGCAGTGATGAATGATAAGTTGCCAACAAAATGAATGAATCAAGTTCATAGAGCATGTCTATATAAGAATTGCTCATAAAAGTTCTAGAATATCATTTAGAAATTTTATTAATTTTATAATTTTATTAATTTTATTCAATTTAATTGATTTTTTTAATTGTATATTTTAGATATTTTAGAAATGAAATATCATCAACTTTTCTGTTGAGTCGAGTGAATAAATTGAGTGACAGAATGAATAATAAATAACAAGTTACCAGTCATTACTTCACAATCCGTATTTTCTGAATAATTCTAATTTATAAATTCAATTCCACTTTCATTTAACTCGATTAAATCCAATAAGATACTTAATAATCTATTAACCAAATCGCTAAATCTACAAATACTACATCAACTTATATAAAACTAATCTAGATGTTGTAACATTTAAACATGAGTATTTTATCCAATTTATAATACTGTGAGCGTCCCCATTTCATCTTATAGAGAGCATCACGGCTTACGTCACTACTATTTCAACCAATCACTGTGCAGACTCGTTAACAATGTTTCTTGTAGCCAATCAAGAAGCGCATTTCAGGCGGGTATGTTTAGAATAAACGAAGAGAGATCCACTGAATGTGGTTTAGTCGGAAGATACCTGTGCATTGTGAATGTCCATCGTTTCTATTACAATATTTTCAAGAATAAGGAGATTTTAATTGGTTAATTAATTTGAGAAGATCGTTTTGGTACTGGTTGTTTTTGTGTCAAGAAACATGGACATGAGAACGTGTTTCTTCATTTTAGCGGCTGTCTTGGTTACCGGTAAGTTAGTATAAACTACAAATATTACAATAATTGAATTAATAGAACATTTTCCTTGTGGTTTATAAATTGAAAATATTTGAATATAATATATGTGAAGTATAGTATTTTCTATATGTGTGAACAACTTTCTGTCATTGTTTTTCCATTATTCATATTTTGCATTCAATTCATCATTTACTGTTATCCAGACTCTGTGTTATTTTAAATATCTTGAATATCTGAGAAATCTTAAATGTGCGAAAGCAACTATTCAAAACTGATTAAATATCATGTGTTCTTTTAAATACATTATCACAAATTGAGGAGGTTTTCAATCGCTGCATTTTTTTATTCCAATTCAATAATTTTTGTTTTCTCAAATGTATTCCAATTTTATTTTGGATGCTAGAATTTTTCCCCACTCCTGATGCATTATGCTTTATACGACAAAAATAATAAAAAACCCTATTTTAGGTACAGAATGCAATGAATATAAAACGGAAACATGATACAAATAAAACAATATAATTATCACAGTCATGTTCATCCATTGTTGCGACCAGATAAAAAATGTGTAGTAAATGTTGCGTGTAGTTTTAGTGAACTCTTTTGTAAAATCCACCCTCGTTTTCTTTCTTTTCTTATCGTGCACAACAACACTATTGTAGTATAACCCAGATACGCGAGGCATCTGTACAGTTAATCCAGTGCATAATAATTATATCAAGACAATACGATACCAAAAGAGCCTTTCTCTACGCTTTGAAAGTCATCGTACAGAACCACGACTGTGACTTGCATGTTAAACTGCAGTGAACAATGCGACAACGCCCACACGTCTTGTTGCTTGGCGACAACTTTCCGTCAGGTAGCCATGGTGATTCACTTGTGTTTTACAATTTTATGAGATCAGATAACCAAAGTGTTAATCAGACTATTAGTAGACTATGATTTTAGATAATTTTGGTATCGAAAATATTCAACAATAAATATTTCCAATGAAGGTTAAACCATTTGAATGAATATATTTCCAACTGAATCAATTTCTGGGTAGTTTAAAAAATTTAAATAAGCAACTCGACAACTGTTTATCTTTTTTGTAGTTGATTTGGCCACGATACCTGGAACATTAATTGAGGATATTAAAATTGAAAATATACCCACAATCGATTATAATTTGAATATATAAATGAGAAGCTTGGTGGATGCAAAAATAGAAATGTTGATAACTTCTTTTTTCCTGATCATTCTTTTTTCCTTTCAAGAAAATCATCACCACTCGACCCAATTCACAAGTATTTGTATTGGTCGATCGACCGTCTTTAGTGTACACGAAGACAAACGTACGGAAGATCCGAAAAACAGCTTGTATTGTGCAGAGTATAACGGATAGACGAATAATAATAATAACATTTTCCATTCTAGAAGAATTTCATAAACATTACTAATTATCACATTCATTTTTATAAAATTCATTCAAAATTTTTTCATGGAATATTATTCTATTTATTCGCCTCTCAAATCAGCTGCATACAATATTGCTCTCACACAGAAATACAGATCTTCCGTTAAAACCTATCCTTGACTATTTTCCCAAACAACTAATAACAAATTATGATAATATTTTAGAAAAAAACATGTTATGCAGTCATTGCAATTCTTCCAACCTTTGTTCTTAGAGGCCGGTTCAACCTTGTATTAGCTAAAGTTCAGATGTAAATAATTGATCAGCTTGCATCAGTGAATGCTATTTTATTTGCCAATCCTGATTTCTCACCTAATCAAGTATACATAAACTTATAATCTAAAACTGTTTTGCAAATGAAATGTAATGAATTTTGTTCTCACCTTTAATCAAATAGAAACTTCACAGCCGGTAATCATGCCCTTAATATTAAAGCATTATGCTGTTTTATTATCATACCGAGTTAGCATATAAAACCATTGAGAGATGTTTGTGAGGACAACTTTCTATTAAGAGGGAAAATGACTTCTCTCACGAGAGCTATTAGCAAGACAGGTTCGTAAAGGTCAAGTTTCGTTGGAAACAAGGACGGTGAAAATATTCAATCAACACTGTTTGTATTATAAATACATACAGACATGAAGAGATTCGTATCAAAAGCACGATCTCGACTATATTATACCACAGGCCTACTGTACTTTATTAAAATCAATGGTATAAATGAAAAAAAATGGTTTGATGAAAATAATTATGAAGTAGGCCCAACTCTTGAGAAAAATGCATAATCTTTTCAAATACGATTTTATTTCACATCTTATTCTAAATTCTTATTCTTATTTTATTTCCATATCGACATATCTTCTACATTGTTAATATACTCACAGTTTCTGAGAATATAAATGATTCGTCGTCATATTTTGTTTTTCTAAGCAGTTATCCTGGAATATATTCAAATAGTATGAATTCAAAGAAGCGAACAATATTTTAAAAATTGACTTCAAAAATTTTCAACGATTTTCATGTTCCCATAATGTTCAGGGGAAAATAAGAATTTTATTCGAATCAATCGAAATGTATTCATCATTTTCAGTTGCTTCTCAAGATATTACACGAATATCTTCAAATATAAACAATTTCAGTCAATTCATGCTATCAACATGAGAATTTCTAAAACTTGAATATTGTTTAGAAATTTGGCCAGCTAAAATACCGCTGGGTCCAAAACAAAAAAATAAACAATATGAATCGTATGTTTATCAATAAAATCATTAAACTATAAAAAATGAATTAAGATGAAAGTGCATTGTTGAATTCGAATTGATTACATTCGTCAATTTTATTACGAAATTAGTATTTTATCTGATTTTCTTTCACTTCTCACAATAAAACGAATTAGGTCTACGGCCGTTATTGTCGGATAATGAGGTCGATAACGCATTTTTTAACTTGTATATGAGAGAAATGTATTTCAATACATACTGACTTTTCAAGATGATGATCATCGATACATATTTGTTGATGAAAGTTTGTGTGGCAACCCTTTTGTGCATCAATATCAATTTATCAAACTCAATGTAAAAGTGGCAACTATAACATATTATTATTTGACAGAGGTGATATTTTAATTATGATATTCATTTGTATCGAATATGAAACTTGATAATATAATTATTGAATAAAATATTAGAGAGGACTCGAACTAATGTTTATGAGATATTCGAGAATGTAGATGACAAAATAAAGAAGCTATCGTTGTATAGTGAGCAAATGTCATTGTTTTTGTACTTAGGATTAAAATCATGGCATCGTTCTATAGTTTCGACTTTCAGAGCGTAAGGCCTGTTTAGTCTTATAATTGATAGTACATCTGAACATTCAAGACACAAGTGATGTTTATATTAATTCTCAGCGAAATCATTATGAAATTTCGAAAAATTTGAAAATGCTGGAAAAAAGGCTTGAAAACTTGAAATATATCAAATAATGAACTCTATATACTTGATATTCCCCCATATACTTTTTTTATCGCCATCGAAAACATATCACAAAGCTATATTGTTTCCCTATGAAGGCAAAAGATTAAAGTACAGGGCTCAAGTACAGGCTATCTTAGTACATATAGCTCAAGGGCAATCTTACCACCCTAAAGAAATAATTGTATATAACATTCACACTTTGTACACATTCAACACCTTGTAGGACCTACAAATAATAGTGATAAGCTAAGAAATTAAGAACAATTCAAAAGTCGTGTTGAGAAAGAAGTCTTCAATCTTCTTTCTAAATCTCCTCTTTCTTAGAGTTTTCTTTCTTCATCTTCTATATACCCCTTCACTAGAACATATCTACACCACAATACATACATACTTCCACACACTATACGCCTCTACACAATATCATCAATTTCTTCCAAGATACTTTTGTTCAGTAAAATGATCGATTAACAACGCTTAGTTATGAGATTGTTTGAATATTTGACAGTGAATTGTACAACGAAACTTTTCATCAGACTCAGTAATGGGAAAATGACGTATATACTCGCGTTCAGGAATGAACTTACATTTCTAGAAAGAATAAAAGAAAACAGACTGCATTCAACGATTTCACGAATGCTCGTTTGAATAGAATATGCACGCTCGGTTACAACTGCCGTTAGGCACCGGTATTCTCAACATGAATACAAGTGTCAAACTTTTTTCACTCCATTTTTCATCTCAATTCAATAAAATGAACAGAAATAAGAACAAAAACATCTCAAACTTTCGCCATCATTTCGAAGTTTCGACATTAAATTTCGTATCTTTTGACCTGATTTTGACCTCCGAAAACCAACTTTACTGTTCCACCCTTTCACTTCCTGAGCGAGAAGGAGAAAGAGTGTGTACATATAAACGGAAAGACAAAGAAATAATAGTGTTCGTTTACGTATTCAGATCTGGGTGTGTATGAGTATCTCATGATGCCATAATCCTAGAAACCTTATGTAATAGCAAGTATTATGAAAAATACTTCACAAGTTAGAAGTAAATCTTCATGATTTAAACGTAGCATTTTCTTACCTAATGTAGAAACAATCATCTCTTTCATACGTTGCATGAACGTAAACGTTGTAACAGTTTGATAGACTGTCTTCCTCATCCATTCATCCCTTCACAACAACTCTTTGGAAGTCGTTACCGCCCCTAATCCTTCTCACACTAACCGCGTGTATCAAAATAAAAATAATTGCAATTAGATGAACGCAAAACTACAGAGGAGTTTCAGAAAAGTAGCAAATGTCTCTCATGTTCTTTTTAAACATTTTGTCACACATTTAATACAATGTGTGTCATTAATGTTGCGCTAACAGTTCGTTTGCAACTATTTTATATTTGTTGAACATCAATGCCGAAAAGAGAAATGTAAGATTGAATACAACCATAATTTATTTGAAAATCTTTTAATTTCCTTTTTATAATCTTTGTCAAAGGAAAAGTTGTATCATCAAATGAATCATACCAGAAATACGTAACTAGTTGGATACGTAAGAAATTATAGTTAATATTGATCATCATTGATGGTAATTTCTATGATAACTCTACCATGTACCGGTAAATTATGTTAACTCCACTTTATAATATGATTGAATAATTAATTGGGTATCCTTTACCTTCACTACTGAAGGAAATTAAATTTCCAGACTATAACTGACGGTTAGTTAATCGGTCCAATCTGTTAATTTTCATTCATCATTGTAATAATCAGTTAAAGTGATGACGATAACATCCAACCTACATTAGTGATTCGACCTCTAGAATCTAACCATAGGCAAGAGTGTTACGTAATGTGGTACAAATATCTAGTCGTAACTTTAATTACGTACAACAATGAATAGTTGAAGATATTAGTTCAAGCTATCATTTTCTCGTTCATTATACATTGTACAAACACGCATTAGGCGTATCATCATGTCATAAACATATGCATGTGACTTCGACAGTTGGATTGTTCAACATTACCTAGAAGATGGTTATTAAACAATTCCACTGCTGATCACAAAAAAATAAGAATGAACAAATAATTATTCGTTCATTAATTGGTACTTTTAACTTGTTAAACGACCACAAGTGGAATTTCTCAATTATTGTTGGGGGTTCACAATATATTTTCTCATCGACATCGAAACTCATATTATATTACGAATATTATCATGAAATAATATTAGGTTGTATATAAAGTTGGGGAAATTGTGATGAGTATTTTATTTGAAAATATCAATTCGTAATCTGTCAGTATCCTTCGACGATTAAAATGTTAATGGAAACATCTTAATTGATTCTGCATTCTACTTTTGATATTATAATTTTTTCGAGAAAACAGAACTTCACAAACTAGAATTTCTAAACTTCGTTCAACTTTTCAACTTTATTTGATACAATTATTTCACTAATCACTACAACACAAATTTTACGGTCCTAAATATTCGTTGATATAGGTGAATAATGATATATACATTTAGTTAATCACATTCGACAGTAGCAACATACAGGAATGAGGTCCTGGGACACTAGATGATAAATCTGATTCTAATAGATGATAAATATTAATCTCACTGCAGTGAAATGAAATGGCCTCGATTATAAAAATGTAAAAAGAAAATCGCATCCCTCTGGAAAGAAAGGCTATGCTCGACATGTCTTATATAGAGAATCTATGCCAAACGTGACTAGAACACATTTTTCTACAATGCTAAAAAATTTACAAGCATCGATTAGGAAGAATATTATGGCAATGCTCAAAACATGAGAAAGTGTCCGAACTTCTCTTCGTTTAAAACTCATTATGGTTTTGTATTTCAAGACAATATTTCACAACACATATTTTCAACTATATTCATAACTCAAGAACTAGATTCAAATTGTATCAATCAATCATTCGAAAATCACGAATCTTTGACATAACGACTACAGGCAATAACTTGACCAATACTCGAATTGAGATTTTTTAATCAACAACAAAATTATACAAGGATTGTTTACCAATTAGGACTATTGAAATTCTTATACTTCATGATGAAATTCATTATTCATAACAAAATATCTGGCAATTGTTTTTTTCGAACTCATTTGGAGTTCCAAGTGGTTAGATTTAGGCCCTACTTCAAATGTATATTCTAAATGAGTAGAATAAGTATGGAATTACATTTGAATACAGTAGGTATTTCGCATCTTATAACTATCCTTCGAAACAATCAATGTGAACGTTCCTGAAATTATCTTTCAAACAGTACTGTTGACGGTGAAAAAACTGAAAATAACAAATTAGAACATTTGGGTCTAGAAAAAAGTTGGAATTATTCTCTATTTTTGTAATCATGAGAATTTGGTTTAAAATTTATATAACATTTCTCCACCTCATTCACATTGAAGCATGTAGAACGTTATATTATTGCAGACATCGAAAATGAAAATTAATGAAATCAACTTCTAAGTGCAGTTACAATTTTTTATTTATTTCTCAAAAACTGAAATAAAATTGCATCAATCAACTCAACCTAGTTTCTCTTAGTTGAAATGCTATTTGAATCTGTTGATTTATCACAACAGTTCCTTTAAATTTTACACACATTTTCTTCCTTGAATTTCCAAATAAGCATGTCAATCTCTTTTGTTATTGTCAAGTCTTATTTGGCAACAATTACTTCACACGACTAAGTATTATTTCCTCTCCAAGTGGTCGTGACTCAATATAAGGTCACCGCCCTCTAGACATAGAATGCAAATTGGTACATATAACCCAACGCACCTCAAGGGGGAAACTGAACTGAAAGTTTTCACGGTTTTCAATGATCATTTATCACGATTGTTTGAATCTAGAACTCAACCTGAATGTACCAATATAATGGGACTATATCATATTGTCTTTTTTTATTACATATAGTTTTGTTTTAATTGTTAACAATGATTATCAGTGGGTCATGTACTTAAAGTGAGCATGTGGAGAGGTGGGAGGAGGAAGAAAGTAATTGTATGCAATCTTGACACCAAGAAATGTTTTTCTTTTTGTTTTTTAACCATTGTAGTATGTATTGTATATATTCACTTACGAGGTACCAAGCTCTAGATTATTAACAATGGAATGTGGCAACCACATTTGCCACTAATCTCGAATAAAAGTAGTCCCAAGTTCTCACAACGAAACCATATTAAATGTGATAACCCTAAACTCAATGTAGTGATATTTCCATCCCTAAATCTAGAAGCTAGAGCAATACGCATTTCCATATCTTTTAAAAATATATAATAATAAATAATGAAATATATTTTCATTCAATAAAACATGTACAATTATTAACATTTATGACGTAAAATAAAACAACACTAGAATCTAAATATGTTGTTTGTGTTTCCAGTGAGCGGCCAGAAGAGTAACAAAGAGCAGGAAGATCCTTGTAAGAAGAAGAGTCGGGTGGTCGCCGATGTGACGTACTGTGACCGCTATTGGGAGTGTGTCAACGGACAACCAGAACTCTACGATTGTCCGAATGGTCTAGTCTTTGCCGGCTCCAACAGAGGAGTCACCGAAGGTTGCGACTACCCTTGGAGGTCGGACTATTGCGAGGATCAGCAGATTGCCAGTAAGTCGAGTATATTCACTGACAACTAGATTGTTATATAGTTTCAAGTAGATTGATCATTTTAATTTTCATCTTCTATAACGAAAAATGTATCAGAAAAGCGTGATTGTTTTCATGTATATGGATATTAGTAGAATTTGGTACCGGTAGTTGGTATTATATTTTCTTCAACGTTTGAAAGAATGCAGAAATATTTTTTTCCAATCAAAAACTGGTGTTATTCTGCACGCCACAAACATTTTGAATTCACTTTGTGCTGTGTTAATTAAGAATACGCCTAATTTTTGAAAAAAGTCAACTTCAACCTTCACAAATTTTGTGAACTGATTGTAAAAAAATAGCTTTCATGTGTGATAAATATATATATATATATATATATATATATATATATATATATATATATATATATATATATATATATATGTATATATATATACATATTTATACATATATATTATATGTGTTCATACTTTATACTGATAATTCTACTGAAATAAGTTTTCTGTCTAGAATAGCATAAATATGCAAAAGAACCCAGAGTAAGTTCTGAGTACCGTAGGTAGGCTTGATTCATCCAATAAATAATCTTCATCCCAAGATTGCATTTTCAAAATGAGATAAATTCATTTAACGCCATTGATATATATATATATATATATATATATATATATATATATATATATATATATATATATATATATATATATATATATATATACCTTTCATCCTTAAAAAAAGCATAGATACACAAGCCATGGATGCACAAGTTATGGATGTCATGCATGACGTATCAAAAAGATGTTTTTTTCTAAATGTTAAAGATAACATAGCGCAACGACTGAAGCTGTCAGACTAGACAGAACCACTGAATATCATCCAACTACGAAATATGACTTGCAGAACAGCATCAAATTGCATGATATTCTAATGATTATACTTATTGTTGCATGGTCAGTACTTTTACGTTTTTTTTTTGGAACTGAGGTGTAACGCAAAACATTTCATATCTTAAACGAAAAACTACATTGTATATCATTAATCTGAGATGAGAAAATTTAAAATAAAAAGCTGAAAACGAACATTCTCTGTATTATTACATGGGAAGTACTGGCAGACACTCGAGCCACGGTTTATCGATCGATCAAACCTCTTTACAATTTGCCTTCCAATGAGTTGATCCACACGTATTCTATTGCATTTTGTGTATATCAGTATTTATACTACCTGATTATTTTCTTTATCCGTGATCAAACGAAGTTTTATTCAATGATGAAATTATATTTTAAACCCACTTGTTGATTGGTATATTCCATCAGACCTTGAACAAGTCAGTGGATAAATATTCACATGAGCTATTATTGTATAAATATGAAAAAATTAGTCGTAGAATCAAGATGGAAGAGCAAAAATGTTTTTATCTCTTGCATGTGATCTGCAATCATTTTTTCACGATTGAAGCTAAAAATAAATCAGTAGGACCGTTTTGGACCTTCACCTCGGGATTTCCGGCCTTGTCACCAAATGAAATAAATTATCTCTGGACTATTACAAATTAAAAAGAATTGACTGTGACACCAGGACTACGCTGTCCGTAGCCATACTTTTTCTCCGCATATAAGAATCTTTCGGTTTCCAATAGTCCGGAACACATTAGTCACATAGTCGAAACAAACCGTTTTATATATATATATATATATATATATATATATATATCCAGGCATGGTATTGAGAGTGTCCGAACACTTAAATCTTGATATCTTCCACATTGAGTCAAATCAGGTAATCTTTACTTCTTTCCATTACCAGTAGATGTAAAGTTCATCATTGGGTCATATTTGTATATATTTTCATAATGAGTGATAGGCCTGAATTGGTGTTGTCAGACTTATCACAACTAATTTTAAGTCGTGACCAATTGGTACTTCAGCCGAGAATTTTCTTGGCAGACTGTGGGAAACCACGGAAAGCCAAGTCAGGATGGATAAAAGTAGGTGTTTTGTGTGTCTTGAAATATACATATTTCCCTATTTTCAAATCTTCTGCTCTTCTGCACTATTTTTCTTGGAATGTTTTAATTTCTTGAGTTAGATACAAATGACACGATTCAAATCTTCCACTACTTTTTTCTTGAAACCTTGATATTTGTGATCACATGTATATGTAAGAGCCAACAACGTCTAGTTCCTCAATAACCCGCTTGTCGCTGATGATATCCTGATGGCCTTTGCTGATGGCCGTTCACAAAATGTTTCTCCCAAGGTCCCTGTATCATATTGTTGCTTATAGTGATTTTCAGACTTTTGGGTCTTAAGTATCAGGAACTTCCTAAAAATAAGATATGAGCCAAGATGCATTGAGGGTTGTGTTTGGCCGTTGGAGTTTTCCCGTTGGTTGCGTTTGCGTTTTCCTGGCGGCAAACCAACGCAACCCTCAATGTATCACAGAGAAGCTTACAAGAATCTATTCTAGAACACCTTAAAATTAAAATAAAACACCAAAACCTCGACTCAAATACTAAAAACTCTGTGTGATCACTAAATTTCAGATTGACTGTATGTAATCGTCTGGCTTTGAAGCCAAAATGTTGAGAAGAGAATTCATTCAATTATAAAATGACTTCAAAAACCAGTTCAAATATAAGGAAATCCATGTATTTCATGAATATATTCAACAATATGCACATTTTTACTCATATTTAAGCCTCAGTTTTGTCTAATCAGCGTCCAATTTCCAATATATAGTGCTTTTTGTACTTGTATCTTAACATTTTCTTCCGATGAATTTTCCATCAGATCCTCCCATCTCGACCGAGCATTGTGATTGGCTGTACGGCATCTTCGGCCACGAGACGTCTTGCACCAGGTATTGGACCTGCTGGAACGGTACAGCCACGGAGCAGCTCTGTATCGGAGGTCTTTTGTACAACGAGAACAAGCACTCGTGTGACTGGCCCGAGAATGTTGAGGGATGCCAGAAACATCGTAAGTCAACTATGGACAGTAATTGTATTCTAAATAACAATGTAAAGGATGTCAATATCATTCAAAAATCTGAAACTGAAACGTTACAAAGAAATTAATTTGATTCAACAATATAAAAGTTACCAAAAAAGTGGATGGATGAAATTGAAAATTAATAATTTAAATACAAACTTGAATTTTTCAAAATATATAGAAAGTAATTCAAATGATCATAAAGATGTATGATATACATCAAAATTGATCAAATATGTTCGCAAAAATTACAAAATATTTAATACAAATAGAATCTCGACGAGAATGTCCACAAATGGATGATTTATACAGAAATAATATTAAGGAAAGTTACAAACAAGATATCAAGCTGAAAATGGGAAAAATAACCTGATTCGACAAAGTTGGGTGAATAGAATCTGAGCGAAGTGGAATGTATGACATGATTATGAAGTAGTTAGTTATAGATATGAGCTTATGTAGATACACTCGTATACTGGAAGAGGAAAGACGTTTTCCTCAGCGACACTCTTCATGCGACGTGACCCGAGTCACGCGAGAGAAAGTAGTACACTAGGAAACAACACACGGGATTTATGAATATATCAGCTATCATAACAGATTCTCCGGTTTCATGACAAACTTATTCTTATATTAGTTTCTTGAGAGTGCATGGGAATCGGTTTGTAAAATATCAGTTTTTCTTGTGATAATTTTCGAACGGTATGAGGTATCAAAATTCTAATACGATGATAACACAGATATTTTTGATACCTTCAAGATTATATCAGTTATAATATTTATAATTATATTAAACAACAACTATTCAACTCATATATCACATAATTAACACACAAATACTTGTGAAAAATAAGTTTCAGCTATATACGTTCGGTAATTATGCGATCTAAGTCGAATAGTTCTTACATATATCATCTTGAAGGTATTAAAAATATATGATTTTCTCCCGTATTAGAATTTTGATTTTTAAATGAGATATCAAAATTCTAGCACGGAGAAAACACAGATACCTTCACGATGATATAAGTGAAAACTGTATACCTTTATATAGCATAAACTTCACAGATATAAGGCCAAAAATATATGTTTCAGCTGTATACCTGTGGAAATGTTAAAATCGGAGTTCGGTCATTTTCTTTCACCTAATTTGAACAAAAAATCTGTGTTTCTTTTCTATTAAATTTTGACATCACATCACTTTCAGAAGTTATCAGACACCAAAAAATTGATATTCAGCAAAATCCTATTCCACGCACTCTTGAAAGAGATATTCAATATTTATGAAACTATATCCAAACTATCATAAAACTATGTCATAAAAAATATTCGATATGAATATCATCTCTGAAGTATCTCCGAGAAACGAATTCTTGTTTGGTCTCTCATGTTTGATACTATATATCGTATATTGTATCATATCGTATCGTGTGTTGTCGTATCATCGTGTATATTATATGATGTGTTACTATAGAGCTCAAACCTATTTGATATAAAAAACAAATCTCTTTTCTTTCATTCTTGACAAAAATTCACTTTATTTACAAATACATTTTTCAAAGTTCAATTTTCTATTTTCAAAGTTTGACTAAGCGAAATTGATATTCTAAAGACAATAATGCAGATTATCCTCTTGAACCTATAATTACCTTATAAACTACTGGGAGAAAAAAAATTGAACTTCCTAAAACTAATAGGTTCACAATTGATTGCTTTTATTGTTTGTGAAGAATTTAAATTACATTAGTGCATCCTGGTAGTGAGGAAAACAACTTTGGACACCGGGGAGGCCTACATTGGAAAAACATATTTTGTTCATAAGGGAAAGGAAAGCAATATTCATCTAAAAAATATTTCAATGAAGTTAAAAACATTTGAGTACCGGTAAATAAAACGACTTTCTAACTAAACATATCTGATAAGATGTGCGTATGATCTAAATTGTGTGTGCTAGATCTACATTGGTAATAACTACTCAGATATATAATCGTATTCGACGGTATTTTTCATTGATATATATACATATATATATATATATATATATATATATATATATATATATATATATATATATATACATATATATATATATATATATATATATATATATATATATATATATATATATATTGACACAATCTTTTCTAGATAAATAAGAATTATTTATCAATTCAGTTCATTATTGACAGTTGAATTTGACTGTGCTGTTAAAAACGCAAACTGAGAACTGTGAATAGAGAAATGAACTTGACGTATGATTACAGCTCTGTGTCAAGAAGACGCCAACGGCAATGTACCTCTGGGCAAGTCTTGCAACCGTTACTGGCAATGTCAAGGAGGTTACCCTCGTCTTCAGCGTTGCCCTGCCATGCTCGTGTTCGACCGCCTCTCACTCCGCTGCGTTGTGCCACCTACCGAAGACTGTGCCGTCCCCACCACCGTCGCCCCACCCCCAGAGGAGCTCGACGATGACGAGGATCAGAATGTACCACCCCCAAGAAGCAACCGTCCTCAACAACAACAACAGAACAAATTGCAACAACAGAGACAACAGCAACAGCAGCAACAACGACCACAACAGCAACAACAACAACAACAGCAACAGAAACCACAACAGCAACAGCAACAAGCTAGGCCTCAACAGCAACAACAAAATGAGGACAGTGCAGAGGATGATCAGCCCAACATTCCTCTACCCCAGGGGGCTATTCCTTTAAGGAGTAACAACAATAACAACAATAACAATAGGCCCAGAAACTAATTTTTAGAGATATTGCTTAGAATATCTTGTAGAAACGTTTTTTAATCTGTAATATGTGATGTGAAAAAGTTGAGTTATGCGTAGCTTTTATATGGTCTAAATTCATATATTCTGAATTTTTTAAAAAAATCATCATATTGTATCGTCTCTAATGTACTTTCTCACTATTTCAAGGTGATTTTCATAATTGTTTTATATTTATTTTATTGTCATTCTTATTTGTATTCAAAGTCTTCTAGTTGAAAATATTGAAACAATAAAATATAGTCAGCAAGCCTTGTAAAACATAATAATTGCTCTAGAATTGTAAAACTCAATTTTCATATTCATGAAGCCTGCCTCTTTGATTTCAGAATCATCAACTGCAATAGTTTGTAGTTTTTATTGTCAATTACAGAAAATGTAATTGTCATGTCCTGTATCATCAATCCAATATATTTCTTCCATCAAAGACTGTAGAAAATTTAAATGAAAACAAAGTGGTCCCACAGTCTAAAAATCAGTGTAATTACTCGATAGCATTATTTTATTGTATTTTTATTATAATTATATATATGAAAGTATTTTTACTTTTACAAATATGTTGTAGTGTTTACTTTATGAAGATTCCAAGTAATTCCTTCAAAATCCTTGTTTGATGAGCATAGAGGAGATTTCCATTCTATATACCAAACAAATTTAGGCTACGTTTTATGTTTTTTTGTTGATAATTTTGTACGTGGCATACAGGTCAGGAAAAAACATTCAACTCTGAACTTTTCCTGCATACTGGCATCATACCAGAATGGATTGGGATTGTTTTCCAAGAAAATCGATTCAACGTGTTTTTTTTAAATCGGAAAGTTTGAAAAATCCACATAAGATCAATCCGAAGGAAAATACTAGTATTTTATTCAACCATTTTCACAGATTTTTGCGATAGTCGGATGATAAACACCGAAGAAAATGCATTTAAAACGCATTTAAGTATCAATCAAAGCTATAAGGGGAACCAATTGAATCTATATCAAGAAGTGTCGCCAATTGATTCAGAACGAATAAAATGAAATATGAAGGCCGTGACATAATTGATTCCAGTGGGTTTTTAATACGTTTCAAACGCAAATCGCGCGTTTTCCTAGTTAGATGAGTATAGAAAAGATTTATATTTCATATACCGAAAAAATATCGGTTTCGTTTTTTTTTTTTTTTTTGAATTTTGTACGTGGCATACAGGTCAAGAAGAAACCAATTGACTTGGAACTAATTCTGCATTATAGGTTTGGATTGTTTGACAAAAAAATCGATCAAACGGGTTTTCCAAAAAAATGGAAAATTTGGGAAATCCCTATAAGCATAGATCGGAGAAAAAATACTTGAGAATGAATATTCTTCAAAAGCTTTAAAATTATCACTGTATACAAAAAATATAACACTAATATTTTCAGGGATTTTTACAACTATCGGATGAGAAATAATAAATAAAACGCAATCAAAGTATACATTTATTGAATATCAGGATCAGCTGGATTTGCAAAGTACATATGCGACAGGTTGCACCATGAATATCAATAAGTTGCAGTTAAGGTTTTTAGACCTTTGAGTTAATCCAAGGTATGTAGATGTAGATTGAACTGACTGAATATTTAACATTCAAGATTTCCATACTTCCAAGCTCATCTCACAACGCATATCCCGCGTTTTCCTAGCTATTTCAATATTACTATAAAATATACTCCGATAGTAATAATGATGATGATTGAGCGTAATACTCATTAACTTCAATTGATAATTGAATTTCCAATCATCAATTCATATTTAAAATGGGTTGATTGAACATAAAACAAACAAACATATTAGATGCAATATTGTAACGGAAACACGTTTTATTTTATACACAATTTATTTTTACAAAACATATGATTCAATAAGATTTCAATGACATTTACCAAATATTCTAAAAAAACATCTTCTTCAATTTCGTTCAACTTTTTGTTGTAGATATCTTCTCATTATTCCTAATTTATTCTTCCAGCACAAATAAATTCGTTTGTAGCCTTCTACTTCTTGTAGTGAGAACTGAAAAACAAATAGACACAATTCATTAATACATTCCGGTAGCCAAAATCTAACAAATTGTCTTCTTCAAATTGACTTAAACCAAACTAGTTATAGTTTTTACCAGAAACCATATATCTTCATCTAATGTCATCTCAACTTTTATATTATAGACTTGAAGTATATCATGCTTTACTTCGTTTGTTTATTGATTTATATTATGTTTCAACGACACACTGTACTGAAGACTAAGATCTATTGACGTCAGTGAATTATGAATGGGATGGTGGGATGATGAAATATATTGTTATTTTTATTATATGTGTCTGAAAAGTGGGAAGAAGTTGGTCATTGCCTGTTGTTATAAAACCATTCAACTATCAACCAATGAACGAATGAACGAACGAAAATACTTTTTCAGGCTGTTCAACCATGACGGGAATCGAACCCTGGTCTCCTGAAACATGGTTGTTCAGAGTGATATTTAGAATATTATTACTTATTCTGTTGGATATGAGAAAAATTCTAGGAATCAAGAAACTATGTATTCACAGTTATCAACACAATTACCCAGTTAACCAATCGTACTTTATCATGCAAAACTAAATCGAAATAAGAAATAATTATGAATTTACTGAACATATTTTATATAAGTGGAATACATTTCAATATCACGTGTGAAAGCAGATGAAGCCATTGATTGTGAATGCGTAATTCTCTTAAAAAAAGCGTGCTTATCAAGATTTCGATAGAAATGTATTTTGGGCAGAAAAATATTCAGAATAATCAAATTGTATAATATATTGAATCAAATGGAAGTTGTGTGGATTTACAATTTAAAAAACTCCTCATTTTTAAATTGTGAATGGTGAATAGACCTATAATATTCAACTCGAAGTTCACGATGACAAGAATTGATTATTCTCATAACGGAGACGTCGCTTTTAACAGAACCTCTTTATCAAATTGAAACATGAATGGAGCCAGATCATGTGATTGTAGGCATGATAAACGACGTCTTAAAGCAAATACACGACGTCACTTAATCATATTCTACAAGCTAGCAAACGACGCCAACTTTCCAACCATAAAAACCTCGACTACAAACTAACTCGAGTATAAACCAACGCCAAGTTGGTATCATAACAATGTATGATAATTATTACTGAACTTACTAGTTTCATTAATAGTATTTGAAAATTAATAATGCGTGATTGAATTTGCATATGACTTGGCATAATTATAACTAGGAAAAAGCTATATACGCGTTGTTAGACGAGCGTGAAGTAATAGTATGTCGACTTCTTTGCCAAACTTTTGCCTAAATTCGCCAATTGGGTAACATTTTAGTTATAAATGGGTAAAAACGGCTTCGAGGGGTACCAATTTAGCACATTTCATGTTTTTTCTTCAAAATAGCACACCTGATCAAGCTGAGAATTTCCATAAATGTGTATCAATATGTAATTCAACTCCACACAAAATTTCAATTTTTTGGAAAATAATAAATTTTCAATTTTTTTTTTCGCCGTGTTATTCTAATGAGTATTTTTGAAATTTCTAAAATTCATAAAAAAAAAAAGTTACCAACCGATAATAACACAAAACTATACAGATCTGAGCTAGATAAGGAAGCATAAAGGAAAAAAGTTTGAAGTTGATAGCTGTAGCCGTTTGACCTGTGGAGAACCGAAAAAAAACATGAAAAAAAAAAAAAAAAAAAACCGAACACCAATTTTTTTCAGTATGTCAAATTGAATCCTCGCTAAAGCTCGTCTAATGAAGAAATTGTGATATTCTCGGTGATACTAATTCATCCTTAGTCTTGGTTGGGAAACAATGATTGCATATCAAGGTTTCAATGTTGATCAAAAATATATATGATAAAGAAGCAATATAGTCAAGAATGTATATCAATAATTGGGAAAA
>OZ023329.1:33853041-33895541 GCA_964007535.1 Brachyptera risi | reverse complement strand
TAACACATCATTTTTATTGGCCAAGCTTTGTGTCAGTTCGATCAGTCACAGGTTTTTGAAAAAAGTCTCTCTGAATCTCAGAATAAATGTTTTGTCAAGTAGATATTAGCGGAAACATTAATCAAGAATTGAGATATCATTAAAGGACCATTGAATTTAATATTTATTGTTGAAAGCTAATTTCTTCCGACAATTATATTAGGGAGATTGTGACTATATTCGCCATTATTATTCAACTTTTTCCATATCATAACATGTAAATAATTTCCTGAATTTACACAGTTATGAAAAGACACTCTTGACGATGATACTATTGGAAGTATATATATGGATTATTGAGTCTGTTACCCAATTGAATCATCAACATTGATCTCGCCAGTAACAATCATTGAAATGAACAACGTTCCACACGCCTTCAATACCAGTGAAAATACTTGACATTTTCACAATTTTTCATTGATTTTCATGAATAATATGGTATATCGTGCTCAAATGAGTATCATTTCTAATTGAGTATCGATTTATAATAATTGATACAGACTAACCCCCAAACCAATCTTTACTTATTTACATTGACTTTGTTCCAAGTGTTTCAATATTTAGTTTTGTTTTTGTACGGGTAGTATAACTAACACCATCCAAGGGAACAATAACGGTATTTTAGCAGACAGCCTTGGATATACAAGAATTACAAGGTAAGGCATTCAGAATACGTGTTACTTCATTATACAAGTTGGTGTTGATCGCTTCCTATGAACAAAACTGCTTTTTCTGAAATAATGATCGCTATTTCCATTTCCATTTGTGCTTTTGTAAATTAAGGAATAGTATCACAAATTTAGTGAACTAATTATTGGTTTGAGACCATTGAGATTTTGTTGAATATCCTAAGAGCAATATATATGGTGACATAATATTGAAGTGAAAATGTTTCTAATTCATAAAACGAAAAATTCACAAAAATAAACAAAAAGAGTTTATCACAATGCCACTTCATGCCGGGGTTATGAGTCTTGGTTCATTTTGTTCAATTATAATGATTGGCTGTATAACATTGATTCAGATAATTTATATCCAATTATATCAAAGAAATAATTCCCATTAATAATAAATGAAGTGTCATTGTTTTTCCTTTGACAAATGATTCCACTTCAACTTTGATCATTAGCTACAAATGAGAGTTGAGTATTAATTAACTATTCAGTTTGTTATCATGAAAAAACAACATTGCAAAACCAACTTCGTCCATTATAACATAACTATCGGTATTTATTGGAGGTAAAAGTTTAACCTCGATAAGTTTTCATGAAACAAAGTTGTGTATTTATTTTGTAGTTTTTGTAATTTGCCACACCTGATATTAAAAGTATACTGTACATACAGCTTCACAATGCAACACAAGCTGAATGAGTTGAACTAACTTTTGATTAGATAATGAGATTTTATTTAAATCGAGAAAAAAATACCGATTTCAATAATAATCGTATCTGTTCTACTGACTTGGTGAATGATTTCAGAGTAATTGAGAGTGAAAACAGTTTTGATTATCAGTTTACAATTTAATATATGATCAAACAAAATCACTCACATGGATTATGAATAACTTATAACTTTTTTATGCAAATATCGATGAGATTTACAATATTATATAAACTATATGATAATATTGTTCTGGATTCCATACTATTTTTCTATCATCATCATTATTATTGTATTATATTAATAATTCTTTTTTAGATAACATCGATACTCAATATATGGGAAGAGTCAAACCTTATAACATTGAATGTTTTGTTATTATTGTTAAAATTAGTGTAATATGGATAAATGTGATTGAAAGGAAAAAGAATATATATATATATATATATATATATATATATATATATATATATATATATATATTCTTCATTATAGACGCATTATTGAAATCTTCACAAATTAAGCAATCCAAACAACATCATACAATACGCGTTTGGATGTGTTATAGTTATTTTTACATATTGCCATTTGTCGTTTGTCGTATATAAGTTGAAGTAATTGTATATTGTATATAGAAAGTAGTTATAATTGTCTATTTGCGTATGTTGATTTCAGAAGTTCACAACCTTACTTGAATCGAATAATCATTCAGTTTTTTTTTATTATCATAGTGACTATTTTGTCATAGTGACTGTACAGATGCACATCATCTTCGGATGCAATGAACCATGCACGTCACAGTCTTACTCTACTAAGCAATCATCAACATGAACTTGCAGATATATTGCGTGACAGTTAAATGAAGATAACATACTAACATAGATCTCAAAACGATACAATCGAGTGCAGTAAATCTGCAGTTATAAACAGTATCTACAATTACCACGACAAAAACACGCCTGTTCACCCTCGGGCTGAACAGTACGGTACTTTGAAGTCTTAGCACGATATTACACTCTTAGCTAATAGTGAAAGGCGTATGTACTTTATTAAATAGTGAATACCAATTAAATTATTAAATAACGTATTGTCTAGACTCTATTACTTTCGTCCCAGTTGTTTTATATATCATATTTTTATAAACTAATTAGCTCAAAAGATTGTACTTTTTTTTATCAAAATGTCAATTGCTTAATTACATTGACCAAATGATTCATGATTTATTAATTGAATACTCGATGAAAACATGCAAACCAAAACAGATGTGTTAAAAAATTGATGTGTTGCTCATTACAATGACATACTTACTTTCGAAGTGGGCTCTAAATATTAAAGAATAGCATATCTCGTTATTATATAGAAGCAATCAAGCTATTTTTATTACATGTGATGATTATCCCATCTCATATTATTCATGTTTTTTCTTCGTCTTACAAAATCTCTCATTTACCTGATGAGTTACGTATTTCAATTCAATACTGAATTAGATCGGCCATAATAGTATCAGAATCAAGTTTTAATGGGAAAGAAATACTAGTTATGCATGCTACAAGGCAATGTTTGGAAGATTAAAATACTACTAATGTTCATTATAAATCAAAATACATATTTTTTTGTAACACGACTTCGACTTGTATTTATACATTCTAATTTCATTGATACTAAACATGTATAAAGAAGCATAACTGTTAATGAAGTGTAGGTGTCATCGAACTATGATATAATATTAGAACTTGAAGCTAAAAGTGTGTCATTTTCTCTCTTCAATCATCCTATATTAGAATCTCGGACACGTCTGTGTCTGATGAGAACTTTCCCGGCTCCGTATTGACCTATGACAACGTGATGATGATGATGATGATGATGAATTGAACTTACCTGTCACTACACCGCAAAGCGCCAGAAGTCCAAAGAGAAACGGACTCATGTTTGTTGAAACCAAAGTGACGAACTGAGCCAAGGTATCAATGTGAGTGTTCTTAGCTTGACGATTTAAAAAGGCCACTCATGCATTTCGAATTGTTTCGGGCGGTACTCGATTGTGAACAGCAGAGCTCTCACTCGGTGGTATCGGGTACGAATACTCCCTTCCCTTCTCCTTAATAGCATGATAATATTGCCAATTAAATCAATATTACATTTATTTCAATACACATTTTTATAATTAGTCACAATTGAGACTAACCCATATATAAACAATGATTGTAAGTACGTTATATAAACCTTTTTTTTTAAACTACCTGACAAATAATTGCGTAATGAACGAATAGTGATACGAATGATTCAAATATTTAAATTCATTACGGAAGTTGCAAGATCGTCATCCAATAATTCATATGTTTCAAAATGTCATATTGAATAATTGAATCTTGGGTAAAGATGATCCTGTATACCGTGATTTCACTCAGTTACAACTAATTAGGTTTCTTAAAGGTCATAGAGAATTTTTCGTTTCGTATTTAAGTATGATGAATGTCTCTTCCTAGGAACGATCAAGCTATTTGATTTTTTGTTTGCTTAACGACCCCACCAACAGCTAGGTTATACGTGAGCAAGCTTAAATTGTGATGAAAATTAATTAATTTTTTTTTCTGTAGGTCCAATTTTCAAATGCTACTGTTAATTGATATTTGATTTTTGCTAAAGAATATATAGTGTAATTATATAACTAATCATTTATATTTGTTCGACCATTGAATTTCAAGAATACTGTTTCATTTGCATTGAACTTAATGATACCTTTGAGAAATTGTACTGGAAGAGATACTGACTAAAGAGAGACTGCTTAAGGGCTTTGGAAATAAGTAAAAGTTTCAAAAGCAATTGGGCACAAAATTCGAAGTACCTCAATGAAATCATACAAATATACGAAAATTTAATTCATTAAACCAGATATCACATTAAAGTCGCATTTGAAACGAAAATTTCATTTCCTAGAAAAACTTCGTTCATAATTGCCTTATTTCTAAATTTCTGCAACACATTTGACAGTTCTTATTTTATTTGTGATAAATTATTATTTAATTTCATACTCTCGAGACAAAAACCCCAGGCTATGTGTACGTAATACATGTGTTTCTTGCTTCATAGGTCGTTCACATATCTTGAAAACTAGACACACTACATACACCCCAACCTTTCGAGTCACACTTTCCCTTTCTTTCATTCATTTCCCTGTTTTGCCCTGAAGCAAGTCACGCATATACATTTGTCACGTGACATTGACGTGCGGGTGGCATTTCATTACCTCTATTACATTGATAGGTCAACAAGTCAACTATTCGATCACCACATCATAGCAATGAAAACATTTGAGTATAAAATACCAATTAGAGAGTGAATTTAATTGCTTTTCATACTAGGGATTATAAAGCGCCAAAATCGTGATATATGTGACTATATTCAAGAGAAATTAAGATTGAATATTTGTATAGATCAGTTTGTCTACACTTCTCAATTTCCATTCGCTAGTTTTCAATATTTTCCTACAGCTGGATTGATACAATTCTTGTTTATATCTTACCCACGCATTGAAATCTCCACTTTTTCATAATTATATCAAATTTTCAGTGCAATTATTGTCTCTTCTATTATATATATATATATATATATATATATATATATATATATATATATATATATATATATATATATATATATGTATATATATATATATATATATATATATATATATATATATATATATATATATATATATATACAATGGATTCATAGTGGAACAATGAGTAATTAACATTTCCTGGTAAAGTAATATTATCATTTTTATTTACAATTATCTAATTGATTATATTTATACTACCCACACTATTTGTATTGTGTAATATGGATCATATAATATTCTATATGAATATAAAAAGCATATGTATTACGCTCTAATTGTTTTCCACTTCGTATTCTGTATCAGCCAGGTTTACAATATGATTTTCTACACTTTCAGTAATCTCATCAAATATCTTCATGATTGGTATTACTTTTATACGCTCCAGTAGTTGCACACGAGCATGATAGAAGAATCCAGTATCGATAAACTATCTACGGAGAAATCGCTTATCTCTCGTTATGTTCTATTTAATGAATATGAATCGTAAAATACTTTTTAAAATAATAACATATTTTTGACATTGAAATATTATACAGTTGGAAAGTACAATCATATAGACATAACCAATAAGTAGGTATGCCAGTGATATCTATTTTGGCACATATATTGTTTGATTTCTATTCGTATTTCAATCAGACTTGAATCTGAATCCGTGCATGACGACTGTTCGATAAATATATATATATATATATATATATATATATATATATATATATTTATATATATATATATATATATATATAAATACATATACATATATATATATATATATATATATATATATATATATATATATATATATATATATATATATATATATATATATGAAACGATCTTTCAAATAATTGACCCATCAAGGCTCATTATACATACTAATAAATAGAACTCATTAAGAACATTAATCAAATAGTATCAGATAGTCATAATTGATTCATATTTAGAATCCTCAAATACAGGATTTTCATTCTTAGATATCATCACGGATTATTAGACCCATGAAGTCCTATATAATATGTCGTCTCTGTCATCAGGCATCAACCAGTGTACGTCAGAGTAAAGGGTCAACCGACATTCAGTTTATATGCCTACCATGTATGAATTATGAATATGTATATGAATATGGAAGTCAATATGAATGGTCATGACAATGTGGGTAGAAATATCAACAGAATATAATTTCTCAAACAATCACAAGTTCAATCAGTCAACTTTTATGAGGAATGATGGAAATTATATTTACCATCAACATAGCATGTTAAGTTTTCAACAATCTGATTGTTTATGTCAATAATTGTTAACTTCGTGTTGATTGTCACTCACATTAATATTTGTCTGATGAATATAGTTTGAATGTCCAAGTGTAAGAACAGAGACCTAAGTGTAAGTTCTGAGTGTAACTGAGCTCAGAACTAAGTCCAAGTTCCTTATTTGTATAGAAAATGAATGGAAATGCGAAAAAGATTCTGAAAAATCCTGTGAATAAACTCACTTTTGTATTGCCTCACTTCTCAGCAAAAGCTTACAATGATACTGTACACTCGTTGTCACATAAAATACATTTTTCCAAGATTAAAAATCTCATTTTGAAAAATCTACGCACATTTAACCGCTGGTTCAAACCATGGACTAATGCGAAAAGTGCGTATGCACATTGTCTGCTAGTTCAGTGAGTATAAAATCAGAATATTTCCTTCAGGGTTCATTTTAAATATAGCTTGATCGACCACTTTATGTTACTGCAACCGTACTATATAGATCATGCTAGTACACATTACTACTAAATAGTGCTTGAATGATTGATGTGTTGGTAAGACAACGCCTTGTATATTAGCAGACATTATTTGCTTATGTTCTAATCTAGATCTAAGTAGACATATCTGCATTTTAGATCATAATTGAGAATGGCCCAATAAAACCACATACTATTTTTCTATACAAAGGCAATACCATCTTATAGGTACTTTCACAATAATAATCATCATTTACAACTTTAGGACATCTCAGTTGTATTTATAGTATTATAAATTGTATTTTTCGTGATTTTTCGAATTTCAAATTCAAATATTAGGATACGTTTGTTGATAATTTTATAAAACTTCAATGTGATTACCTTTTTATTTCTCAAGATTCTCTCAGGTTCAGGAAGGTTTCCTAGGGTTTCATTGTACATCGTATTCAGTACCTTACAGATGGAGTTCGAATACTGAAGATTAATGAGTATATATATTCACAAATCGTATGACATATAGGCCTACATGTGGTGATATACAAATTCGATATTTAGTTACAAATTGTATCGAGTAATATTTCGATATTAATAGAAGAAAATTTTAAAATAAATCAGTCTCAAAGTAAAATCAAATCTTGGGATTGCCAGCATCCTAAAACCTAATTTAGATTTTAAATTATCAACGTTCTATAATCAATTAGAATCTAGGAGAACTTATGTTTGAGAAATAACTCAATAGTGAAATTTATTCATTCGTACATTTATAACTGAGTAGTTAATATTAATAGTAGCTATAGGCCTATACTTGAAAATATATTCGCTTCAATCTTACATGGCATGAACTTATTTATATGAGTAGTTTCGATATTATTTGTAGGAGACGTATTTTCATTGTTGCCTGGTCAGATGATGTGGTCCAGATCTTTACAGCGACTCAATGCCAAGTATAAGACAATACACGTGACCATACCTAGGTCACCTTGTCTCTATCTCTCTCTCTCTCTCTCTCTCTCTCTCTCTTCTCTCTCTCTCTCTCTCTCTCTCTCCCCCCCCCCCCCCCTCCTCATGCAACTCTGGAAAAAGCTACTTAACATCGAACT
Organism: Brachyptera risi; assembly: GCA_964007535.1. Lineage (NCBI taxonomy): Eukaryota > Metazoa > Arthropoda > Insecta > Plecoptera > Taeniopterygidae > Brachyptera > Brachyptera risi. The sequence continues at coordinate 33,887,671 of OZ023329.1, read as the reverse complement.
TTTTTTATTTCATTGGTCAAATGCACTGATACAGAAAGAAAAACATAATTACAACAAAAAAACATCCACAGAGCCCTTAAAAAAGGCTCAACTGTGGGTTAAAATAGTGAATTATAAGTACAATTTCAAATTTCGGACGTATTTCTCAAATATTAAAAGTAATGATGTAGTTAAAGTCAAGAGAGAAAAGAAGAACATTGAGTGATTTGTAACATTCTAGGCCTACTTACAAAGTGTAAGGTATCTTTGATTACTATTAATTTTAATGAATCAAGTTACATCAAGTGGCGATAAAAAGTAGACAGTTGTACAAGATTGTTAAAAAAATACATAAAACCAGTATTAGGACACTTTGATTAGATAAGTATAAGTATTTAGGCTCAATAACACATAATACTGTAAAATAGAACGGCAATTATTGATTGCGGGTATCACCACCTCGCGTGGAATATAACATCCCGTCAACAAGGGGCAACATATTTAAAGAAGTATAATCGATGATTCAAATTCGATGATTTTCAATTTTAAATGAACAAAAATATGTTGTTGTTTTTTCTCTGGATTTTGTAAGGGTTCCACAGATATACAACAGAGAAACCAATCAACTTCACACTTCTCTAAATATCATTATGGCCCATAACAGAATGAAATTATATCCGTAATCTTTCATGTTTGATATATTTGAATAAAAATGATAATTTATATTTTATACTTCATTGAATCATATTGACATGGTTTTGATGAAGTTCCAAACAGGAGGTGGCTCGTTCTATGAATTTTTCAACTGTGTGGAATTATACAAACTGGCGATATTTTTACATTAATTTTTTGACATAAGGGAAATTACGTGCATTCTTTCGCATTCAAAACTGAAAATGCCTTGATGGTTGGATTTGAATGAGGTAGATACAAGTTGGATGTTTATCAGGTATAGTAAATTAATGTTGAATTGATAAACGAGAAGTATCTTGATTTAACAAACGTCAAGATTGGCTCAACGTTATTAATCGTAATGTGAATTGATGAATATATTTTGTAAGACGTCATTTATTGATGTACTTTCGACAACTAGTATAAAAGACAGAGTAACATAACTATACCTTTCTAAATTCAACTTGTCATGATTTGATTGGTATTCTATATGCATTAGGCGATAGTTGTCTTTGAATCACTCTTATGACAGTCTGATAGATGACTCAAAATGTATTAATAAACACTTCTCAAATTTCTGAATAGGTGTGATATATATTGTATGAGATTTGATTTACATTCTTTTCTTTGATGCATAGAAAAAGACACTTTATGTATGTTTTCTGGCACGTTCTTTGCTAATTGTCATCAAGAAAGTAGTAAATTAAAAATAATACATATTTTTATATTTGTATTCTTATATTATTTGTCTCATATCTTTGATACACTGTACAGTACATTATCGAATAGATCCTGTCGGAAATGGAATACTCATGGATATGGAAGTAGTTAAATACGCAAGACTGGATTAACAGTTAGCTGATCTTGTGGTTATCACTAGTATAACTCCACGAGCTGATCATATTCGAGGTCAAGTGTTTATAATAATCCACCTCCTGACAGAAACTCCCTCAACCAACCTGGTGACAACAGTTACCGACAGTGTAAATCAGCTTTCACTTGATCTAGAGCAACTTTATTACCAAACCATAAGGTGACACTTTTGAGTATATCTGAGTTTCTTTTTCATACCAGTGCAGTCAAACTAGCTGTGTTCTATATGATCATTACTTCAATAATAATGTACTTATTAAACTTTAAATAAAGTTCTTTACGCAACTAATTATTTGGTGGAATGTAATGAATATGAATGTACATGGATATTATCAGCTCAAATGAGTATTTGAAATGTGTATGGAATTTATTAAAATTATAAGAACTGGCAGAATATTTTGGCTCCTTCCAAATATTTGTTCAATTTTCTAAGGCTGACTAAGCATAATATATATATATATATATATATATATATATATATATATATATATATATATATATATATATATATATACATTATAAGAAATCTACATTTATAATTCCAAGTTTCAAATTATTCAAGTTTTAATTAATCAATAGTTAATTCTAGAAACAAAATGTAGCTCTGAATACAATATTATTTCCTGATAACATTATGGAATTGGTCAACCTGTATTACATACAGTGTATAATGGAATGTATAGAAAACCAATAATAAATACTATTCTATTCTAGAGTAGTTGACTATTTGTGTTTTGTTGACAAACTATCAACCAACAGCTATGGTATTGAAAGGTAAACATGATCAGAAGATAGAATAATAATAATGTACAGGAAGTAAAACTTCAAGTTTTACTTGCCGTGTTTTCTGCAAGTTTTTGTTTGTCGTGTTGATGGATGAGTAAAATAAGCGAGTGCAGTAATATCATAGACGAAAGATATACTACTAAGACATGTCACGCAATATTAAGATGAAAACAACCCTCACTTCTATCCCCGATACTTTATAACCATTCTTTTTTCATTCTCTCCTCTTCCCCACTTGTGCTGCTGCCCAGTAATCACCAGGGCCGTTCCTTCAGTGGCAAGCAGAGGTACTAATTGCAAACGTAAGCGAAAGAAATTAAGGTGTGCACGTTGATTTATTATTTTTTATCAATAAGAGTGAACTCTCTTGGTAGTGGGCTTATATATTTCGTCTATGATAATACAAATATGTTGAAGTAAGATATAATAACCTTGGCTGGATACATTTTGAAGGTTGCTTTTGGCAATCTGACGATAGCAGTAGCAATTTATCGTTTGCCAGAGAATAATTACTGTACTGATACATTTTTCCCACTCAATCATCTTTCTCCAAATCAGTTGCCCTGAAGAGCGTGAAATTTTGTGGTCAATTTTATGATTGTTATGAATCTAATAACCGAATTTTATTTTTTACTGTAAATATGAAAAAAAATCTACATTTCCTCGTTATGTATTTCTGATGAGCATTCTTGAAAGTGTTGGTTCTTGTGTTTTTAAAAAAAGTCACACCAATTTGCCTCAAAATAATGAAGAAATGAGATGGCATGTATTGGGGTGAAACGTGTCGAACAGTACGATTAACCTAGCGATACAACCACAAAAAGCTTTCACGTTCTAGTATGAGTATTCTAACTGTCTCTATAGGTAAGCAACACAAGAACGATTCTCTCCTGGAACTGAACCCGAGTCTGATATGATCTTACATCGAACCCTTTTCCGCCTTAGAAATCCTTTTTTAAACCCAACACTTGAAGCTTCATCGATTATGGCTTTTTCTTTCATTGCCTATAATGCGTATGCTTATTTTTGTTTTGTAATCACCATGCATTATATGAAGCATACCTTTTTCAATATCTGGTATATTTGAATGTACTTCAATCATCGACGGTATATTATAGGCCCTACTCTTACTTTTATTCAATTTGTTATCAAATTATGAATTCTGTTAATTTCACTCGACCATATATGGTGCTACTACTTCACCCTCGCTATTACACTCGTTTTCTTACGCGGAGAAATCGCATGATTTACAACAAAAACAAAATACCTAATTACAACAAGATTGGCAAGTAAAATGATTCATATCCTTATTGAATTATCAATCATTTTATTATTGCAATGATCAAGTTCTAGGCTTTTTTCTGATTTTACCGATTTTAATGTATGAACACATACTAATAATGTTTGTATATATATATATATATATATATATATATTTAATATATGTATACATATGTAATATATATATATATATATATATATATATATATATATATATATTTATATATATATATATATATATATATATATATATATATATATAGTTACATAATTTTCTATGTTAAAAAACTGAGAAATTACGTCACAAGTCGCATCGTTTGACAATGATCATAGCATATTAATGTTGAATCCTAAATTATAAATCAAACGAACAACTTTTTTCTTTTTTTTTTCTTTTACATCTCGATTAGTTGGAAAGATTTGTATTAGACAAGCGCTGAAAACGATGAGGGTTTGTTCAATGATGACATACATTAGATTATTTGTACTTTTTTATTTTAAGTTATATTTTTTTATACTAACTTAATTGACAACAATATACCTAATTGTGAATGCATTTTGATGAGATTTCAATGTTTGTGATGAATTCATATTTTCTTTCTCTCTCTCTCTCTCTCTCTCTCTCTCTTTCTCTTTTGCTTGTTTGACTCTTTGGAATGTTGAAAACTTTCCCTGTCTTTAGTTCTTCTTCTTCTCGACCACGTCGCCGTACCATTTCTCGCTGAAAACGAGAGTTGAAACCACGTTATTATTAGAACAGTTGACTGAACACTCGCAATGAAAGTGACTCCAGTGAAATGAAACATCAATAACAATGATTACATTATTATTCTGTCACGTGCAGTATTCAAAGATTTATGGGGGCAACTTTTCAAGCAATATTCTTCGTAACATCTATCCACGCGTTCGCACATGATTTTATTTATTTATAATGGATCTCCGTTTCCGTCTTATTTACCTTTTTCTGGCTCAATTTCATAGTTGTATATATTTTATTCATGATTTTGATATATCACACCATTCAAAATTTGTCTCAAAAACACTTATATTCAAACAAATGAATAATTAATCGTGAAAATTAAAAAAATGGTGACATATTTTGAAACAAATTGAGTAAATAGTTAAATTGTAGGAAAATCGCTTCCTGATTTCAAATTGACACATCATTATATCAATACATAAGTGAACTAATTTATCAAATTCCTTAATTTTTTTTCACATAATAATACAATCATATTTATAAATTACTCACAGTCAACGAGGCACGTGATAATTTCAAATGAAATATGTAATTATATGAATATATATATATTCGAATTGAGAATATTTTTGTTTACTGTATGATCAATACTAAATATATAACGTGATTGGAGAATCAAATATTTACCATCCCTCAACATTCTCCGGCTCGTCACATTTGAAGATGACGTCGTTGTAGACGAGACCGTCGGGGCAGCTACCCTTCTGTGGCCTCATACCGTTACGACAGATATAGAACTTCTGGCAGTCGTCGGGGTTGGGGAAAGTTGGGTGAGGTAACACACGGCCGTTGGGTCCAATCACTTCACCGTCCGGGCAAGAAAAACCATCATCGAGCACATCTAAACAAACACAATAACAATTAGTTCATTTTAAATACACATTTTATTTTGACATGGGTTTTAAGAATCTAAAACCCAGGTTTTAGGTTTTTAGGATTTTTTAGGAGGGTTTTAGGATTTGACAAAAAAATATTGTGATATTCTAAAAAACATGAGAATATATTTGGAGAAACCCCAACTATAAGATTTGAACAAATTTGTCGATTGAATATAATTCATACAGTCGAATGAGTATTCGTTAGTCATTCATAAAATGCTTAATTTTGAAAAAATATTTCTCATTCCATTCAAGAGTGTGTTATGAAAGAAATGTTGTTCTGAATCAATTTCAATTTCAATTCAAAAATCATTTTATTCTATACATAATACATGAGGAATTACAGTTTTAAGAAATCGAATCTCGAATGGACGTATCAATGTGGACGAATTGCACAATTGTATAGATTATTCATTTTGAATTTTATCACCCACATACAACTTTTCACATGGTCGAATAAAATCACTATGGTTAATTTCTGATATTTCGTTCGAATCATCGAATTTTGTCCTAGTAGGCCTACTTTGTCAGGAAATATGAAAAAAACAGACGATACAATTTTTTGTCTCAAAGAAACTTCTACAAATGATGTAAGTCACAATCTGTATAAATAATTCAGGAAATGAAATACCGATATTCATAAAAATTTGTGCTGTCAGTAGGTTACACTATCATTAAAAACCACCATTGAAAATAACAACAGAACGGTCAATTTTATACCATCAGTTTTGAAATAAAATCCTTCATTTTTGAATACATCATGATTCAAGATTGTCTTGAAAAATGACACGAATGTACATAAAATGTTGCAAAAAGATTGCTGTCGATTGTTTATATTGTTGTTTTGCTTACACTTGTTTCAGGTGATCATCCTAGTTAATGACTTGGATGATTTATTTCAAGTCCAATTAACAAGAATATTGATTGAAGTTGAGTATTTATCGAATTCACTGATAAGTATCCGTTTCTTATGAAGCTATTATCAGACTTCTTCACTATCTTTTGTTCCTACATTGTCCTGAATAGAGTAGTCAACGATATTAGGTGTAGAACTCTTTCATATAGAAAGTGTGTAGAAACGACATGAAAATACATTCAATAGACCACAGCAAAAACTATCAGCGCTCCAGCTAGCGAACTAAAATCAGCCGCATTGCTTCATGGGTCCAGGGTGTGACGAATTGGCGCGAGTTCAATACTTTCAATGCCGCCAAATGGTAAGTCTATGACATGACTGGACTTATGAGGAAGAGTTTTAAGATAGGTAAAGGTAAGGCTACTAGTATTTTAATACCTTCTATTAAAATAAGGATAATATTAATAACAATAATAGGAGCCTTCATTTTCGAAGCTGAAACAGTGTTTAACAACACAAGGAGAACAACCACCATGTAAATAAATGATGTCCACATGCCTCTATCAATATAATGCTAATCAATGTTGATATTGAAGTACCAGTATGGGAATTGATAATGATTTAAACCTTTTCCAGGTGCGTGCCTCAGTTGAAGAGCCTTAGGTAGGCCTATACCATATACAAACCTGTATAGGCCCACACACAATGTAAGCAGCAATTCCATTAAATTTATTTACTCATAATTATTGTTTATTGTTTGGTTATTATTGTTTATTGTTTTGTTTATTATTTGTTTATTGTTTGTTTTGTCCTCATATTTTTTCCTTCCACTTTCATTAAAATGCTCCCCACATATTTTATGGTGATTACTTGGACACCACTTGCTATATTTTCCGTGGTCTCCTGTGCGATTTACGCGACGTATCCATTCGGCCCTAAGTGTCACATCTTTGGGAAATAGATGCCATGACACATTACGGTTGAATTTTGTGTTGTTTTTGCAGTCAGGAACACAACAAACCGTCCCATAAGACCTGTTACTTCTGGCATCACTCATACTAATTATTAAATAAATAAACTTTCGAATACCAGCCACCTAATAACACACTGTAATGGCTTTCGCGCGCTCCTGTCACACATACATTCCTCAAGTAGCAAATATACTCGCGCATGCGCAGTTAGTTTTTGCTGTGGTCTATTCAAAAATAAAAGCTACTTGTTTGTCACTTTGAACAGAGTCAACATCATTCAACCATTCCTAGCTGCGGGGTGAGTTTTGTACAAATGATTGTTAATATTGTATAAATGGGTATTTATAGTTTCAAAAACGTTGGCAAGTTATCAAGTATAGGTTATAGTATAACTATTGTGCATAAAACCAACTTTACACTAGTAGCATTATATAGCCATAATATATAGTTCATATAGTTATATGATGATTATTCTTTGCTTAAATGATCCCACCAACAGCTAGGTTATACGGGGGTATAGTTATATAATAGTCAAATGAAATCATATGTACACACATATATATATATATATATATATATATATATATATATATATATATATATATATATATATATATTCTTTATGATTAAGTTTCTTTAAGCAATCCAATATATTGAACCCTATACTATATATAGATGAAATATTTGGATTCTTTTTGAAAATATGTTCGTCCACTCTTTTAAATTTTGAGTAATACCAGAACTTACAAGTGTCACGTTCATTTTCATACATCATCGTGAATATATATATATATATATATATATATATATATAGATATATATATATATATATATATATATATATATATATATATATATATATATATATGTGTGTGTTTTTTCTATAGAATAAGTAAAAGCGTGAGATGGGACACTCTTCATTTTCAAAGGTAATGTTCTCAAGTGTTGAAAAACCTGTATTAGGTGTCGATGAAGGGCGCGTCAAATCAACTATTCGATGTCAATTAATTGACATGTAATTGGATTAGTGACCTTGATCTACTTATTTTGACCTCAAGTTAAACTTAATCTGGTTCACCAGTCTCTCCTTCCAGCCCTAATCTTACTTGTCATTGAGAGAAGAAGTCCGAAAACTGACCTCTAACAACGTTCATTTGTGAATGTATTCTCATTTTATCTGGATTGTCGAAATTTTAATAATATTTTCATGAAAATATGTATTGCAATTATAATTATATCAACTTTGAAGAAAGTTGACGAGAGTGTGTAGTTCTGACTGAACGTAGTTCAATATCGTTATTAAAAATTCGTAAATACGTGAATTTAAACACAGAGTGAACCGCTCATATATGAATCGGTGTAAATCATTCATTTATATTGGGTATAACGACGCATTGCAATGATGAGAGGCTTCGTGAGAAAAGGGAAGGAAGGTGGGAAGAAAGCGGTATGTGACCTATATTGTGGGAACCACCCCGACATTGTCTTGGACTACAGAAGGAAAGCAAGAAAAAACCTTGTGAAGACAGACGGTGGCAAGGATCGCACCAAGGCCCGGTGTGCCTCGATAACCTCGGATCAAATGAAGTGTGCGGTGAGCAGGTGATCTAAATGTGCCGGTTACAGTAAAAACATGAGCTTATACAACTATCACACTGCATATTTAATTTCTCTGTTAATATATATTATTCATAATTATAATATATAATTACTAGAAATGACATGAACACCAGCAACAAAACTGTCCATACACATGTATAACTCAAAGTCAACTCAAGTTAACTTCATTGAAATATAAAGAAGCTCTTAAAATGTTGCTAATATTTACAACGTGATTAATAATAATAGAATCGAATAACCATATAACTGTTTCCATTCTCAGGTATAGTACGGTATAGTACGCACTTGATTCTTCTCTTTCACATATACATAATTAAATATTGTTTTCTAATACCGGTAAAGTGGGGTGACTTTAACCCACTGGTGTGACTGACCTTTTGTTGGAAAAAGTTTCAAACTGCTACAAATGAGAAATTTTTAATTTTACCGTATCTATTTTGATACGTATTTTGATTTTGATACGTATCTATTGAGGTACGAAAAAAATGTATACCATAAAATTAAAACTTTTTCATTTGTAGTAGTTTGAAACTTTTTTCAACTAAAGGGCAAAGTCACACCAGTGATTTAAAGTCATCCCACTTTACGGTAGTGAAATATATTTTAAATATGCCTCACAGATTCGTTATACACTCTTAAGGGATGTGCTTACCTTTCTTGCTCTTTGTGCAGTCTTTCCTGTGGCTCTCTTCAGGCCATGCGCAAGTACTCCTTGAGTCGTCATAGATGAGTCCTGCGGGACAGGGCATCTCATTGGCTGTACCGTCATTGCAGTTGATGAATTTGTCGCAGATGCCAGCGTCGTTGTGACGGTAGAAACCGTTGGCACGGGGGCAACCAGGGGTGGACTGGGCCTCCTCTATAGTGGTCAACAACCCAAACAACAATAAGTTGAGCCATCGGAATATTGAAGTACTTAGTTGAAGTTTTGATATGTTTTGAATTTCTCCCCTACTATGTATTAAATTTGTCTCGCCTGTATTATAATTTCTGTCTCAATTTTGTTTTTCATATTTCTGTTCTTCGTAAGCAGTATTTCTATAAATTAGTATAATTTTCTTTCTTTTCATTTTTGCATTTAATAATTATTGTCAGTTTATAAAATTTAGTTTAAATTGTCATTATTTATTGTTCACCACTAGTCGTTTGTGTTTGCTTAATTTTATTTTATTATTCTAAAGACAAGCCTTTAAAGTATTTGTAGATCTTTTTGAGAGTGTTGTATGTACTGATATTCTTTTCATGTGACATTAAAAAAAAATGAAATCAAGTAACTTGGTGATAATAATTCGTCAGAGTTATATGAGAGTTTTTAAATAATCAATACTTCATTTATAGATACATGAATAATGATTCGACTATACATTGATAATAGCGACTCAACTTGCATCGCGTGCGAACAATTTATATTATGAATCGGATGTAACTTATTTTTACTCCTTAAATATCGCAAATATTATTTGTAGTAAGAAAGATGACATCTTATCCAGGCATAAGATGAGAAAAGATGAAAAAAAATTATTTATCGGTGTATCGATCAAGCATTTCACTTGTTATATTGTGATACATACGATGCGATTGGTCATAATTTGTTCGTATAATATATCAGATCGAATTATTGAGGACATCTTGGCACGCACAAAACTTTTTGGAACATCCAAATTGTTGTTTCTTAAAATAGAAACTATAGTATTTCTCGTGTGTGTAATTGGTATGGTTTTGTTCCGTCTATAAAATCTGAAAAAATTGAGCATTGAGGAGATCAAACACATGGAGAGAATGTTGCTTGACATAAAAACTTATAGAAACAATGTGAAACAAATCAATAAAAAAAAGTTCTTGTTGGTAACGTGAGAAAAGTTAACGATAAAATCATAACTTGAATCACAAAATTACCTTTTTTTCTCAATATTACTCCACATTGAATAGAAGATGTAGTTTCTTTTCGGATACAGACCGTTACATATATTTTACTTCTCGCTTTCACCATCTTCCGGGTATTGTAGTTCCTTCACTTATACTGAATCTACATGACTGTAAGGAGATATTTCCGTGAAAAATTACATTACCATCATTACATATTGTTGTATTAATTACAATATAGCTTTAAATGAATAGTAATAAAGACTGCATGATGCATAATATATATGGTTGCCATGTGTTACAAAACGTTGAACGAAGTTACAGATGTTGAACATTAATCAATTCGTGAACAAACAATAATGACAATAATTTATCCATGTGCAATAGAATGTATACGTATTGACAAAACCAAAATATTCCGAATACAGTTTAATGTAGTGATGGTGATAATAATAGTAGGCCTAATGATTTAATAATAATAGTGATGAAACTATAAGATAATTTTCAATTTTAATTTTTTAATTTTAATTTTGTTGGTCAAATTATTATGGTCCTTATCACTATGACCTATTCATAGATGAACTTGAATGTGCCCTATAGTTCAACGTTAGTTTAGATTCTTTGTCAAGATTTGCAATATAGTAACATGTAGAATCAGCCGAAATAGCTCAGTTGGGAGAGCGTTAGACTGAAGATCTAAAGGTCCCTGGTTCGATCCCTGGTTTCGGCATATTATTTTGTTCGAATATTATTATCCGAGTAGGAACTCATTATAACGACTGAACTATCCATCGTCAAGTTTATTTAAATTATTATGTTTTTTTATTAATACTGTCGGCAGATTAAGTATCTTACGCAATTCTGTCCGCTCTCCGCACTCAACGTTAGTTGGAATATCGCACTTCGCCTTGTTGGTGTAGCTGTCATCGAACACTAGGCCATCAGGGCAGAGTAGCTCTTGTGGCTCGCCATTCTTACACTTGTAATACAAATCACATTGGATCGCATCGGGGAAGTAACCATTTTTCTCAGGACACAACTGCTGATTCTGCCCATACACTGAAAAACAAACAAAAAAGTACGTTTATTAATAAACCTAGCTCATAGCTTACACAGCTTATAGATTTAGCTATTTTAAAATAACAGATCGAGCTTTTATCAAATCTAATATATCAAATTTATTATACTGTAAATGATAATAATAGAAATAATTATGATAATAATATGAATAATATAAATAGAAATGAAATTAGAGTGGATTACTTATCATCAAAATATGATACTAAATTATATGTCAGAAGAATGAGAAAAACAAAAATGTTGGTTTGAAAATAACAATAAAAATAATAGTTGAATAAAAAATGATAAAAATAGTTGAAAAATAATAGGTTTAAAACATGATGATGCATGTACTAGAATGAATTAAAGCAAGACCCACACAAGCTGATGCCTGCATGTGTGTGGGAAAGTATCTAGCTTATTGTATTGTAATTCGATTCAAGTTGTAGTTTAATTGTATTATAAAACCAAAGTGAAAAATAAATTCCAAATGGAATTCCAAAAATGATTAGAGTCCATGTCAAGTGGCCAGATATTTGGCTTACTTTTAAATAATTCAAAATTTGATATTGAAGAGATTGTGTTAATGAGCCAATAGAATATTCTAGGTCCTAGATTCAGGAACTTTGTCTCTGACCAGTGATGTTAGCATTGTGAGTATTTTCGAATGAGTGAGATGAGTAGGCTTGGTTCAATGTAATATGTCTTTATCACCGCATTATTGACTTGACTTTTTGAAGTATAGAGAAGTAAGTTTTGTATATAATGTTTTCTTACACTGCATTCTCTAATTTCATTGAATACACTAACAGTGGAATGAGTTTTGGGATGTTTCAGTTGTATTTTACATATATATATTTGAATTTTTCCTACTGGATCAAGAAGAATTTCGAGACACACTTCTCAAACTAGTATAAAGTAGTGAATATATCATACTGCGCAAATGTATAAAAAATCAAATTGAGACTTTCTAGTTTTAAGATGAGTCTTGGTTGATAAAATGTTCAATCACTTTTGGATTTTGAAAACAAGTTTTAGGGTCGCAAAAATCTAATTCAGAATTCTGAAAATATTTAAATTCTAATTCTATAATTAAATGTATAGAATAAGATTTGTACTGATCCATTTCAATTCCCAATTTTCAACTCAAACTGAATGCATGATATTGGTTCACTCAAATATGATTCCAAATCTTTACTTCGGAATTGCTTGAAAAAAATATGAACTCTGATTAAACCTGGCACTTCCACCTCATTCAAGGTTACTTGATATTAATGGTAGTTTTAATAATGAACGTAACATTTGTTTTAAAGTTTATTCGTGTTTATATCAATCAACGTATGAAGAGCGTTTACAGCTCAAGGTTCTGTACTTTTTCAAATAAATGAAACCAACTGTATAGAATGTAGAATATTATTCACTCGATCACATGAAGCTGATCAAAATAATATATGTTTACTGTTATTGTTGTTCCAAATCAACAATTCGAGTATCGAAATCAAGTATTGGGAAATAAATACAAACTATTGAAATGTATAATTAATTTTTTTGAATACTTTTGAATCTATTGGTACTACTCTGATTTCGGTAGAACTGGTATAAATATATATAATCAAAGTAACAGCTTATAGCACGAATTGTGAAACTAGAAAACCATTCTAAAATATGAATAAGTTTGGTTCTATAATTGGGTGTGTTGGTTCAGTTAAAGTACACGAACAATAATTGTCTTGTAAGAAATAATTGCAGTCATATATATAAGATTGTGAACTGGTAAATCCCTTTCACGAATAAGTTACTGAAAGCATTAACAATTACGTGATACTATTATTGACTGTAGGTAATAACATGAAGACCAAGATTAAGTTATACTGGTTTTGGTCACCGTTTGTATTTAAACATTTAACTTGCAATAAATTAAGATCACTGAAATAGGTTAAGCGCATGTGCATCAAGCCGACGTAATGTATAAAGTGCATTCGATGAAAAAAGTTAACGCCATTTATGAGCACTTTTGAACTATCAATAAATGAAATAATTGCATATATACATATATATATATATATATATATATATATATATATATATATGTATATATATATATATATATATATATATATATATATATATATATATATATATATATATAATATATATATGCTTATGATTGTAATATCTGTAGTATAAAAATGCACTCTCATTATGTGAGAGTATTATCGAGACTCTTTTATGTTGTAATATCTTCTTTATTTTTGTTTTGAGTTTCAAGATCTTTTATTATTGCGGATACGGATGAGAGTTGAATATCAAGATTATCTTGGATTTTTAATATGTATTATTTATTAGAATTGTTCATTCATTGGTTCAATTTATCCTATCATCATATCAATTATGACGTTTTTTCGAGGTGATTTAAAGGTGAAACATAGCACTTCAATAATACCATGAGTATTATGAATGAATACCATTGCATTACATTTACGAAACGTACTGGGTATGCAGTTATTGTGTGAATCAATGCGTATAGAACGTGAAGTGGGTATTCAATTATAACAATCATATATTCCACAATGGAAACCATCAGGAAATGAGTGTCAGATTAGTTTTTAATTCTAAAATTAGCATGGTCTCTCTTCATTGGCATGTATTACAACTTATGGATAGTCAGATTTATTTTAGGTGTCACAGCCTATACTTAACAGTATGGTATAACTGGAAAATTCAATACATCATGAGTATTAAAAATTTAATACTGTATATAAATGTCGTGTTGCAATTTATTGTTGAAGGAAATGTACACATTCATTTATATTTCCTTATCTTCATGAATATGAATAATACCTTGAATATACGTGATGTTATATGACATATACCGTAAATGTATTCATATATCACAGCTGTAAACTATACAATGTAAAACACGGGTGCAGATTGTACTTCTATATTTAGCAAATGCAATTCTTATTGCATTTTCATCCCACGAACACCAAGCATGAGTTCCTATTTCTCTTGTTTGTCCCACTTCCATCACCCATGATAGATTATATCTCACAACGTGTTATCTCACACAGACAATTAATCTCATGTACTTAGACACTGCATACAACAGACCGTGACTTGAACACGGCGACATAGACTGCAGCCGACCAAATAACAGACAGTGGTTAAGCTGGATTCACAATGCGAACTAATGATTAGTGATTAATGATTAACTAAAGTTAGCAGATACAGAATCAGTGTTGACGTTCACATTGTGTTTAATATAAGTGACTGACCTTGAAATTAAACCAACTTTCAACTTTAGTATTAATCATTAGTTTTAATCATTATTCTAACCAATCAGAAGTCGTGAATTCGAAACGATAGGAAGTCAATGCAACAGGAAGCTTTCCCGCTAGATGAATCTCTCGTTTACAGCCTTCTAACATGTAGATCTAAATTTGAATCCGTCATCTTAAGACAGCTACGACTCATGAAAAGTACGTCATAGCCGTCAAAATTAATTATTATTTCAAGTCTTTGTGAATGCTCAGTTTCTTAATTTCAGTATTTAGTACTAGGTCACTAATCATTAGTTCGCATTGTGAATCCAGCTTCAGAAACACGGTGACTTGGACCCTGCAATTCGTACCGGGTAATTACCATACAATGGGCCGTGAGTAGGACTACCAACATGTCAAGGAGGCACACTTTTTGAATGATAATTATGGAAAAAAGATGCAGACAACCAGCTGTTTAGAATTCAGAGCAGCTTATGAGTAACCTGTCTCATAGACTTGACATTCCTTTCCTCTATTTCTAGGAAAACTATGACTCAATTAATAATTAATTCATGTATAGACAATCTTGTTTTTTTCATGTAACTGTTGTATAGTAGACCTACTTATAATTGTATTAAATAGAGGTTGGGCTGAAATACTTGGTAATCATTATCACACGGAATTGAGTTGTTATACAGTTGAAGGTTGCTTACGTTTGATCAAATAGAGAAATGCTATTGAACGCTTTACAAATAGAATGCCTTCTTTTGAAACTTATGGTTCATTTAACGCATTCGGCATTCTGTCACTATGTGTCCAATATTCCATATGATTGTCAAGAAAGTACGTAGAAAAGAATTCCATTTAAACATCCTCGCCGATTTAGTATCTTCTTAATAATTGATTCGGGAGAGGTGGAAAACATATGAAGATTTTTAACATGTGTTTCAATAGATCGTCTTTTATTTTTAATTTTTTTTCCATTGTAATATTTTTTTATTTGATAAGGACATTCATGGTATTTCCCAGATATACTTGCAAACCCGCTGTGATAGAGCGAAAAGTGTTCTCAATTTAATTGATGTTACCATTCATTTCATTCATCTCGTGAATTTACTGAAAACTTTAGCGAACATAATATATTTCGATATCTAAAAAAGTGTAATTCTTTGTTAGAACTGAACAAATGTTATTATTAGAGTATCACAAATCAGAAGTAATACTCACAAGCAGTAATTATTTGGAAATCAAATCATTTTTTCGGGCAACATCAGATTGACAAGCAAATTATATGAAACAGAGATGAAAGAAGTCATATGTCTTGCAACAATAATCGAAGAGTTTCTGAAAGATTTTTCTTTATCAACTTCGAAATCTTGATATACAATCATTGTTTTCCCTTTGAGGTTTAGGATAAATCAATAAAACCGTTTCGAAGTAGCACCTCTTGGTTGTTTTGAGAATTCGGTCTTGTCACCAATTGGAATATATAGTGAATTTGAATTGAACTAATCTCTCCTCGAGTGAAATGGTTATCCTACGTTATGTGGGTTGTTATGTGTTATGTGGTTGTTATGCTAGCCACTTTTCTGTTATCCAAGATCCTTGACCGATTTTCACTAAACTTTTAAAATAATTCACTCACCATAATTCATAATTAGTGGTGTGAGACATAATTGTCGCACCAATTTCAAGAGTAGTAAGATTTAATTTTTAAGAAACAACTCGCAAGACTGAAGGTAAGCAAGATGAAAATTGATTCTCGTTAAATAATGAAATCAAATTTCTCTCATTGGTGGAATTTAAATTATGTTGACTTTTTGGAAAAATAGATACTATTTGATGTGCAATTGTGAGTCGACATGAAGAAGTAAATGTTATATAGTGAAAAAACTTTTTTTCAGCTGTTTGAGAAATTAAACGTTAAATATAGAGAAGGAATATATATTTTGTGTTATCTTCAAAACGATAGGCTATAGTATGCCCATTTAACAATTATATATTTTCACAGATAAAAACACATGTGAAAATCCCATTTTTCAATTGTAATTGACTCTGTCAAAACTATCCTAAAATAATCAATCAATATAATTTATATTGTTTTCTATATATTAACAAACTCTATGCTTCTATTAGACTAGAATTTTCATATTATATGAGCCTACCATTCAAAATGAATAATCCGAAACTAATATTTTGCAAACTCTGCTAACCTGTCATTGAGAGAAAAGTTTTCCAACAAAAATAATTCTGTAATGGCTGAAAATGCAGAGCAAAAAGTTTCTTGTTTTCTTAAGATGAACGATTAATCTAGTATTAGAAACTCACCACTTATTGCTAGTGTCGCCAACACCAACATCGACATCGTAGACGTCTGCATTATTTGTCTGTTTACTGCTTCGAACTATCCGTGATCACCGTTCAACACCAATAGAACCAACTTAACCGTTTCAACTCAATCCCACGTGTCTCTCTCACTTCCCCTCTTTCTCTTTTACCTTTATAACACTTTATACCCTCCTCGACATTACATTTAGTTTACCTCATTGTTGTTAATAACTCCCATAACGGTCACGAGTGCATTGTACTATTTATATTACAATTAGACGAAAATTAGAATAGACTTTATGTATTATAAAATCTCACGATTTTCATGCGAGAGATTTGAACTTGGTTTATAGCTAATTATTCTCTTACAAAAACAAATCACGAAAAACATGATTAGAAAGCTGCAGTGCCAAACTTTCGATATTTTTTTTATTGATAAAAATTTCGCAAATTCTATCAAAGAAACTCATCAAATTCCAAAGAGTAGTCATCATATTATCTTACATATTGATATTGTTGTATAATTAACAATCATCACCATAGAGATACTGTGAACTGGTAAATTAAAGTAGTTTGTGATTTGGTAATATTATTTGGATCACAGTGTTGTCTGTCTCTATATAAACAATGAGTTACATCTTTCTTTTGATTAATTAATGACAAACCATCATTAACATAGCATTACAGTGAGATGCGGAACAGATCAATATTGTGTTTGGTGAATATCTTTTTAGGTCTTTAAACAATGAATGACGTCACTTGAGAGACTCTCACACCTGAACATTTCTAGATTTCTAGATATGTATGTTTCGAATCCTGTATATAATTCTGCATTGAATTTGCAATTGCACTTCGTGACTCATCAGTATTCAATTGAAGCAGCTGCATTAGACTTTTAACCCCCAATTGTGCCATTTTAATACATAATAATCATCTGATGTCGGATCTTCACTCAGCAGTTTTATTGCAAATCTCTTGACTTGTTTATTAGATAACTTGGATGACACAACCCTTCTTTCTGAGAGCAAACAAAATATAATTGCATTTTGTAAACCACTTCCACAGCACGTATAAACTTGTTAACATTTTAAAACAAAATGTCAAATTAAGAATAATTTTAATTCACTTCCTCATTCGGATAGTTTGTTTAACGTAATCGTTCAATAAATATACTGAGTAATAATAATGTGCTTACAATATTAAACTCTCACCAAATTTATATTATTTGCTTAGTGGTTTTTACTATTACAACAAGACTCACATTATATTTGAAGAAATTTAATTGTTTTTATGTGTGTATAATTATGTGACTCTCTCAAACTTCTCTCAGTTAGATAATTGCGTGATATTAACATACGTTATATTGTTGCATAATTCAATATATTATGGATTTTAATAATATATTGCTATTATAAATTTGCTGGTATGGTATATGTACCAATTATGACCACAGAAGGTGACACCTTTTTTTTACCGACCTCGTTACTTCTGCCAAGAAATAGCGTTATCTGTATAAACCTCGGTAAAACACAACAAGTGTACCAATTTTTCAAAAATTTGTACCATCATTGGCAAAAGCTGACTATTCTATTCTATCGACCGAGACTCATTTTCAGAAGAGCTGATCTAATTTGATGTGACTACGAACAAGGATATAAAATATTTCTATCAATAAAAGTTGACGAGTTTTCAGTCATAATTAGTTAATGAATATGTGACAATCAATGTGAAAATAGAGATGAAATGAATTTGACTATTATCATGTGTGAATCAATGGATCAAACTCAGAACGTTCATTTCCCAAATGAGGCCTCATAGGCCTAAACTAACAATTCCAGTCAATGCACACATTTTTTCTTGAATGCTTTTCTTTGTACTTTGTGTTATTGAAACTTCGTGCATACAAAGCATATTGTTTATCTGTTATAATGATGAAATATTTATAATTCTATAAAAATCAAGATTAGTATTCGACGTGTAGGCCTAGTGGTATAATGACCTTATCATGTTCATGCTTCCCTAATAATTGGCTATTTTTCATATTATTTTTTTATTGTGAAGCAATTCACCTCTTTATAGTCAACCCAAACATTCTACTATGTTGAGAAAAGGTTCGAATTAGTACCAGAAAAGGAATGAATGAATGAATCGTGTGGTTTTACGGCACTAAAACGATCAGGTTATTTGCGCCGATACAATGTTTTGGTGAGACAAGATGTGTGTGTAAAAAACGATATCATGTTATCTTCATGAATATGATCTGTAAGACAACAGACTTGAAACTGTAAGAGATTTTATGAAAGATGCAAAATTGTATTCTCACATAAATGCCATTCATCTGATGCTAAGATATTCTATATCAACTTACTGATAAACTGGAGAAGCAGAATGATTGTATAGGGGCCATTCTGTAATGTGAGTTGGAATATATTCTAGAGAGTAGAGATATGGTACCTATATAGACGATAAAAGCTGAGCTTGGATCAGAAATTTGAACATTTTGTAAGCCTCAGTTGGGTCATACAAAAAACAAAGAAAATAGCCCCAAAAAATTATGTATGTTCATTTTTGGTGGGGTTGAAAATATGTGTACGTTAGCGTGTCCTAAATTGGAACACACATATATATATATATATATATATATATATATATATATATATATATATATATATATATTTAATATATATATATATATATATATATATATATATATACATTAAATATATATATATATATATATATATATATATATATATCTCAAACATACTTGGGAAGATTGGTTAGAAAACAGTTCGTGTGTTGCAATTAAGTCTCACATTCATTGCATTGGTGTTTGAATCATTTATTTATTTATCAAACATTTGATCATAATAATTCGAGACCATAGTGGATTTATTTCAACTTTCGAATGTATTCGTACCGTATTTTAGTTGTGACGTCACCAAAACGTATGCAACGATAAATCTTTGAATCGATCTCAACGTCATCACGGATGACGTCATGGCTACTAGAACAAATCAACAGACTGAAATGATTCATTGTTTTGTTCTTCTTTGATATTTAATGTATAAATAATCATTATGAAAAATACTTTCGAACTGTCCTGTATGTTCATATATATATATATATATATATATATATATATATATATATATATATATATATATATATATATATATATATATATATATATCTAACGCTCATGCTTTCTCAATTTTGAAAGGTTTTTACACCATTTTTACTTTTTTTAAACCTGTTGAATACTACTTGCCATTACATAGCAAGTTGATTTACTGGTCCTGTGTTATACAATACAGCATCGTATTTCACTGGTTTAGTTGGTTATTTTTCTCCTACAATCTTTACCGGTAACACGGTTTATTATTGGTTTATTTCATTATGATTTATAAGAATTATGCTAGACACATTACCATCACGACCAAATAATCACTTTTTTCGTCATGAAGTGACTAGAATATTATAATTCGATACTCATTATTGATAGAATAACAGTCTTTGAAAATAACTTCCAAACTATTCAAGGATGTCATCAAAATTACCTGAGGTTCTCATATCTTCCTGAGATTATCATTCAATAATAGCCATGAAATCAGCTACCTATGAAGCTGTTGTGATTTGCAATAACTAAAAATGAAAATGAAATGAACATCAATGCGTACTATCTGTGCATACCATTCGAGAAGTATCAAAAATAGCTGCACTTCTCTCGCTTCAGCATTTTGATCCCATCATTTGCTCGAAGGATATCACTTAAATAGACCCTAAAAAAAAAAGGATTTATACATTGTTGAATTTTCTTCATTGCACTCTTGAGCAATATCTGTCTACAAATATTTCCACCCCAACATAATAATGTTTTAACCTTTCTGTACCTCGCTAATGAGCCAATAAAGCAACCTTTTCTCATAGAAAGCTGTGAAATTTGTCTCGATTATCTTGGCTCCTGTCTAAAGTTGGCCCGCGCAAAGACACAAAGAAAGCTACTATTATATCGACAAGACCAACGCCCAATAACTATAGGTGGTCTTATAATGTTGCACGATCGAAACAATCGATCGATAACGCCAATTCAATAGAGGGACAGCCGATTGTAGCCATCATGAATCTAACACTTCATAGAACTTGCTTAACTTGACTTAATAAGAGTTACTTTCACTACTCTTAATGTCAACGACTGTTGCTGGGAATATCTTAATTGATAGTCGCTAAAAATCTTGTTCTGACGAAATCATATTGCAGATATAAATCAGAAAACTAATAATTGTCACTAATAGACATAATATATTACGCCTATCATTACTCATGCCACGACGTTTGAATATTGATTGATTGATTTGCAGTTTAATTATCTCTCATCCTAGGAATAATCATTTGAATAATAATTGCATCACTTTATGCATTTATATCATCTTTAGATTTTTATCATTTTGCATTCATAATCATTGGAATATCAATTACTTCAACTCTGTGTATTGAATCATGATTCATTCAATGATTATAATATAATCAATTTATATTTCATCATCATTTATGAAAACGTGATGAGAAGGTTAAAAAAATACGTTGAAAACTGTTTAATTGACTTTTTTGGAACTTGTATTCAATATAAAGTGATAATTTGTATTCAATAGGATTGTCTAGAATTGTGGATTTCAAGTGAACTGGAGGATATGTACAGAAATATCAAGAAACTAACACATAATATAACTTGTATATTTTTTATTCAAATTACATAATAGTTCTTTGAATCGTGTATTATTTATTAGTTCGTTTGCGATTAACATTGACTTGATCAAATATTCTCCTGTCTCCAAAATCCTTCAAACCGTCGCCATCTGCGTCATGAAACAGCACTTTGAAGTCTGGGTGATCTTTATACCAATCCTCGCTGAAAACCACATTAATTCAAAACTCTTTTATATCAAAATAACTTGAGCTCATAATTAAGGATCGGGAAACACTTGTAACGGAAAAATAATCATAATACACAAAATATTATTTATAAAGTTTATTTCTATAACAAATATCTTATAAATAATTACATTCAACTCTGTTTTTGTTATTCTTCTTCAAATACAGTTATGTGTTGATGTTGGTAGTGGTCTGCGGAATATGAATGACTTTCCATTTCATGTTGTGTCTCTTTTGAGTATTGACGAGATTGTTTCTATCACTGATAAGAACAGTGAGTATGAGAGAGAGAGAGCTCTTATAAAAGTTTAAAAGTGTTACTAGTGTAGTCAAGTCTAGTTTCTTTTGCTTGGCTTGGCAGGGGCAGCGGCGGTCTCTTCTTCGTCTTTGTACCAATCCTCACTGGAAAAACAAAAGTATGATACAATTAGATTCATCTCATTAACATTCTATTAAATGATTTTTACTTGAGGGAAAATTGAGAAAATTGATTAAACTCACCGTGAAAACTCATTTTCAAAACATTTCGGTTCAATATACTTCTAACGGAATGAATTAAACTCTTCAATATGCAAATAAATTCATAGTCCACTATTTGACTGATTATTTCATCATAATGTTCATCAGTAACTAGATGGTGATTATCAGGTTGAATGATGAAGTAACCAACTAGGACTTAAACAGCATTATTTGATTCTGGTACTTTATATATTTCAATTAGACATATCTAAATGGCCATAGTTATATAAATATATTCCTAGTTGATTCAAGCTAATTATATTATCTAGATTAGATGTTACTTAATTATTTATATTCAAAGAAATATTCATAAAAACTCCCATAGTTTGATTGTAGAATGAATAATAATAATAACTATTGAAAATCCAAATGATCGGAATTGAACTCATAGCAGAGAACTCTTTTTGTTTCACGAATATATACTTTCAAGAAGAAATGCAAGATGAATTTATACTGGATATTAGACTATTCTAGTAGAACGCTTGCCGTATTTTCCATATCAAATATATTCTGACATACATCTAAAAAGCTTCCATTAAATATAGATCTAATAAATATCATACTGACCATCCGGGAACATTCTCTGGAGAGTCACACATGTGCGTACGATCGTTGTAAGCTTGTCCTGAGGGACATCCAAGCTCCCGAGGGTTGATACCACTCAGGCACACGTAGAACTTCTGGCAATCTTCGGGATGAGCGAATTGGGGATGAGCGGAAGTCTGACCGTTCTTAGCTTCCAGGTTTGTCGGGCACACGAATCCGTCCTTCAGTTTCTCTGTTGACAATCATGATAACAATATTAACGACATTCTCTTCATAGTTGTGAGTATATTGATTTGAGGCATGAATAAATGTTAACATTCACGTCGTTCATGTTAACATTAATGTCCTAATTCATTCAAATCTTTCTTTTTTTCATATTATTTAGATTAGATCTGAAAAATACTGAATCACAGCATCATTTCATGCAAATATAACTGATTTTGAATTGATTTCACTTCGGAAAAGATTCATTGAAAATTTCAGATTGTTCGTTTCATGAATAAATCTTGAATTGAATCTGGAAAGAGAGGAATGCTGTGTATAATTTTACAATGATATTGTAAATGTTGAAACTGTGTAAAATTTCTTATTTATAGAACGTGTACGCTAGAGTGACTTTGATTCTATGTCATGAGCATTACAACAATGGATTGTTAATGGTAATTACATCATGTTGGTGAGATCATTCTATTGCATAAAAGAATAATTATTATCAGATAAAAATTGTAAAACATGTAGGAATGCTATTTACATTCAAGTTGAAAGGTTAACGTTTTTTAATTTGCAAGATGAATTAAAAGTTAATATTTCAAAGTGTGAAAACAACGTGATTGGTATTATTCTCTCAAAAATATCCAATACTAGAAATAATTTTACCGTTGAAGTAAGTGAATCAATTAATTAAAAAATTAAAGAGATTCTGAATTAAAGAATTCTGCAATCAATCTTTCGATTGAGTTATTTATATTATCAGAAGGAAATGAATAACAGGGAAAAGTTGCAGTAAGGCGTGACTGCATGTATTAAGTGCTTGACTGATCGTCAAATTTGTGTCCAATTATTTCCAATGAATGGCGATAAAATAAATATCCTGTTTTGAATTATTGTTGAATAATTATGGACCCACAATTGTTTTATCTATGATAAGGGTTCTTTCTCATTGGAAAGTAACTTAAATTTTAAAAATAATACATGACTATTTCTCCTTATACAAGATAATCTTCCTCCAATTAATTTCAACATAAATGTTGAAGTTTGGGCCTGATATTCCAAACTAACAAATAAGTAAATATTTCATGTCAATATAAAATAACTATTCAGATTACTTCAAGAGACTGTGGTTTGATTCTATACATTCCATTCGAAACCATTCTGATCCATCCGTGATGAAATTTTTTGAAATTCCCTCAATCGATAAAGACAAACAGTAAGAATATCGGTTGGTAAGTATGGGGATAATGATACCAATAGGCTACATGGTATCGGGTCAGGGTTGATGATGGGTTATTGTCTGAGCTTATTAAATTAGAACGATAAAACAAACTTGTTGAGCATTGGCGAATCCGAACGCCAAATATTTATATATATTTTTTTTTTAATCAAAACAACAATATTTCGTAGCCTTTCGACCTCCGTCAGTAAGTTGGTAGTCAAACTATTGGATAGTCAGTGAAGGTTGAAATTTTGATGAGCATAGCAGAGACGAGCTTCCATTTCGCTTTGTACTTGAAAAGATTTTTATTCTTGTCTTGTTTGTGTTTTGTGTCTTTTGTGCGAGGCATACAGGTCAGACAAAATGACCAATCGACGTATCTGAGCCAAATTGGTTCAACAAGTTTTTTGATCAGTTTTTTGAAAGTTGATGAATACCCATAAAAATAACATCGTACGTAATTCCAGATTTCAAATTTCATCCGAATGAAATGAAAAACCTGTGATATTAACTTTTTTGCTGGAGATTATCAGTATGTTCATTTTTACAAAAGCAGAGGTTAGACTTGGAAGTTTGATAATCGAGTTGTGTGTATAACTTTCAAGTAGGCCTACAACATATAAATATCTAACTCATTTGTGACGCATGTGCTGCGTTTTTCTAGTAGATATTAAGAGGACGTACTCTCAGGATCGATGCATCCTTGACGTCCTGCCGCATCGGGCCAGACGCAGACTCCTTGGTACTCGTCGAAGTGGAGGCCAGCCGTGCACACGATCTCTGTGTGGTGACCGTCGATACAGTTGAAGAAGATGTTGCAGACGGCAGGGTCGGGGTGAGCGAAGAATCCGTTCTTACGGGGACACTCGTTGTTGGACTGAGGCTCCTCTGAGGAATATGACACATTATAATTATCAGACAATTAGTTCTATACTTCTTTCAAGATAAAAAAGGTTAACAAAATTATATATATATATATATATATATATATATATATATATATATATATATATATATATATGAATATATAGGGTACTTGCAGCTTTTCTCCCACTTTTCATATATTTGGAATCTAATTTTTCTGATCACCCCATTTTATCTCTATATTCTCGTATTTTCTTACAATAACCTATTTTAATTTCATGTCAAATAGTGAATACATTTTTTTAATTGTTTATTTGTTCAACATATGATATTATCTTTCAGAATATTATGAATAAATAATGAACCTTGTAAGCCCAATCATCATAACATCCACAGCTTCCAACAAATTTAATAATATTGAATGCACATAATAGTAGGCGTAGCGTATAGTGATGGGAAAATCAATAATTGTAACTGACAATCCATACTTGAAATTAGTATTTCCATGAATAAGCTATCGAGTTTAATAATTCAAATTGTATCTTATTCAATAATATTCATGATGAGCGAAAGTGTAGCTCATATTTTGAGATGATTTTTCGTGAAACCCGGCACTTCCATCAATATCTCTTATGCAGCAAAAATTTAATTACGCGACGAATTAAAAAGTGAATAACTGCTATGTTCAATAAATAACTTGGAGAAGGCCTACTTCAGTGATACAGATTTATTTTCAATTATTAATTCATTGAAGTAACCAAGTTATGTCAAGAAAATTATAAAAAACGATAACTATTTGTATAGGCCTACATCTCGTTGCATACGAAATTAGCTATTAGTTGCTTTCAACTAAAAATTAACATTTTATCAAATTATCATTATACTCACTACTAAATTTATTTTTCGTTACATGTTTTTCAACCTTCCAATGAACATAATATATGAGTGATCATTCAAATTTTATCTACACTATTTTAATTAATATATACTGCAATTATGCCATTATGCAATTATGCAAGATCTGAATAAGTCACTCTGCTACACGTGATGATTATGTGAAGGCTAATGCTGATGGCTGAAGATATATTTCAACGGAGAGGAAAGATATATCGCTTCAGGTGGTAGCCCGATGTAATTATACAATACATATCTTAACTTTGTATTTGACTTTTTATATTCTCGTTTGAATGAAAGAACGGAATTTAAAGGAAATATAAGAGAGTGCGAATGGGCAAATGGGAAGACAATTAATAGAGAAAATTTAATTAGGAAGCGAAAAGTAGTTAGGAGATTCAGAAGTCGAGGACGAAGAAACAACAGAACAGAACTGGCAGGCACTGAGATCAAGGAATTGATGTTGCAGCACTCTTTAGACCTCCATTGAGCTTGCTTGAGAAACAGACATAGGCCCTATATATATATATATATATATATATATATATATATATATATATATATATATATATATATATATATATATATATATATATATATATAGATAGATATATATATATGTATATATATATATATATATATATATATATATATATATATATATATATATATATATATATATATAATTCCCAGATAACCAAATTTAATCGGTTGGGAGTTATCTCTCACCATTATTTTTCTGGGCCATATTTTTTTCTCTATTCTCAGTTCTGTGTAGACTTCTGTGACTTCGTGTACTGTGGACTTGTATCTACCTTGCCCAAGTCATGTCATCTTCCTTACAACCGCTCCCCCAACATTGTTCCCCAATTAAGGCTATGAATGAAAGATAGGATCGTTTGGACGGGGCACCACAAGGGCTATCTTACCACCCCATTTTGATTATTTAAAACTGATTAACTTCAACACCAGGACTGCGCTGTCTGTGAATTTTGTTCAAAATCCAATTTTCTTTATAAAGAAAAGTGTATAACTTACGAAGTTCGATCCTGTCTTCACAGTCAATATTGAACGGTTGGTCACACTTGTTGATTTTTCTGATGTGTTGGTCGAAAACGAGACCGTCGGGACACAGTTTTGTCGACGCGACGCCTTCCTTGCACTCGTAGTACTTGTCACACTGGACAGAGTCCTGATATTGACCGTCCTTGGGAGGACATTGGAAGTTTGCCGCGACTGCAATGAAACAATTACAATCATTATAGAAATGGTTACAGTTGTATAAGGTATATGTATGTACATATGTAGTGGATTTATACATTCGAATGTGTATTATATTTTCTTCAATTCATTCAGGCTCAAGCATGATTATCACTGTGATATACTTCAATTATTCACAAAAAATACTCATTATGAATCATGCCAATTTTGATTCTTTTAATATCATGTGTTAGGCCTACTCTTCATTCAATCAAATATTAATTTTCACATACCCGAATGTTCAAAGTTTTTTTTTCATCATGACTCTTTTTCTGTAGTTTTTAATTCATCAATTTAGAAGTTTTGTTGAGATAGTGTTTTTATAGCATCTGTGTGAACCATATTCGTTCTACATTATTCCATATAATAATATTGAAATCATTTCATTTTCGATGAATGTCAGCCTCACATAAGTTATTGCAATGAAACTTGGTTACAGAATGATAATGATGCTATCAGTTCCCACTTAAATTATTCAGTGTCAAAATGAGGAACATTCATTCAAAATTATACTATTACAACACCAAACTTGATTGCTCCATTTTAAAATTCCACATTATGCACTTCCAAAAATACTTTGCATCTATTCAGTCTTATCATAAGTTCTTCTAATTTATTATCATTTTTGAATTGGTTTTTCCACTTTAACTAATGTTCTTCAACGCCCTTATAATTGATCACTTCTAATCAACAGGTAACACCTTGCTTATACCACTGCGTCTTCCATGGTTAATATCTAGCCCACTCGTCAATCTCAATGTAAGAAAAATTCAACAACAAACTAATCAAACATCTACGTAGTAGAAAATTCCTTGCAACTCAATTAAATTAGACGATCCTAGAAGTTTTAATGATTTTGTTGACGATACTACGGGAAGGGAGTTTCATTAAAATGACGCCAAATAGGTTTCAACCAAGTCATAAATTATCTACACGGAATTTAGATCTCGAAAAGGACCTTCAAAATAACAAGATTGAATTGTTAAGATAAAGGGCGTTTACAAATGTATCCAAATGCGTATTTATAGGATGTTTATTCCTTATAATTTCCAGGAAATATCTGTCTAGTATTGTGATGTAAGCACTTAATTCAAGAATTATCTAAGAATCTCATATGAATGACGTAATTGTATTTCCATTGAATTTGAGACGATTTAGAAAAGACCTTCAAGATTTTTTTCGATGACAAAATCAAGGAACACGTCGCCGCAGCGTGGTGTGTTCTATTCCCGGAAATGTGCCCCTGGGAGTAGTTATGAAATCCCCTTTCTCTTCTATACACAGCCAGTTGTGTTTTCCATTTCACTTGGAACCTTCAGACGCTTTCAGTATGCAAAACAGTCGCTTGAAACCTGTTTAGCTTATATGAATGCAGTGTGAACAAATGTCACAAGTACACTCAAAATATCGGACTGATACCTTGCAAGCTGGTGGATTTATTGTATCAATATTTATATCCCAAAGAGAAATACTGCAATGAGATTTGCGTCGATTCAAATGCAATTATTTGATATGATATCGCAGTGGATCAAACAACCATCAGGCATCAAGACTATATATTATTAACAAATTCTCATAAGTAAAACTGTTTTATTCAAACTAATTACGAGAGGAAACGTATTTAATGTGAAATTAACAAATTTCAATTTCTTCATGATATAATACATCCACATCGCATGAGATCATATAAGCTGGATTCTCTTAGTGAAGATATCTCCATTCAGAATCTTAAAAATGATACCTAGTAACTGCAACTAAATTTCGATTTGAAAATATTAATACTACCAAATCTATACATTTTTTATATCACTATTCCATTTCGTTTTGATAAGAGTCTTTTGGACTTACACTTTCCCTTGATCTTTATAGAAACAATAATTGTGAAATTCCGAAGCTCGAATATTTTTTTACTATCAATCTCAATCATTAAATATCTGAATATGAAATGGTGCATACGAAAGTCATGCCTTGTAGAAAGTCGACTGCCGTTGTCTTTTTATCGCTAGTACGTGTTCTGAATGGAGAATCAATCACCGAATCAACATATTTCTTGAACAGCCTTCAATAATCACGTTTGCTCTGATTTAAGGTCATACAACAAAATAATAAGAGTGTTTTCTTCTTACACGACCTCGATGTCAAATACCCTCTTAATTGTCGTCTTTTACGAGTTACTCATACAACCTTGGCATTTGCATCGTCTAACGGTATTAATCAGACCACTTGTATAGTCTTTCCGGGAATCTTGAAATTATTATTGAAACGCTGTAGACTTAATTACACTAATTATAAACCAATCTCGGGCAGTCAATAAAAAAAAGGGATTTGAACCAACTTCCGCTCCACGTGAGATGCTTCTCATTTTTTGAGGCATCGGAAAATATATTACTCAAAAAACTCTATTCAATGAATATTTCCTAATTTATTCGAAGTCATACATTATTGATTCTTGGTCTATTCGCTGAACATTTTTTTTTTTAGATAAATTTGAGTCTGAAAACAAATATTTCATAACATACAATTATGACGATTTACAATATTAAAATCAATCCAATAATTAATTGGATCACATTCAATATATATTAAGCATAAATCACAAATATGTGTATATATGTATGTTCATTCAATTATGAAAAAATAGATTTCACTGTCCAAAATGTATTTCCTGTTGATTCTGACGGTTCAAGATTAGTTTGATTCAAACAGTTACAAATACGTGTTACTATTACGTCGTCGCTCGTGTAAACTAATATCATAATGTTATAAGTGACTATGACATAGTATTTAATTGATGTTCACCACCAATACTGGTAAGAGAAAGTTATAATAGTGGTTCACACTTCACAGTACGAACATCGGCAAATACTATTCATAGAATTTGTTCTTCGTAACACCTCTAGTCCCGATCGATCGATCGTCTCCCCTATTACGTACCGAAAACG
Source organism: Brachyptera risi (assembly GCA_964007535.1). Classification (NCBI taxonomy): domain Eukaryota; kingdom Metazoa; phylum Arthropoda; class Insecta; order Plecoptera; family Taeniopterygidae; genus Brachyptera; species Brachyptera risi. The sequence continues at coordinate 33,857,096 of OZ023329.1, read as the reverse complement.
ATGACACGTTTTGAGCCGTCAAGATGCGTCAAAATGACGTGTATTTATGTAAACATATTGATGGTTTATACGAACCATCTTTCAATATTCCGACTTGGCATATGAAAACGAAAACTGTTACTTTTATTAGTACATCCTAGATAACCACTATTTCAGAGATTATTCCATATTATGAAAACTAGTCAATTTACCTTATGTGAACCTTACCCAAGTGAACCTTATGTTTTTATGTAAATGAATGATGATAACAATAAAACTACTACTACATCACGTGATATGATAATAATAATAACTGAACATGTGTTTCCAAAACCTCTCACAACAAATAGAATTTGCATAATATTGATGAACTCAATATTCAAATACTCATATCACGTATTCTGTATAAACTTTATTTTTCATAAGTGTCCGTTAAGCAACACGAGATATTTTAATATAAATTATGCAGTAAACTGAATTTAAAAAAGTATCCCAAGTAATTTTATATTAAATAATTACACAATTATAAAACAGTTTTGTAATTGACATTACTTATCTAACAAATTGAGTATTGCCATAACGATCGATTAATTAAAAATGACCGTCGAGTTAATCTACTATAAAAAAATTGTCTCTCTACTTACAGACTGTGGTGATGGCAATTGCCACGCAGAGCAGCACACTACACGTTGTCGTAGTCATGATGATCGCGACTCAAGTAATGTGAACAAGTGTCTGTTACTTTTGTCTTGAGAGATCCATCCTTATGCTGCAGCAGTCTCACATTACCCCACTCTACCCCACTTTCCATTCGATTACACATAGCGCACTCTCCCTCCCTATCTCTCTTTCTTGCTCTATCTCTATCTCTCTCTCTCTCTCTCTCTGTCTTTCAATTGGGGACTTGCATTTTGGTCAAGTTTTAGGAGATGTGTTACATATTCCAACATTGACATTAATAATGTCAACCTCGAAGGTAGATGAAAGGTCATGCACTGGACTAGATTATATAGAAGGGTGAATAATAATTAACATCAATAGGCGAACTCAATTGAATCGAGAAAAAATGAACGAAAGGTCGTCTGTCAAAAACTGCAACCAATGTGGAAAATACCTACAGGTTATATGGCAACCAGAATTCAATTAAACTATTTAATCTCTCATGATTTAGATGTATATCTACTCAAAATAATGTTGAGTGGTCAATTAAGTAATCAATTAAATGTATTTAATATGAATTAATTTTAATTTATGGGAGAAACATACAAATATATAAAATAAATTCTCTATTCTGAGGGTGATTTATATCTAGAGGTGGATGAGATTTATTTCAAGTTGTTTGAGGAATAGTGGAGAAAGAGATTTGTTTATAAATGTCCATATGAATATTGAACAGTTTATAGGTTATACAAATAGTTCCATTGATGTTTTCTACAAAATATAGGGCCTAGTTTTACAGTAGTCCGTTGAGGAATCCGTTAAGCAATCGACTGCTATATGAATGGATGGTTAGTCAATAAAATAACACAGGTAACCGTGGGAGATAACAAGTCAACAGTTCAACAGTTCAAAAAGTCAACCAGCTCTAACTGAATGTTCACATTTTAGAAAAAGTTTGTCTTTAAATACCTCTTCCTGTTATCACTCAATCATAGAAGAAATATTCATCAATAGAGGATGACTTGAAAATACTGCGTATTGTATCTTTTCATATTTGTTATAATGACTAAACTCGTTTCTTCCAAATCTTTGTGAACTTGAACACAATGAAATATAGTTTTAAAAAATACAATTTGTGTGTTTATAGAATATTTGAATTTTTGTATTCAATTATGAACATCCAGTCATGTTAGATATTATTTTCATCTGCACAAATATATACATTAATCAAAGAATGATGGAGTAGTGGAAGAGTCGTGCGCTAGTGATGTGGACGGTCTGAAATTTCTTCTTTCGTGGGTACAAGTATTGAGTATTTTTTCTCATGGTATAACAATATATAGCAGTGGAAGAAAAAGAATTGAGCTAAAAATGACATTTTCAGTGAGTAATTTAACAGATGTTGATTGTATGAAATACTAGGATTTGATCGGGGTCACTCTTCTCTGATAATGACGTATGGCCCATAAGAAGTGTCAAATAGACCTATTGGCATCATAAAGAATGAATTATATATACAATTTTATACAGAAAAGAGGATATATATTTATTGAATCATAGAGCAATCAGTTTTCATTCCAATTGAAAATACAAACTGTTATGTTAAATGCATAGTTGCTTGTTACCCAACAACTACAGCATTCACTGTGAATCAAACTTGCCAACTTCCCAGAAAGTTCAATTTTTAATCAAAGAAATAATTACAAATTTTCACACAATAATTATCAATTGTATAACTACTTTATGTTCGTTCCTAATCTCCAAAACCAGCAAGCTATATCTTAATTTGACCTGTTTCAGAAGGTCAATAAAATTAACTTCAAACTTATCATTCATAAATTAAAAAATATCATGGTGATTTCAATGCACGTCGACGTTCAATTATGCTTGTTCATTATTAATTGTACAGTACGCCGTGTTTAACAAAGCTGATTAAATAATTAAACTCACATCAAGATAAAACGGTGTGTTTTTCACTATAACGATAGAATTTTGCATGTTACCAAGTAACCAAGGGCAATCTACAACATTATTCTAAACTGCTGGAAGTTTACTTTGTCATTACTTCACTCCAACACTCTGAAGTATAAAATAATAGTTGAAAGATCAATATTCCTTTAAAAAAAGCAACGATATTCCATTCTGTTTGACAGAATTGTAATGATAGTTTTGATTGCTATATCTACATCGATAATTCATAATATCATTTATTCCGATTTTAGGATAGAAATAGACAGCTGAGATGTTTGAAGTAGAAGACCAAAACATTCTAGGCTTCATATTTTGGTTTCATTCAGTGATAATAACTTGATGAGTAGAAAAGGTTGAATGTCGTTAAAATCAATTTATCCTGAAAAATTTGTAATGGTTGAAGGTATCATAATTATTTTCAGTTGATGAAATGAGAAGCACAGATCATTTTATTACTTAAAGCGTGACATGCATGTCCAAATAATCCAATAATCCAGTTTTCAAATATCAAAAGTTTTTTTCTTTTAGTTTCAGCGGAAGTTTAAGCGCTTAAGTTTAGTATTTTCTTATACCTTATTTAATAGTTATTTCAAATATCTGTTGGTCTCGAGTATTATAATTTTAAATTGTAATGTTTGTTTATAATGTATGACCAGATAACTATTTTTCCCCTGATTCCAATTCAAATTAGGGTTAATTTAGGTTGTGCTTGTTTTGTTTTTTTCATCAGACAACGTATATTAGTTGAACTCGCATGTCAAATATAATTTTTAAGCCCAGCTAGAGGATAAAAATAGTGTGGCGCTGAACTTATGAAACCACACATATATACTTGTAATCGCGAGAGATGTAGCAATAATTGTCTACCAACACAACACGTGAAACTATCACGGTTATCAGCTGTGGTATTTCTGTATTGGCCTAGGTACTAAGATTTTTCAGGAAGAGAATTACGACTATACAGAAACGTGTCTTTATCTCTTGAAAGCGGTAGGCATGCACTTAAATTTGCAACAAGTTTCTTCAGTTTTTTTTTATTTTATTGGTAGACTAAGGTCACTTCTAGTGAATACATTAATATTGGGCGCTGATAGAGATCATAAGGTTTGCAATATGCTATATGTTCTGAATGTTTCAAATGTTCAAATGATATGTTCACTGGATCCATCAATTCTAAGAAATTATACCTTGAACATTTATTTCGATTTTCATCATAATGAAATCTTCTCAGAATATAAATAACCTCTTCTCAGTAAATTAGATGCAAATTTTAATCAAACAATAATTCAAATATTCACTGAATCATTTATTGAATTAAATATGGTGAACAAATTAGTATATTTTCAGACGCTTGCGTCTTTTTATAATAAATGTATCACAATATTCGTACAAATAGTAAAAAAAGATAATAAAAAAAAACGCCTCCGGTGAAATGTGATAAACAC